>VZRZ01007971.1:90081-135670 GCA_013398175.1 Climacteris rufus
TAGAAAAAAAATTTGAGTCCAGAGTTATGGGAAAAAAAAAAAAAAAAAAGGAATGTTGCCTGTTGGAATTTTCATTTTTGAAGTGAGATGCTGCTGAGCAGCAGAGGGGCCTCCAGGACATTTTTGTGTGCCAGTGTGAAAACAAAGCTGCCATGGCTACATCCGAGCCTCCTAAACTGGGATGGCCACCACAAGTTCTTCTCAAGCCACATTCCTGATCCAACTTGCTAGGACACCATAGGGAGATGCACAAATAACATTGAGCTTCAAAACAAACGTGTGAAACTTAATTTGCACTCACATTTTGATATTAAATGATTCAATATTTGACAATATGAGACGTGGCTTGCTCTATTTACTGCTCCCATCTAAAGCTTTGTGCTCTATGTGATTAATTCTCTTCAGCTGACAGGAGGATCAGGCAATGTTGCTTCAGGGAGGAAAAGGAGGTGGTTCTTTGAGTGTTGCCATCGTGGTGAGTCACTTGAGGTGGCCACGGTGTCACTGGGTCTTCAGGCCTGTCCTGATGAGCAGTGGGCTTAGTGGAGTGTGAATTTCTTAATGGCCTGAAGCTGAAGGAGGGCAGGGCTGGATGGGATATTGGGCAGGAATTGTTCCCTGGGAGGGTGGGCAGGCCCTGGCACAGGGTGCCCAGAGAAGCTGTGGCTGCCCCTGGATCCCTGGCAGTGCCCAAGGCCAGGCTGGATGGGGCTGGGAGCAGCCTGGGACAGTGGGAGGTGTCCCTGCCATGGCAGGGGTGGCACTGGTTGGGCTTTGAGGTCCCTCCCAACCCAAACCCTTCCATGATAATTTGCATCATCTCCCTTATTCTTTCATACTGTTGATTACATAGACTCATCCTTATTTATTACAAAACTGCAAGCCTAATTTTTAGCTAAAAAGAGAATATTCATAAGCTGAATAATGAAAAGGTTTTAATTAAAAAAATACCTGGGATGGGACAGAATTTATTTGGCATGTTTAGAAACATCAGGATGTGCTAATCCTGTTCTGCAGAGCTTTAGCTTCTCACCTGTAGGGAAGGTCCCCTGTTCCCAGCTGGAGTGGCTGCAGCTCCCTGTCCATTGGCTGCAGGGTCAGCTGTGGGGTGGGAATGTTTGAACAGGGACTTTTTAACCAGGGGCTGCCAATCTGAGCTCCCTTTGTGCCTCTGAGCTCCAGAGTCCTGCTCTCCTCAGCCTGGTAGCACAGAGGATAGAGTGAGTATGGGCTCTCTTTGCTTTCAGTCACTCTGGTTTCAAGTTTTACATTTACAATTTGTAGCATTTTAGAAGTTAGAAGTTTTCATTTTTTTCCCAGTTCAACTTTTTATTGATAAAATCTGCCTGAAAAATTACTCTTTAAAGGCCACTGGCTCTGGACACCACTAACAGTGTTTACTTTCAAGGAGACAGCTGCCTGATACATGATAAATACACTTCTATTTTGCTATTATATTGCTATCTTTATATAATTCCTCCCTTTGTTGTATCCCTTATTCTTTTTTCTTCTTGCTTGATTTGTAAAGCAAAAGAGCTGAGCATAGCATGGTTTCCCAAACATCTGTACCACAACTGGTAATTTTTAACCTAACATGAGTGTTTTAATTGCAGGTAATGCTGGAGTATTGTAATTAAAACATGTCTGCAACTTTGCAACATGGATCTTTTGCCCAGCTCTGGATTAGGAACCTATTGGTCTCCCCCAGCATGAAATTACCATTAAGTATTGGCTCTGGTGTGTCTAGCTGATAGTGTCAATTTTCTGTATTTTACCCTTTTATTCATGTTTATGTTGACTTTATTCTGACTGGATATTTTGCCTAATCCAGCTGTTTTGCCTCATCAGAGCAGCTTTAGTCAAGTGAAGCTGTAGCAGCTGATATGAGGGAGAGACACATCCCTGCCTTATCTGAAAATCTGCTTTCAATCATTTTCGCTTTTCCCTTAGAAATCTGGGTTTTTTTCCCTTTTCTTTTGTAAGATATGTTTTGTGCCATCATCCTCTCTTCTCCTCCTGCAAGGGGGGGGTCTCTGAGCTCGCCTTGGGGGCACTGGACAGACACCCTGGGGTCAGGGACCTGCTGTGTGCAGAGGGTGACCCTGGGTGTGTGTTGGGTGTGCTGGGATTACATCAGGGACACTCGTTGTTCCTTTTGTCCAAAACTCTTACCTGGGCTCTGTTCCTCCCCCAGGGAATGGGAGGGGATCCCTACAGCTTCTGCTCTGCAGCCCCTCTGGGAGAGCTGGGGGGGCTCACCTGGAGAGGAGAAGCTCCAGGGACACCTCAGAGCCCCTGCCAGGGCCTAAAGGGGCTCCAGGAGAGCTGGAGAGGACTGGGAACAAGGGCTGGAGGGACAGGACCCAGGGAATGGCTCCCAGTGCCAGAGGGCAGGGCTGGATGGGATATTGGGCAGGAATTGTTCCCTGGGAGGGTGGGCAGGCCCTGGCACAGGGTGCCCAGAGAAGCTGTGGCTGCCCTTGGATCCCTGGCAGTGCCCAAGGCCAGGCTGGACAGGGCTGGGAGCAGCCTGGGACAGTGGGAGGTGTCCCTGCCAGGGCAGGGGGCTTGGAACTGGATGAGCTTTAAAGTCCCTTTTAACCTAAACCAGACTGTTTTTCTATGATTTTAACTCCAAATAAGTCCATACTTAATTAGTTTATAAATTATGTCCTTTCTTTCTTCCTTTCTTTCTGTACTATTTTCTGCATTCCAGTGGGTTTTGTCAGTGTAATGAACTCTTCCATCAGTAAATATGTAGAGAGTACACACAGAAGCAAATCTTAGTGAGCAAAGGCTTCCAGAGCTGCTCAGGGAACACATTGTCCTGTTGCCACCAGGGCCACGTGTGTGTTGTGTGTGCACACCCAGGTGGTGAGGTGGGCATCCACAGAGCCACTCCCACTGGCCAGGAGGATGTCAGTGTGTTTTCCTGAACCTCACTGGAATGGGAGATGGGAGTGGGTGCCCCCAGAGTGAGCTCCTTTTTTGGATGCCACCTGTTGCTGGCTTCATGCTTCTCTCCCAAGGAAAGCCAGAGCTGGAAGTGATTTCCTTGTCTCATTGCTCAGAGCCTTTGCTTTCCATGCAGTGTTCAGAGCTTTTCTGCATTGCCTCTGAAAGCTCTTCAGTGGCCCCATTTAGCTCCAAACACTCTGTGTTCAAACACTGAGTGCATCAGAAGGGCTTTGGCCTCTGGAGACTTGGATTCTTCAAGGAATTGTTGCCCAGAGAAGCTGTGGCTGCCCCTGGATCCCTGGCAGTGCCCAAGGCCAGGCTGGATGGGGCTGGGAGCAGCCTGGGACAGTGGGAGGTGTCCCTGCCAGGGCAGGGGTGGCACTGGGTGGGCTTTAAGGTCCCTCCAACCCAAACCATTCTGTGATTCCAAGATTCTCTGGTCTGGCAATCCCAGCCTGGTCACTTGCTGGGCTTTTTCCTCCATCCCAGACTCCTGTAGCAATGGGAGCAGTTTCCAGTGTGACTCAATGAAACCCAGCACGGATCTCCTGCCAGCCAGCTGAGCTCTGGAGATTGTGTATCCCATCTGATGGAATTCTCCAGCACTCTGTGGTCTCTGAAGCTCTTGCTCTGCCCACCTCCCCCAGCTAATCCTGCCTGTTTTCCTTGTGTCCTTCCCTGCAGGGCCATGGCTGAGCGGGTGCTGGTGGTGGGCAGTGGGGGCAGAGAGCACGCCCTGGCCTGGAAGCTGGCCCAGTCCCCACAGGTCAAACACGTGTTTGTGGCTCCAGGAAATGCAGGAACAGCTGACACTGGGAAAATCTCCAACTCAGGTACCACCAAAAATGACCATTTTTTAATTTGATAACTCAACCAGGAAGTTGTTGAGCTGTAATCAGAGTTGGTAATGTGAGATGATGGTGGTGGTGATGATGATGGATTAGCATTTTTTAAGTTGTGTACATGTGAAATAGATTTTAGAAGCAGTTCAGAAGAAAGAAACTGTCTGGGCAAAGCCTTGTGTAAGTTGTAGAATCCATTTTAGAAGATCTCAGCTGTGAGATCGAATTCCTTAGAGTTGGGGTTGGAGGGTTCAGGCAGAGCTGTTCCTCTGGGAATCCAGCTGGGGATGGTTCCCACCTGAATTCCCTCCTGTGCTCTCAGAAGTGTGTTCAAGTCCTGTGATCCCCACAACCTGTGACAAGAATACTCTGTCACTGTGACAAAAAATCCATTCCTCTGCCTTAATGACCTTAAGAAATCCAGGTTATTTTCACTTATTCTCTCTTTGTACTGACTGCCTGATTTGAGCTCTTAGCTTAACATATTAAGCTCTGACTGGCTGTAATTTAAACTTTTCATGGTTACTGGTTTTAAGAAATCAAGCTTCAGATGTTTCAAATTGAGCCTCCAAAATTTGGTGCTGTGTTTCAGACAAACCCTGGTGTGAGGTGCTGGCCTGGAGGCACCCAGGGAGTCACAGACCACAGAGATTCCTGTGTCCTTTCCATAACAGATCCTGCATTAGGGGCTTGCACCCACCTAAGACTTCAGATTTCCCTTTAGAACATATGGAATTCAAGTTAATACAGGATGCACGTGAACATGGGTTAAATACATCCATTTTCTGCTCTTGGATTTGGGTGGGAGTAGCTTTTTTTGTTGATATCCTGCGTGGAAACATGAGAAACATGGGAAACTCCTGTCAGATATTTGTACAGCAGGTAATTATTGCATGGAATTCTATTGGAATTCTTTTGAAAGCACTTTGTCCTTAATTTCTTTGACCAGTCCCAGCATCATAAGTAGTTTTTTGCTCTGGTTGGTCTCTGAGGAGAGGCCTGGAAGGAAGAGCCTGACAGGACCAGAAAGCCAAGCAAAACCCTTTATCCTTGTGCTAAATGGAGTCAGTGCCAGGCTGCAGGGCCTGTGGAATGGGAATTCCAGCTTTTTTTTTTGCAAGCTTTCTTTTTAACCCCCCTGTGCTTTTCTCTCTTTCATTCCATAAAAACATTGCACCAACAGTGGGAGATTGGTGAGCTTGAGCCAGGTCCAAGGAATCTCCCATGTGGAATGAATTTTGTTCTATACATGGGCTCACCTGGGCTTTGGGAGAGAAATCCTTACCAATAAATTCCTCTGGGATTTATGAAAAGTTGGACTTAATGTGGGTTTTGAAGGAAAGAATTTGTCTCACCTGTTCAGGCATTCCAGTCCTGTCTCTGGGGCCTGCATTTAACTCCAGCTGGAAAATGGGAAACAGCTTTACAGAAGCACATGAGCCCTGTTATGTCCTGTGGGCAACAATATCTGGGAATATCTGGGCAACTCCTACCCTGATTTCTTGGCATTTTTTGGTATAATTAAGATTTGGCTCTGGGAGTTCCTCCTCCATTCATGGTCCATGAAATTGTCTTTAATTAGCATTGCAACTCTGGGTCTGGGGTGATTACTGGAAGATAAAGTGAGCTTAAAATGATAACTGACCTTAAATCTTCCAAATCTTGCTTCTATTCAAGTAAAAAGAAAAATGTGTGGTTGATCTGAGTCCAAAATTGTTTCTGCCAATAAAGAGGGATTTAAGTTGATTGACTAAATAGAGGTTTAATTCAATTGAGAGTGGATTATCAGGGCAGTTTTGGGGCCAGAAGCACAGAGAATGGCTTGCTGAGGGCAGACACAGACATAGGTGTGTCTGTGAATGGACTTTACCACCCTGACACCTCCTCCTCTCAGTGTAACTTGTACTCTGAAACTGAAGCTGCACCTTTGAAAGCCTTGGTCCAAGGTCCTCCTGTCTGCTTCCAAAGGAGTGCTGAGCTGTTGTTTGAAGCAGTGAAACACAGTGACAAAAACATCCCCTTTCAGTCAACAACCCCAGGAAAATGATTTGTTCCTTCTTGTTTGTTGCTGGGACATTTCTCCATCGTGTAAATCTTGTGCCACACTCACTGCTCATATCAGGAGCAGATCAGAGCTGCAGCAGGAAATCTGGGCTGAATTCCAGGTTCTTTCCTTTCCCTGAGTGCAGAGGGACTTGGGAAGAGAGGGACAGAACACAGGGAATGGGTTCCCAGTGCCACAGGGCAGGGCTGGATGGGATTTTGGGGAGGAATTGTTCCCTGGGAGGGTGGGGAGTTGTCCTTTTGGTTTTGCTCTTCTGTGAGCCAAAGTGAACTCACATCAGCTGCACAGGGAAGTCAAGTGCTTTTGTTTCTTACCAGTGGTGGTGGAACAAAATAATTGGGCAGTTAAAGAGGTGCCAAGGAGGTGGTTTTTATTTGTGTTCAGTCTGGGTGTTTGCCCCACCCAAACAGGGTAAATCTATAACCAAAATGTGGGTTCTCTTGTGGAATCAGGCAATTTTATGGAAGAAATTCTTCCCTCTGAGGGAAGGGAGGCCCTGGCACAGGGTGCCCCAGGAATCTGTGGCTGCCCCATCCCTGGAAGTGTCCAAGGCCAGACTGGAGCAACCTGGGATAGTGGAAGGTGTCCCT
Source organism: Climacteris rufus (assembly GCA_013398175.1). Taxonomy (NCBI): domain Eukaryota; kingdom Metazoa; phylum Chordata; class Aves; order Passeriformes; family Climacteridae; genus Climacteris; species Climacteris rufus. The sequence goes on from VZRZ01007971.1 coordinate 96,537, forward strand.
GCCCATGGCAGGGGTTGGGCTTTAAGGTGTTTTCCAACCCAAACCCTTCTGAGATTCTGGGATTCTATGACTTTATTCACCCAGGACAGCAGGAGCACAGTGGGCACTGGCACAAAATCCTCTCCTTTCTCTCTGAACACGTCCCAGAAGGTGGCTGGAGCAGATCACCCAGGGGGTTTGGAGCAGAGGAGGCTCAGAGGGGACCTCATTGCTCTGCACAACTCCCTGACAGGAGGGGCAGGGAAAGGATGAGAGGAAATGGCCCCAAATTGCACCAGGGGAGTTCAGATTGGAGATTAAAAATAATTGTTCCCTGCCAGAGTGGTCAGGCCTTGGAATGAGCTGCCCAGGGAGGTGTGGAGTCCCTGTCCCTGGAAGTGTTCAGGAGCAGTCTGGATGTGGCCCTTGGGGACAGGGTTTGGGTGATGCTGGTGCTGCTGGGGTGGCACTGGGTGATCCTGAAGGGCTTTCCCAATCCTGGTAATTTCAGGGATTCTGTGCTCCCTTTGCCAGCATCATGCCCTGGTGTGTTCAGTCTCCTCCCTGCACAAGCAGCCAATCCACACTGGGCTCTGCACTGTTCTGGCTCTCTGGATCCCTGTTCCCCTCCCCTGCAGACCTTGGCTTTGTTTATTCATGATAAAAGCAGTGGCATTGCAGGGCCCTTGCATAACTTTTGCATCATGAGATTGACATCATTGTCTTTGGTGCAGGACTTCTCCTTTGTTTGCCCAGTTTGGGGCATTCCAAGTGTTGTCACATTAAATGTTTGTTTATGGCAAGGTAACAGCTGTAAAAACCTAAGCCCACATATCCTCAGCCTTAATGAGTGCACAGTGCCCTTCTTAATGAAGTTCACCATGAAGTTAAAAAAGTTCTGATTCCCCGTTGAGGGGTCAGTTTAGTGCAGCAATTTTTAGCTGGCACTACAGAAAGAAGGAAGGAAGGAAAGTAAATGAGTTGGAATTGCACCACCAGCCATTTGTTTCATCCCCCACACCTTCCTGGCAGCAATATCATAAAATCACAGAATCTTGGAATGGTTTGGGTTGGGAGGGACCTTAAAGCCCATCCTGTTCCACCCCTGCCATGGGCAGGGACACCTCCCACTGTCCCAGGGTGCTCAGATCCCCATCCAACCTGGCCTTACATCTGTAGCACTCCATGGTGACCTCAGGGGGAGACTGGCTGAAAAACAAAACCCTGCTTTTTTTTACCTTTTGAGGTTTTTTTACTTGGATTCTTTGTGATTCTGCTTGTGCTGGCAAACAGGGTGTGCCCAGGGGTGAGACCAGTTTGCTGGGTAGCAGTGTAGGGGATCCCAGAGGGGTTTTTTTTCTCACCTTCAAGAGCAAGATGGGTGAAGGGTCTGCCCCACAATCAGTGGTTCAGGGCTCTTGTCTTGTCCAGGAGCAGAGGGCACTGAGGGCAAAGCTCCCCAGGGGCAGCTCTGAGCTCTGCTCTGGGCCAGGGATGGCTGGGGATGCTCAGGATGCAGAGCAGGGAAAGCTGCTTCCCCCAGAGGTGCTGGGCACTGCCCAGGCTCCCCAGGGAATGGGCACGGCCCCAAGGCTGCCAGAGCTGCAGGAGCTGCCAGGGATGCCCAGGGTGGGGTTGTTGGGGGGTCTGGGCAGGGCAGGGGTTGATCAGTGATCCTGGGGGTCCCTCCCAGCTCAGGATATTCTGTGATTCTGTGGTTTATGGCTCTGTGACAGGGGATGTCCAACCAGAGCCTTTGCCTGGACTTTGGGGGTGTGTTTGGGTGGGTCTCTGCCACTTTGGGCCCCACTCTTCCAGGTTCCCAGTGACTGCCGGTCCAGAAGGTGAGGCTGGGGAGTGTTCTGGGGTAGCTCAGTGCTGAGGAACATCCATGGATGGGATCTTCCCCTGTTTTGTGTCTCCTACAGCTGTTCCAGTCAGTGACCACGCTGCTGTTGCCCAGTTCTGCAGAGATCAAGACATCAGGCTGGTGGTGGTTGGTCCAGAGGTTCCTCTTGCTGCTGGTAAGAGAAACAAGCTGGAAATCACAGCCTTCAGCATAGAAAAGTAAATTTTAGTCCTCATCTGTGCCTCACTCAACAATGACTGAGTGTCTCCAGGCAGAATGGAAACATCCTCTGGAGCAGTTTCCTTGAAATGCAGAATTGTGCTGAGGTGCAAAGAAATTTCTGAAGGATATTGTGTGAGCCAGAAAAGGAGTTCTGGTTTTCCTATGAGGTTTTCATGCTTTGAAATAATTATAATTTGATTCTTGATAAAAAGAAATTAGAAACATGCTGATAGTTTTTCTGCTGAACCCTTTTGGCACCTTCACATAAGGCTCATGTTGACTTTTTAGCTAAAAGGGAGCATAAAGGAAGGGGGGATTGTCATCTCCTCCCAAACACAGCCCATCCTCAGGGCCTCAGTGGTGCAAGGTCACCTGCTCCTGGTTCAGTGGGGATGCACTGGGCCCAGCTGGGAAAGCAACACTGCAGACACAGGGATGGCTCCTTATTCCTGCCATTCTTGCTCCAAGGAATCACCCCTGCACTTGGCTGGCCTGACTCCCAGGAATCACCTGGTGGTTTATAACATGTTCTGTGCCTTTGTGTTTAGGAATTGTGGATGACTTGACAGCAGCTGGGATCAAATGTTTTGGCCCCACAGCAAAGGCAGCTCAGCTGGAGTCCAGCAAGAGCTTTTCCAAAGCCTTTTTTGATCGCCATGAGATCCCCACTGCCAGGTGGAAAGCCTTCACTGACCCCAAAGCAGCATGTGCCTTTATCAACAGGTACACTTCTTGTCATTTTAGACATGTTCTTGTTGACAGTGTGCTGGATAGCCAAACCAATGAAATGATTGCTGATGTAGCAATACCTTGGTGATAGAACAGCTGGAAAGGCTCTAAAGGACCACCTACCATGACACTCTCAAACTGCAGCAAGTCTGAGGAGAATGGTTCTTCCTGCTCTAAAAAGAAATGAAAGTGCAGTGTTCAGTTCACAGGAGAATGTAGGGCAAGTTTTTCTTTTCTGTCAGTCTGCCTGCTGGGAAAAGGCAGGGAGCAGCCCAGAGCCATCTGTGCTGGCTTCTGCTCCCTTTTCTCCACCAACAGAACTGCAGAATTACTCAGCAGCTGATGATCTGCTCATCACAACACAAGCCAGGTGACCCCAAGATGATACAAGAGTAAATTCCTAAATGGAAAACAGTAACCAACAGTCAGGAAATTCTGGGGTGTGCAAAAGAAGCAGAAACCGTTTGCAGGCAGAGCATAACAAGAGGAGCCTGGTTGGATTTGTGTGTTGTTCAATAAGGTTGCCATGAAAACTGAGAAGAATTTTGATCTTTCAACTTGTGAACTGTTCATAATGTCTTTGCAAGGATTGTTTATGTTGAATGTCTGTTTATGTTGAAGTGCCAACTTCCCTGCTTTGGTTGTCAAAGCCAGTGGCCTGGCAGCTGGCAAAGGAGTCATCGTGGCTTCCAGCAAGGAAGAGGCCTGCAAAGCTGTTACTGAAATCATGCAGGTGAGCAGCAATGTCTCACACCAAACCACTCAGAGCCACAGATACTCCTTATTTCATGCACTAGGAACTTGGCTGCAAGACATCAGATCTTTTACCCATTATCTGGCCAGCCTTGGAACTCTGTGGTATTTATTGCTTCTGGCATAGTTCCTGTAGGCTAAAATCAAACCATTCTTCATGAAAACCCACCCTGCTTTCACTGATTTATATATTAAATTCTTTCTTTTTTCACCATCTGGGACTCCTGCAATCCCACAGGTCCCACAGTGCAGGAACACTGTGATGGAGGTGGATCTTTAGGGCTAAACACAGCACTTAAATGTGCAGTCAAATTCTAGTGGAATTATTTCAAGTGGAGTGTAGGTTGAGGTAGGATATTCCACAAATACATTTGGAGCATCACCGTTTGAAGTGAGGCCAAATGAAGCAATTTGATGTGAGCAGTGAGAGCACAGAGCTGAAGCTCCCAGGTCAGACCTGGGAATCCTGAAATTCCATGGAGCTCTGCTGATCCATAGGAAGCATTTCCTGACACACTGGTGCTTCAAGAGTCAGAACATGGGGGCTGCAGTCCCATTTTGGGGGGGCTGTGCTCACTGGACAATACATGTCTGAGCACTGGCCCAATGTTTTATACAAAACAGCTGCATGTTAGAGAGTCTTAGACACCCCCAAAATCACCTTGGCAGCGTGGGCTGCTTGTTCTTAATTTCTGAATTAGCCAGAACATGCAGCCAGTGTTCAAACATTGCCCTGGAATATGAGAATCTTGCTCCCTTCACAAGCACTGTATAAAATTGCAGTTTTTTATCAATGAAACGTGCAGTCATTGCTGTTGGGGTGAATTTCAGAATGCAGAGCATGAGGAGTTGCTCAGTAATCATAAATATGCTCAGCCATTTGAAAACAGTAATAAAACCTGCATTAATTTAAGAATAAACAGGAAAGAGGAGCAAGAATTTCAGCACTGCTGACATCCCAGGGAGGAAAATGGATTTATAATCTCAAATCTGTGCTGCATTGTTTGCTGTATTAAAATATGTATTTCTTGTTGCATTTTCAATGGTTGAACTGAAACAGAACTAAAGAGATTTTGCTTTATTGTAGGACAAGAGCTTTGGCACAGCTGGGGAAACTATTGTGGTTGAAGAACTTCTTGAAGGAGAAGAAATTTCTGTAAGTGCATCTCCCTGATTCCACCTGCCCCCACTGTTTAGGACACATTATAGAAGTACCTCCACCTCTGTGGGATTTTTTTAGTTGGATTGAAAGCATTGCCTGTTTATAAATAAAACTGTGTTGGTTAAAGACAGCTGTGTTCAGAACCAAGCTTCCTGTGCTCTGTTGCATTCAATGAAATCAAATTTATTAGGAACAGCTCAGCTGGTGCCACATGGAAAAGAAAAACCAAATCTTAACATTTTTAGTGCCATGGAGGGCACAGCTCTGTGTTGGGATTTTCTGACAGCTCAGTGTAGTGCCAGTGTGGGTTTATCTGCAGACATGGGACATTCCCTTTATTCTAAGCTGATTCAGCTCCTTCATTTAATCACTGGAACTGGTTTAATTGGCAGAGGGGGAAGGAGGAGAGGAAAATGAAGGCCAGGCTTGGGCAGCACAGCAAGGAGCCAAGCTCCAGCTCTGCTGTCCTGCCTGACAGGGACAAGTGACACGTGCAGATATTGGGTGTCTTTATTCCTTCCTGCTGGCCTTGACCTTTTTAAGAGCTAAGGGATTATCCAGGTCCTCATTCTCTGCTGGGAAATATGTCCCTAAATATTCCTTGGAATACCATCTTGTAATGTAACATAATAATACAAACATCCAGTTCAAGGTTTGTTTTTTTTTTCCTATGCTTACTGACAATTATGAAGGAAATGTGCTGCTTGCCTTGCCCAGCAAAATAATTCACCTTCCACAAATGACTTATTTTTTAATAAATTAATATTTTGGCTTATTTTGGATCCTTGCTGGTTTTATAATTAGCATTATAAAATGATTTTGAGTACTGTTCCCATTAGTCCAGACAGTGAACAGTGTTACCCAGTGTGAGTGAACAACACCATCCAGTTCCAGAAGATGCCAGCAGGCTTGTTGCTCTGAAGATACTGAGGATAAAAACAGCTGCTGCATAAATAATTTATGAATATTTCACAAGCAAATAGCTTTTTCAGCAAGGAAAAGGAAGCCTTGAAGAGAATGTAATGCCTTCCTTCCGGGGCAGGCAGTGGGAGGGGAAGAAGTAGTTTAATTTTTTTTTTTAACCTTTTGAGTATTTCTTTTCAGTGCCACTGCTGATGGCCTAATTTGTGTAGGTTTTATTCAAGGTATTTTCTGAAGGAACATCATAGAAAATGAGTCCCTGCTTCCTGAGGAAAAGCCAAATATTTAGAATCCCATCATTTATTCTACCAGGGAGGCAGAGTTTATCCTCTTAAACATCCCTTTGTGACAGTGAAAACCAACTCTGTTTGCACTGTTTGCTCTTTGATTTGAGCCATGCACTGGAATTGAGTGCTTTCCTTGCTTTCAGTGCCTGTGTTTCAGTGATGGTGTCACCATTGCCCCCATGCCTCCTGCCCAGGACCACAAGAGGCTGCTGGATGGAGATGAAGGCCCCAACACAGGAGGGATGGGAGCTTATTGCCCAGCTCCTCAGGTGAGAAGGGCTTCCTGAGGAAGGCAAAGATGGATTGGTAAGGGGATGCTTCCCTCCTGTTTCCACAGCAGGGTGTGGGAATGCTCAGCTCCATCAAGAGGAGCAGTGGGGAATGGGCTCTGCTGGGTGGGAAGAGCTGCCCAAACCAGACAGTAAAACCCACAAGTTCACAAAGTTCCTCAGAGAAGATTCACAGCTTCACAGATTCCCTTGTCTCTGCTGAATTACTTTGAATTATAAAAGGGGAAGTGTTATTTCTGCAACCTTCTATTTGCTTGGGTTTTTAAGGGTTGTGAAATGCTGCTCATTAGAACCAAGTGCTTAAACTCCCAGTTTTGTGCCAGACAAAGCTAAGGGTGGATTTTTGCTGTGGCTTCAGGTACTTTGGTGTCTGTTTGACAAGGAACTTCTATTGGCAGAAATAGAGAGAAAAGAAATCTTAGCTTTCCATTGAGCAAAAGACCATCCAAGAGTTCTGCTTGGCTCTTAAAAACACAAAATTAAGCCCTCCCTGTTTACAAACCCTGCTTTCTAACCCTGTTTCATTAGATTTCTAAAGATTTGCTGCAGCAGATAAAAGAGACTGTTCTTCAGAAGACTGTTGATGGCATGAGGAAAGAAGGTGTCCCCTATTTGGGTATGTACAGAACTTGGGGATTTTTCATCATGAGGAGGAGGACCTTTTATTTTGCTTTTTCCTCTTTATAGGCCTAACCCACACTGGAATTGAAGGGAAATAGCTTTGATTTAGTTGGGAACTGGGTTTGGTGTCAATGGCTTGATTCAGAATCCATGGAAATCAATAAATGTTTTTTCATTAGTGGAGTATAATTCCTCAAGTAAGGAAGGAGAACAGAAAAGGAAATGTCAGCAAATAAGGTGCAAAATTGTGACCACAGCTATTTCTGCCTGATTTATTTTTAACATTTCTCAAATTCAGTGAGCACAGGTGGCATCCCTTCAAACTCTGTTATCAACACATTCAAAGCCAAGTGAGTTGCTGAGACAGCTTTTTATATCATTTTTTTTGTTCTAGGTGTTCTTTATGCTGGGTTAATGCTCACCAAAGATGGACCTAAAGTTCTGGAATTTAACTGCAGATTTGGTGACCCAGAGTGTCAGGTGAGTTGTTCTGTAGGTAGCTACAATTTGGCATTCTGGGAGGAGACAACTCTGTCACCATCCACCACTGTTGTTAACCAACTTTGGGGTGAATAATCAGCTCATGGCACCAAGATTTAAAATATTTGGGTTGTTTATTCAGTACAGAAGATCTTTAGGAAGTTGTTCCATTCCAGAGAAGATTCCAGTAGGTTGGACTCCAATCTGGGCTTTGCAGGGGTCAGCTTGTGGGGAGCTCAGCACTTTTCTGGAATGGATTCTGGATTCTTCCTTACTCCCTGTTGACAGGAGGAACAAAAGTCTTAATTTCTGTTCTTCAGGGTTCTTTGTGCTCTGCCTTTTCCCCTCCATGTAACAATTCCTGTACCCACAGAAATCCTCTCCAAGGCTGAGTATTTTTCAGGACTCACAGATCATGCACTATATGTATGAAAATACAGTATGTGGACATATTGATTGTTATTTTTACAGCTGCATTAGTGTTTTTTTCAAGGCCAGGGAAGCCAATGCAAGAACACCTTGTTTAATTTGCTGCTGTGTGTTTTTGTAGGTAATTCTGCCCCTGCTGAAGAGTGACTTGTATGAGGTTATGCAAGCAGTGATCAGCAGAAGGCTGGCCAGTTCCATGCCAGTATGGAATGAGAACTGTGCAGCTGTGACTGTGGTCATGGCTAGTCAAGGCTATCCAGGGGCATATCCCAAGGGCTTGGAAATAACAGGTAAATAGAGCAGCAGGAGCTGCAGGAGGCTCATTCCTCCCCTCTTCTCTCTTGCTGCATGAAGCTCAATCACCAGAACCGAGGCTGATAGGAACTGTGGTTGTGGGTCAGCCAATCCAACTGAATTTTCACACATCTCAGTTTAGTTTGGTGTGTTTTTAATTCACCATGTCTAATTCTTCATACTGTGTTGTTATTTGCTGTTAGCACAGCACTTTTATTGAATTCCTGCTCCAGGTAGGTGGCTCTGCTCAGGGTGCTTGTGTCACTGATGCTGATGTTTTCTGCTCTGTGGTTGTGGGTGAGCCAATCCAGCTGAATTTTCACACATCTCAGTTTAGTTTGGTGTATTTTTAATGCTCCACACTGTGTTGTTATTTGCTATTGGCACAGCATTGTTGTTTAATTCCCGCTCCAGGCACATGGTTCTGCTCAGGGTTCTTGTGTCACGGTGATGCCGATGTTTTGTGCTCTGGCTGTCACTGAGGCACAAAAACCCAGCTGGAATCAGATGTTCTGTGAGCTGTGTCAGCTGAATGCCTCTTCCCACATCCCTGAGCACACAAGTGACTCGTGTCTCCTGTGTTTTTTACAGATTTATTGCTGTTTCCCAGCAGCACCCCCTTGACTTGTAAACACGAAATGCTTGATCTCTCCTCACTGAGAACATTCTAATCAATGGATTCTAATCAATGTCCAGGAGCATCACCCCCCCACAGGGCTGCCTAAGGCCAAGCAGCTGGGCCTGCAGGTGTTCCATGCAGGCACAGCCCTGAAGGAGGGCAGGGTGGTGACCAGTGGAGGCAGAGTGCTGGCTGTCACGGCCATCCAGCAGGATTTGGCGACGGCGCTGCGCGAGGCCAACGCCGGGGTGGCAGCCATCCACTTCCAGGGGGCCCTGGCCAGGAAGGACATTGGCTACCGAGCCATTGCCTTCCTCAGGCACTCCAGGTAGATATCCCAGCTCCCTGAAAGCAAAAGCAGTGCTCTCTGAAGGATCTGAGCACGTCCCTAGCTGATGCAAATAAGTGTTGGTGATATCGCGTGTAGCGCTTGCCGAGTTTCACCCCTCAAATTTCACCCCTCAAGTTTCACCCCCCACCCTTGTATTCCACCTCAGCAACACCAGGCAAGGCAGGACCATTTTGGGTGATTGCTTTGGATGGTTCTTACTCTCCCAAGTCTCAGCTAAACCACAGTGACAAGCACACAGCCATCATTTGTGCTGCTGCTCCTTGGTAGGTCTGGTCTAGGGAAGGTGAACTTGTGGTTCTTGGACTTTGGGTCACAGTTTTGCTCTGGGTTTGTATTGGCCACGAGTCTGATATTGATATAATGAAATGTGCTCAGAGCCCCAAGGCTGCCAGAGCTCCAGGAGCATTTGGACAATGCTCTCAGGGATGCACAGGGTGGGATTGTTGGGGTGTCTGTGCAGGGCCAGGAGCTGGACTTGGATGATCCTTGTGGGTCCCTTCCAGCTCAGGATATTCCATGGTTTCATATATATGAACAAAGTTCAAGCTGATTTATTGGTTCTTTTCAGTTTTTAGAAATGGTTAAAATGACCTTGAAAACCCCTACCTTGTTGGGATTTACATTTTCCTGGAATAACTGGCTAACAACAGAGTAGGATTCATCACTTCTTCCTATTCTCATTCCTTTGGCTTTCACAGTATTTACTGTAATACTCTGGAGATCATATGGGTGTGGGTTTTTTGTTTATAGCAGGGAGTCCTGTTGTCTCTCTAATGTTCCTGAAAGCTCCTTGCAGGTTTTTAGACTCATTTTTACCCAATATGAAACTGCTCTGCTGCAATGAGCTCCAAACCTTTTGCCAGGGTGTCCTTTTGTAGGCTGGGAAGCACATTAGTGACAGTTCCATTGCTGCTGACAGTGTATCCTGTAGTATTTTGTAAAACCATGATCAATAAACTTCCTCAATGAACAAGGGTGTTGGTATTTAATCTTCTTTCTCTCTCAAGAGCTCTGCACCTGTTGGCAAATTGATGTGAAAACGTGGAATTGGGATTTGTAGTAGAAAAAAAAACCAGGTGAGAGGCAAGAGGAGGCATTTTCCTGAGCAGTTCCCTCCCACACTGAGTGCCTGGGCCACAGCCAGCACGTTTCCTGCCTGGAATGCCTGGCTGGGAGGATCCTTGGCTGGTCAGGGAAGCTCCTGGGAGCTGTTTGCAGTCGGTGTCTGGGGCACTGCCCTGAGTTCTGCTCCTCAGTGGGCAGAACAGCCAGGGTGTTTCAATCCCAGCATCCCAGAAGGGTTTGGGAAGGGTTGGGAGGGACCTTAAGCTCAGCCAGTTCCATCTCTGCCATGGGCAGGGACACTTCCCACTGTCCCAGGCTGCTCCTTTGGGCTCAGTTAAGCTCTGCAAGGTTGGGGACTCACCTCCCCTTGGCAGCTTGGCAGAATTCAGTCCTAAGGCATTTCACTTCATTAAAACAGCCAGAACACTTAATTAAAAGTATTGCAGGAAATTTAAAGAATTCGGGATTCTTTTGAAGGATCAAAGTAGATACTGAAAAATAGCAAAAAAAAATTAAAATGCTTTTAAAAACATGGTGACAACCTGGTGAAGATTTATCATGTTCACACTGAAAAGGGCTGACTTTGATCCCTGGATGTTGCAGGCCAATATTTCCCTGAGTTTTATTCACAGCCTGAACAGCTGCTTGTGGTCATTGTCCTCTTGCCCATTTTTGAGAAGGAATATGCTGGGAGTGCAGACACCTTTGCATTCTCCTGGTGCTCCTGGGCCAGCAGTTTTTAAGTCTTATCAATTCCAGATATTCCAGCGGTGATCTTCACAACAGAAATACCTTTCATCCTAAAAAAAAATCCCACATCTTAAAATAAGATTGATAGGCAGAGTACAAAAGTATTTATTTAGTGCAATTGTAGGTATTTGTGTCTTTGACTGTTTTTCAATATTTCCTGAATTCTTGACCTGGTTCCTGGTTTTGTGGATTAACTGTATTTTTTTTTTTTTTGTTCAGCTGAGTTAATTTTAAATGAGTTCCAGTTGTTTTGTTGTATTTGTCCTTGTTAATCAACAGTGAGAATTTAAACTGCAAACTGAATCCCATCAGCAAGAGAGAGAAAATAGGGATGCACCTAAAATAGGGATGCACCTGGCTCATGCCATTGACAGCCTGGGAATAACAGCTGCTTAACTGGCACGAGATCTGTTTGGTAGGAGTGAAAAGTCCTTAAAAATCCCTGTCTGCAAAATGAAAAGGTCTTTCTGTGAATATGAGCTGGTGCTTCGTGTCCCCAGCGAGTTGTGGGCTGACACCAGTGTGTTTATCTTGCAGAAACCCCACCCAGAGTTTACAGACACCTCTTTCCAGTTTCCTAAAGTTCAGCTTAGGAACTTGCATCTTTTAAAGTAATTACAAAATGTATTTTTTAATAGAAAAAAGTAAAAAAAGAGGCGTGGCTGGGTTTGTGGCAGGGTCATGCCAGCGGTCAGGAGAGGCAAACTTGAAGGTGCAGCTGTAAAACTCTGGGAGTCTCCTGGAGGTTCCTCATTGACCTGAGATTTGTTGGTGGAAAAGCAGCTTGAGCTCAGCCCTGCTCTGCCTCAGCATTTCTGTGCAAGTTTGGGGTTGGGAACTTTCCTGCTCCCAGCTCAGTGGCCCTCAGGGCTCTGGGCTGGGACAAGGTGGGGATGGGCACAGCTTGGCCTCGGTGCTCCTGGAGGTCTTTTCCAACCTCAGGGATTCTGTGTCTGCACCAGGGATTCAAACCTTGCAAAATCACATCTCTGCTGCCTGTTTGACCTTGTTGTTGGTTTTTTTGCTGTTGGTTTTATCTTGGGATTTGAGTGGGTCTGATGTCATCTCCAAGATCTCTGGGATTATTCACTCCTGCTTCTGGCAGCCCCTCCTCTGACAGCAGATTCTGCACAGTTAATCCCCTCAGGGATGTAAAGGAGCAAATATTATTTGAAAATACATGTTTGTGCACTCACTAATCAATTGCCATCCCATTTTTCTCGTTCTTGCAGAGGCCTGACTTACAAGAACAGTGGGGTGGACATTGAAGCAGGGAACACTTTGGTGCAGAAGATCAAGCCCTTGGCTGCAGCCACATCAAGGTCAGGTAAGTCAGGATCCTTCTGCTCCTGGTTTGCTCACATCTTGATAAAAAGCTCCCATTTGTGTGTCCTGCCTGTTTCTAGATGGCACAAGAAGGTCTGTGGAAAGCAAATGCCTGTGGTTTTATTCAAAATGCACAGCTTTTAATCCCCAAATGGCTCTGAACCACATCTCCTGACTGCCAGGAGTGTTGGGGAGCACAGGATAAATGCAAGCAAAATTGCCACCATGTAGTGCTGGGTTTGATTCCAGGGATTATTATTTCTTGCACTGTGAACTCAATCATTTTGGGGGTTGGATGTTTAGAAAGGTTTTGAGATGTGGAATTCCTGAGATAGATGTGGAAGGCACACCTTGTCTTTTGCTTGGTTAAACCAGCATTGATTTGTCCTTCTTTTGTTGGGATTCAGGCACATCTTGCTCTAGCAAGTCCCTGTAATTCTTTGAATGCATTTAAAATATAATTTATTTATGCAATGGCCCTTTTATTTCAAATTAACTGAGAACTTTTTAGTGAAGTCAGATGTACACAGAGAGAAAAATACAGATGCACCCTCACACCAGTACAACCAGTAACAATTTTAACACAATTCCTCCTCTGTTCTTCAGAAAAACACTCAGTGCAAGGGTGACATGTGTCAGTCACAGCAGTTATTGACTGTTCAGTCACAAAGTTTGGGATTTTTAGGTTTAGGCTGATGATGAACTCAAAACACACAACCAACCTAAGCAGATCAGGAGCTCCCCTGCCTCGGTGCAGAGGCTCTAAATGCCAGAGAAAAGTCTCCTGGTGACAAAGCAAAATTGTGTTGATGAATCTTGGAGAGGATTTGGGGAGGAGATTCTGGAGAAACCCCTGGAAGTAAAGCTGGGCTGTTTGCTGCTGTTTCCAGGCTGCAATGCTGAGCTTGGGGGCTTTGCTGGGCTCTTTGACCTGAAGGCAGCTGGCTACAGAGATCCCATCCTGGTGTCTGGAACTGATGGAGTGGGCACAAAACTCAAGGTAATGTGGAAATCCATGGCAAAGGAGAAATAGCACAGAAAAGAGCAGTTGTCTTCTATTTGAAATACCTTTCTTAAGAGGGGATGGAAACTGAAAGTGCCCTCCTTCAGGCAAAATAATGAAATAGCCAGAATTTGATATGATGCCTAAAATAACTGGGTTTTAAATATTAAGAAAGTACTCATGAGTTTTGTTTGACAAAGGCAGCATCTCCACCCTCACAGAGATAATTCGGGGAAAAACATGCAGTCCCATGGTTGCTGTTGTGTTTGGGCTGCAGGGAGACTCTTTCCAGCACAGTTTCCTCCCCAGTGCCTTTTGGATTTGCCAGTGGGATAATTCCCAGTGCCTTTTGGATTTGCCAGTGGGATAATTCTCAGTGCCTTTTGGATTTGCCAGTGGGATAATTCTCAGTGCCTTTTGGATTTGCCAGTGGGATAATTCTCAGTGCCTTTTGGATTTGCCAGTGGGATAATTCCCAGTGCCTTTTGGATTTGCCAGTGGAATAATCCCTGAAGAGAATTAGGAGGTGACAATAAACAAAGCTGCTCCTCCAAGAACACCGGAAGGGACAATGGGGTTTTGCTCTGTTGCTGCCAGAGTCCCCTCTTGATTTGTGACTCCATTCCAGGCCCAGGTTCCCAGAGCTGATGCCAGGGCTCTCTGTGTGTTTTGCAGATTGCACAGGAGTGCCAGAAACACGACACCATCGGGCAGGACCTGGTGGCCATGTGTGTCAATGACATCCTGGCCCAGGGGGCTGAGCCCCTCTTCTTCCTGGACTATTTTGCCTGTGGCAAACTGGACGTGGAGGTGGCTCAAGGAGTAATTGCAGGAATAGCTGAGGCCTGCAAAAAAGCTGGATGTGCTCTTCTGGGTAGGAATAATCTTTGGAGAAGATGAAAAAATCTTCTGCAAGGTCTTTGTAGTTGGGTTGGATGCGGTTGGTTTCCTACTCTGTGGAAGAATCTCAGAGGAGTAAAAAACCAGAAAGTGTCTTTGCTGTCAGAGAACTTAATCTCTCTTAATCACAGTGCAAGGAGACAGTACTTTAAACATTTAGGTTAAATTTAGGTTAGATTTAGGTACAGATTTGGGTGGATATTGGGAGAAGGTTCTGTCCTTTTTCCCAATGTTTTAGGCAAGTTAGGAACACAGGCCCTTTCTCAGTGGGAATGTGTCATTTGGGGGCCGTTTACAAGCTTTGAACAAGAGGCTCTTTATGCCCTTGGTTTATTTTATCCTGCATGAACTGTTGCTCAGCTTTATGTTTGTTTTAAGGTGTTCTCTGCATTTATCAAATATAATCACCCCATTCATACTGCAGCAAAGTCTGTGGTAAGTGAGACCTTGGGGTGTAGTCACCAAAATGTCAAGGTTTTATTTCCAGCTGAAGCTTTTAAAACTCCACAGGCCTTTCTGCAAGAGCTGAATATTCAGCTCAAGGGCCTTAAGCTCATCACTCACGGACAGGAAGGGGCTGAGGGTTATCTCCTGCTTGGTTTTGCACCATTAAACAGGGATTTAAGTGTTGGATGACCCAGCACTTCTCCCCATTTTGTCTCTTGGCTTTTCCATTCTCCCATTGATCCAGCAATTATTAAAGACAGCTGAAACCCCAGGAGTGGAAAAAGCAGGTGAAGCTGGAGTGCAGGGCAGGGAGCAGAAAGTGGGAAGAGGAGAGAAAAAGGCAGGATTGTGCCCAGAGGAGCTGTGGCTGCCCCTGGATCCCTGGCAGTGCCCGGGGCCAGGCTGGATGGGGCTGGGAGCAGCCTGGGGCAGTGGGAGGTGTCCCTGCCAGGGTGGGATGGGCTGAGCTGTACAAACCCAAACCATTGTGCTATTCCATGATTAAAAAAGGGTTTTTCAACACCAACCCTGTGTGTTTGGTTGCCCAGGAGGAGAAACAGCCGAGATGCCGGGGATGTATCCCCCGGGCGAGTACGACCTGGCCGGCTTCGCCGTGGGGGCCGTGGAGAGAGGGCACATGCTGCCCCAGCTGGACAGGATCTCTGAGGGGGATGTGGTCATTGGGGTGGCATCCTCTGGGGTGCACAGCAACGGCTACAGCCTCGTGAGGAAGATTGTGGAGAAGTCATCCCTGGATTTCTCTTCGCGCGTCGGCGTCTCCGGGGATCAGACTTTAGGTACCACTTGCTTGCTTTAGAACTTGTTGGTTTGGCTGTGCCTTTGTAACTTCTCTCAGGCACCAAAACCAAAATTATTCCTTCTTTAACATGGTTTTATCTTCTTTTTTTGCCTGGGAGTCACAACTGCAGGAAAGAAATGAAGGGAGGGGGATAAATAACTGATTGTGGGCTAAAAGAAGAGGTGGGACATTGAGTTCCTCTCCAGTGCAAGGCTCATTAACATCCAACAAACTGGTGTTTTGATGTTCCCTCAATTTTAGATTGATTAACACCTTTTTCCATGCTTTTTTGCTCTCCCTTGGGCAGGAGAACTCCTGTTAACCCCAACTAAACTGTACAGCAAGACTCTGCTGCCTGCGCTGCGCTCGGGCCACGTCAAGGCCTATGCCCACATCACTGGAGGGGGCCTGCTGGAAAACATCCCCAGAGTCCTCCCAGAGTCCTTTGGTGTTGTTTTAGGTGAGGAAAAAAAGGAAATCTATGGAAAAATCCTCGTGTTATGGATTGCTCTGGAAGCCTGCAGATATGGGTCCACCCCAGCTGGAGGAGCTGGGCTTGCCTGCCTAGAAATGTTTGAGCTCCCCCTTGTACCTGAACCAGAGCCAGTCAAAACACTGTGCAGGGAAAAGGCTGCTCCCCATTGAATTCCCTCTCCCAGTGGAGGTTGGGATTGGATTGCTTAGGTCACTGGCAAAGAGAAAACAACCTGAGAGCACTCTCAGGTCAGCTGTCACCAGCTGCAATTCCCTACGAAATTATTTAATTAAATGATATCCATGGAGCCTTCAGTTAGCACTCAGATGTGGTTGTGAGCTCAGGGACATCTGCTATTTGTCTTAATTAATCCTCAGCCCCATCCCCTGGGTGTGCTGGAAAAGGGAGTTTCACTGATGGAGAAGGTGAGGTGTGGAAAGGGAAATGGCTTTTACAGCTTGTGAGAGATGCTGGGGTTGTACAATAAAAGAAGGGGACTGATAGTGAGTTCTGAACTCCAGAAGTGCACATAAACCATTCTTCCACTTGTCCACTAACATATGCATGGATATATCCACCTGCAGCCAGGCTGGGAGAGCTGGGGGGGCTCACCTGGAGCAGAGAAGGCTCCAGGGAGAGCTCAGAGCCCCTGCCAGGGCCTGAAGGGGCTCCAGGAGAGATGGAGAGGGACTGGGGCCAAGGGCTGGAGGGGCAGGACACAAGGAATGGCTTCAACATGGAAAATGGGAGATTTGGGTGGGATATTGGGCAGGAATTGTTCCCTGGGAGGGTGGGCAGGCCCTGGCACAGGGTGCCCAGAGAAGCTGTGGCTGCCCCTGGATCCCTGGCAGTGCCCCAGGCCAGGCTGGATGGAATTTGGAGCAGCCTGGGGCAGTGGGAGGTGTCCCTGCCAGGGCAGGGGTGGGGCTGGGTTCCAACCCAAACCTTCTGTGATTCCATGATTCTGTAGAAATGGGGATAGTCCCATCCTAGAAGGGAACATGACAAGAAAGAAACTTCCTGTCCTTGGAATTCCTTTCAGGGGGCTTGTCCAGAAGCATTTTTGTGCTGCTCCAAGTCGTCCTCACCTGCTTGGAACTGGGGGCAGTGAGAGACTTCTGTGACAGATTTTGCCTCTGAATCCCCCAAGAATTTCAGTCCATTGATAACAATTTCCACTCTTGGTTTGTCTTTTCAATTCCCTCCAGATGCTCTTACCTGGAAGATCCCTGAAATCTTTTGCTGGCTCTCCAAGGAAGGGAACCTCTCTGAGGAGGAGATGGCTCGCACCTTCAACTGTGGGGTTGGAGCAGTGCTGGTGGTGCAGAAGGAGATGGCTCAGCAGGTCCTCAAGGACATCCAGGGACAAGAGACTGCCTGGGTGATTGGCAAAGTGGTCTCCCTACAGAAAGGTGATGAGAGTTTTGTTTTCCTTGGGAGAAATCAATCAGAAAGGAAAAGCAGAGGGAAATTCCCTCGCTGGTGTCTTCCTGGGGCTCAGCTGGAAGTGTGTCCACTGGCACCCCCATGACTTTTGGTGGGGGTATTGACCTGACACTTCAGCTCACTCAGCTCTTCCATGGCTGCTCTCCTCCTTTCTCTGTTTCTCCCCTTACTGACACATTGCTTTGTTGTTTTTTGGGATTTTCCTTGTGCATGCTCAGGCTCTGAGACCGTTCAAGTCCTAAATCTGCAGAGAGCCCTGCAAGCAAACAGGTCCCTGTGTGTGCACAGCCACATCCAGGGCAAGATCCAGACAGGCAAAGTGAGGGTGGCTGTCCTGATCTCTGGAACAGGTGAGAACTCTGTTCTTTGCTACAGTGGACACCACAGTATGGAGCAGGGAACTCCAGCTTGGATTGGAAATCCCTGCAGCTCTCCAGGGACACTCTGCCAGGCTTCTCACAGGCAGGAGAGAATCTGTTCTGGCATTGATGTCAGTCACAGCAGGATGATTTCTGACCTCTGCTGCAGACTCTGGCATCTGTGTTCAGTTTACCCCCAAACCTCTGCACGTGTCCAGATTCAGGCTCCCACTCTGCCCTGTAGGAACTGCGGCATCATTTCACAAATATATCAGAATTTCTTCTTGCCACGTGAGCACTCTGAGTATTTCCAGTATTCCCAATTAGTGAGACCATCATTCCAGTGCTATAAATTACAGTTTCCAAATGCAGCTGCCAGGAAAGGCCCTGTAGCCTTCAGCGGGCTGAATCAGCTCCCAGAAAGATCAATTAAAAAAAGGATTAATGTTACATCAGAGCTGTTTGCTTTGGTCTCCCCCACATTGCTGATTATTTAAAGCCTCTTCCAGCTGTTCCCTGTATTTATTCTCAGTCTCCATGAATTATTTTTCACCCCCAGGCACAAACCTGGAAGCCCTCATCAACAGCACAAAGAAAGACACCAGCTTTGCACAAATAGTTCTGGTTATCTCCAACAAAGCTGGTGTGGAGGGGCTGAGCAAAGCTGAGAGAGCTGGGATTCCTACAAGGGTGAGGATTTCCTTCTTTTTATTATTAGCCACCACTAGCTGTGACTCCAGCAGGGAGGAGCTGTGAGCTCAGGAGTTTCATGGGGTCTGAGAGGGAGCTTTGGCTCTTCTTGTTTGGTCTGTCAGGAACTTGTGCCCTTGGGAAAAGTACTTAACAACCAAATCCTTCTTTTTCGCCTTCTCTGCCAGCAGTCCTGATGCTTTGGGAGCAGTTGTTGTATGAAATCAGCACAAAACTTTCACAGTTACAGCTTAAACTTTGCCAATGATTTAACTGTAGTGCATTGACACTGAAGTAACAGTGGCCGTGGTGTGGAGGGAAAGAGCAAACAGAGAAGCCCAGCCCCACACTGGCTTGGGTGGGAAGGGACCTTAAAGCCCATCCAGTTCCAGCTCCAGGTTTTTATGAGGAGAAAATCAGAGTGTGAGAGAGCTGATGGTCTTGGGGGTTAAGCTGTGGAGGGAGAGGAGGAGCAGACAGAGGGGCAGGGTCAGTGCCCACTGTCCCCTTGTCACCTCACCAGCCCTGGCTTTTCCCAAACCACCCTGGTGACTCTGGTGGGGATTAGCAGGTACTTCCATTTGAAAAACTGGATACTGTAATTTAGGTAGTACTGCCTTGATCCTGCTACAATTAGGAGATGTATCCTGGATGGAAAACATAAACTCAGGCTGGGAGAGTTGGGGGGGCTCACCTGCAGCACAGAAGGCTCCAGGGACACCTCAGAGCCCCCGGCAGGGCCTAAAGGGGCTCCAGGAGAGCTGGAGAGGGACTGGGGCCAAGGGCTGGAGGGACAGGACGCAGGGCTGGATGGGATATTGGGCAGGAATTGTTCCCTGGGAGGGAGGGCAGGCCCTGGCACAGGGTGCCCAGAGAAGCTGTGGCTGCCCCTGGATCCCTGGCAGTGCCCAAGGCCAGGCTGGCCGGGGCTGGGAGCAGCCTGGGGCAGTGGGAGGTGTCCCTGCCAAGGCAGGGGTGGCACTGGATGAGCTTTAAGTCTCTCCCAACCCAACCCAGTCTGGGATTCTCTGTTTCCATGGTTGTGCAGTAGGGGCTGGCTTAGGAGTTTGTGATCAGTGCTTTTTTCAAGGTTTTGTGCTATAATTTTTGCCAAGATTCAACTGCTTACAACTGCCAGAGGCCTTGAAATGGGTGAAATCTTTTTGGAAGGCTTTGGGTTGGCTGAAATCCCTGCACTTGGGGGTCGTTCCCTGGGGCCGAGAGCCGTGGGCCTCACCAAGCCAAAGTGGTGTGTTCCAACCATCCCTCTGTGTGGGGAGCAATACAGCCCCATGCCTGTCTGCCAGCTGAGCATGAGGAGCTGCTCTTCCTGCTGAAGCTCCCTGCACATGAATGTGCTGTGTGTTTGGGCTGCCCAGGTGATTGAGCACACAAAGTTCCAGAGCCGCACCGAGTTCGACGGCGCCATGGACAAAGTGCTGCAGGAGTTCTCCGTGGAGCTCATCTGCCTGGCTGGCTTCATGAGGATCCTCTCAGGCCCTTTTGTCAAAAAATGGGAAGGTGAGCATGCCTGGGGGGTGTGTGCATGGACACAGAGCATTTCAGAGCTTAGCACCATTCTGGGTTTGCAGGAAACGAGGGGATCTTCAGTGGCCCCTTCCAACCCATCCTAGGATTCTGTGAAATGAGAATCTTCCCATCCTGGAAGGAAAAGGATGAGAGGGCAAGGCACCATTTTGCCTTCCCTCTCTCATTTGTGCAGAGGTTTAAGGAAGCCATGGGCAAACATAGGTCTTGAAGTCTTTGATTTTTAGAAAATATTTAAAATAAGGCTGGGAAGACTCTGCACACGTGAGGTGCAGGGCAGGTGCTGAATGGAGAGAGGGAATCCCTTCCCCTCACACAGGAGCTGCTTTGGATCCATGTAAAACCACCAAACTGGGCAGCTTTGTGCAGTGTTGGTGACAAGAGCTGGCCAGTCCCCAGGCCACACATCAGGAGCTGCCTGAGTCCGTGGCTGGGGTGTTCCACAGGCAGATCCAGGTTGTGCTTGTCCAGGGTGTTCACAGTGTCTCCACTCTGCTCATCTTTTACAATTTCCCAGTTCTCTGAGCAGCTGGTGACACCTTCAGGGGCTGCTCTCCCTGCCCCAGCTGTTACTTTGCTGTTCTCTCCTGTGTTTTCCAGGGAGTGCTGAACTCCCAGAGCAGTTTGCTCTGCTGTGCCAGGGTTGCCTGGAGCTGCTCAGAGCAGGCACAGCCTGCTCAGCCTGCACCTCACAGCCTCCACTGCTCACTTGTGGCTTTGGTGCTCCCCTGGCTGTGTCTGGGACACTTCACACTGACAATTCATACATTTCAAACCTCTCTTTAAAGCCAGTGGGGCAAAGCAGGCCCTCCTGGGAGGCCTTTGCTGTCAGGTGAATTGGTTCTGCTTCTCTCCCTTCAGAGTCCAGGAGGTGTAAATGCCTGTGCTGAGGGCAGCTGGCAGGAGGAGAGAGCATCCCTCACTCCAGGGGATGTGTTTGGAGTAGAAGATGGAAAAAACCTTCCTCTAGTGCAGAATCTGGGGCAAACAAAGGGTTTTAGTGCCTTCTGATTTAGGACAGAGCACTGATCCTTGCCCTGCACAGTGCAGGATTTGCTTTACCTGTATGGCTGTGTGAGAGCCAAGGAAAGATTTATTCAGGAGTGGATGGTTAAATTCATTTTTTTAATATCCAGCACTGAATTGAGCTTGAAAACCTGAGCTGGGACCATGAGATGGGAGCTCAGACATTGAGCTCAGCTCAGGGAGCTGGGCCAGCCACAGGACCCTGCCCTGGCCCTGCCTGGGCACTGAGCCCCCCAAATTATCCAGGAGGAATCAATTCCTGCTGCTGCCTTGGTCAAAGCTGCTCCGTTTTCTTTCTCTTGAAGTCACAGGGGAAGGGAGCTGTGAAACTTTCTTGTTTAACGGCTCTGAAGTGTTAATTATGAATGCTAAAAGAAAGGACAGGTTAATTATGCATATGAACAAAGGACAGGTTAAAGTGTTAATTATGAATGTGGACAAAGGACTGGCCAAAGCAGAACCAAACAAACCCAACCAAACAGGAACCCACATCCCCTTGTGATGGGAAATGAAGGCAGGGGCTGAGGTCAGTGGGGTCAGGGTCAGCAAGGCCACGTCCCCTGGGTCCTGCCCTGGGGCCACAGCAACCCCAGGGGACACTGAACCCTTGGGGCAGAGGGGCTGGGAAGCTGGGAAAGGCCCTGGGAGTGCTGGGGATGGGCTGGACACGAGCCCAGGGGTGCCCAGGTGGGCAAGGGACCGATGGCCCCTGGCTGGTACCAGCCCCAGGGTGGGCACAGCCCCAGGGCAGGGATTGTCCCCTGTGCTGGGCACTGAGAGGCACCAGTGTCCAGTTCTGGGCCCTGCAGGAGAGACCTGGAGGGGCTGGAGGTGTCCAGGGCAGGGAAGGGAGCTGGGAAGGGGCTGGAGAATCCTAAGGGAGCTGGGGGGGCTCAGCCTGGAGCAAAGGAGGCTCAGGGGGCCCTGCTGGCTCTGCACAACTCCTGCCAGGAGGGCCAGCCAGGGGGGTCGGGCTCTGCTCCCAGGGAACAGGGACAGGAGCAGAGGGAACGGCCTCAGGCTGGGCCAGGGGAGGCTCAGCTTGGCCAGCAGGAGCAATTTCCCCATGGAAAGGGTGCTCAGGCCTTGGCAGGGGCTGCCCAGGGAGCTTTGCAGTGCCCATCCCTGGAGGTGCCCAAGGAAGGCCTGGCCATGGCACTCAGGGCTCTGGGCTGGGGACAAGGTGGGGATGGGCACAGCTTGGGCTCCCTGGGCTGGGAGGGCTTTTCCAGCCTCAGGGAGCCTGGGATCAAAGAAGGACAAGGTGCTGTGGGAAGGAACAGCCACATCAATCAATCAGTCATTATTAATCACAGGAGAAATGTGCTTTAGCCATGAACTGTGCACTCTGGGGTTTCAGAAGCAGACACTGCAGCACTGGGGGCTGGTTGGCTGTCAGTGTTCTCAACATTTGTGAAAAACCTTAATCACAAATGATGTTTTCCTCTGGTGATTGTGGCACCCTGAACAGCCTGGTCAGTGCTAAAAGCCACTCACCTCCCTTCTGCTTTCCCAGGGAAGATCCTGAACATCCACCCGTCCCTGCTGCCGTCCTTCAAGGGAGCCAACGCCCACAAGCTGGTGCTGCAGGCTGGAGTGAGGGTCACGGGCTGCACCGTGCACTTCGTGGCTGTGAGTCCTCCCTTCCCCCTCCCTGCAGCTCTGTCACCCTCCAGTTCAACATCTTCACCTCCCTGGCTCTCTGTAACCCAGCAATCTTCACATGTTCACCTCACAGCCTGCTGGGAACACCCTTGGGTTTGATCACCTGCCCTTCTCTGTGCACTCAGAACTTTGTAAATAATACACATTTTATTTAGTAATACAGTGCTTTAGTTTGCTGGCTCCAGAGAAGGAATGGGAATTAATAATCTGCCCAGGAGTTTGAGCCTTCTCTGAGTGACCTTCTTCCCTAAGCATCCCCCTGCTGCCTGCCACCCATTGCAGTGGGGGGAATAGTTCATGTCAGGCCAAAGTCTTTATTAACACAGCTCCAGC
The DNA here is from genome assembly GCA_013398175.1 of Climacteris rufus. Classification (NCBI taxonomy): domain Eukaryota; kingdom Metazoa; phylum Chordata; class Aves; order Passeriformes; family Climacteridae; genus Climacteris; species Climacteris rufus. Next base: position 119,356 of record VZRZ01007971.1, read on the forward strand.
TGCCTGCATTGTATCCTACAACCTGGCTTTCAAGAAAAAGGAAAAATAGAAACAAACAAGCAAAAAACCCCACTGGAAATAGCACAGGATTCGTTAAGGAGCAACCCAGTGTTTGTGGGAACAGAGAAAAACCTGACAATTTGTGTTGTTCAGACCCTAAGCAAAGAAAGGGCAGAGATCCCTCAGCCTCACAGCCACATTTGATCAGGCCAGGGATCATTTGTTCCAGTTTGGTCAGGTCTTGGGGTCCAAAAGTCTCCTCTCCTCTGGCTCCCCTCTTCCTCTGCTGCTGCAATCTGCCCTCAGGATTTTTGCTTTCTCTTGGAAAAAGAGACAGAAATTAGAAGGGAAAACTTCCTCCTTTTCCCTATGCCACGACTTGGGGGTTCTCTGTGTGGCAGCTCCTGCCAACCACCCCCTGCCCAGCAGGGACCTGCCCAGCAAGGTGCCAAGGGAAAAGCTGCTCAGTGCTCTGTGCCAGGGCTTGGCTTATTCCCCTCAGGATCCAATGTCCTCGTCCTGCCCACTCCAGCCCTGTGTGCTTTTCTGGAGCAGAACTATTGCTCCCTCCTGGAGCAGAACTGTTGCTCCCTGGTGTTCTGCTCCCTGCTTTCAGACGTTGTACCCTTCCAGGCTGAAGTCAGTCCCGGTGCCTCCTGTGACCCCAGAGCAGCCCCAGCCCTGTCCCTCCCCTGCTCCCTGGGGCTGCAGGGTCCCAGTGAAGCCTTAAAAGGTTGACCTAGAAACTGAGCCCAGTCAGGAGTAAGGGAATAAAGGTGGGGGTTTATTGGAAAGGCCTTCAAAGGTACATTTAGGGCAGACAGAGCCCCCAGGGGCATCACCCAAAATGGACAGGGGGTCACGAGTTCTCCACACCTTTATAGGTTTGGTCCATTTGCACATCAGCATCAATTCACCAATTCAAACTTTGCAATTTCCCCCTGGCTCCCCCAGCTCTCCCCCCCTTTAGGAGCTGGGCCTGGGCAGTCTGAGTGTCCTTGCAGAGCAGCCCAGAGAGGCCCTGCTCTGTCTGTAGAGAACAGCAGCTCACAGGCTGTGGAGCATCCCAGAGTTACACACCAGGCAATGCAGAATTGGAAATCAGAAGGGTTAAACCCTCAGGCACGAGCAGGCCGTGCCAGCGCCGCTGTTGTGTTGCAGGAGGAGGTGGACGCGGGGGCCATCATCTTCCAGGAGGCGGTGCCGGTGAAGGTGGGGGACACGGAGGCGGCGCTGGCGGCGCGGGTGAAGGAGGCCGAGCACCGCGCCTTCCCCGCCGCCCTGCAGCTCGTGGCCAGCGGCGCCGTGCGCGTCGGCGAGGCCGGCAAGATCTACTGGAAGTAGCAGAGCTGCACGTTTCACATTTTACTTTTTTTCCCTTGGGATGTTTTTGCCTCGGGAGAAGGAATTTTAAGGGTTTTTTCAGACGTTGTTACAGCAAGCACTGGGAGCTGCCCCTAAGAGAACGACCGTGAGCAGAACCATCAATGGAACATCAGTGAGCATCAACAAACATCACCCCTGGCAGGGCTGGTCTGGAAAAGACTCATCAAGGAAGCAAAGAATGAAGAGCTAATTAACATCGAAGGCAAAGCAATTCGGATCCCATGAAAAACTGAATGCTGGGGGTTGCCTAAAGAGGACCAATAAACTTGGACACAGTTCATCCCTACGGATTTTGTACTGGATAAAGTTTTGGGGAAATCTAGTGAATGTCATGTGTGTATGGAATATTTTCTGTGGCACATCCTGGCCTGATTTTCTATCACTTCACATATAGTGTGAGAGGGGTTTTATTTTCCTTCCTGGGTTTGGGTGACAGCAGGGTGCTGCACCTTTTCCTCAGCATTCCCCTGTGAATTCCCATGTCCAGCACCAAAAGAGTTGGGCTTCTATTTTTTTTAAAATGAGCAGAAAATATTTCCTTGGTTTGTGAGACATTCCTCAGGCATTCTGAGGTGCCTTTATTCTTGGAACAGTGTTTTCACCTGGAATAACACTGATGGACACTCAGGAATTGTGAACATTTAGAAAAGAATTGGGGGCTTTGTGCAGCTCAGCGTTTGTGGGTTTCCTTTAATATTTTAGCATAGTTATGAAGCCATTTTAATGTTTTTACTAAAATGATCAGGTTTCCTACACATGAAGCAGTTTATGTGGTTTAGAGCTCCCCTTTAATACCAAGAAAGCTGATTTTATTCTGGACTCCTGATGTCCTGATGGTACTTCCATGTTGGCATAGTCTTCTTTGGGATTTGAAATAAAGCCTAATAAAATAAAATTTAAAAAAGGCAGTCTCCAAATATTTCCTTGGAATGGCTTTCCCAGGGCTGGAGGGTGGAGGAGGGAAGGGGCTGTCCATGGGTGTGGGGGCCATGGGTCAGTGGGGAGCTCACACAGCTCCAGTCAGGGAAGCCAGAAGAAATGAAGTGTTCGAGGGGTGAAATCACTGCCTGTGCAGGGAATCAATATCACATTATTGATCAGAGCAGTCTGAGCACTGCCAGAAAGGCCAACAGCAGAGCTGCACCCAGCCCCAGCCCAGCTCCAGCACAGGCAGCTTGATCCACACTCAGGTACGTGATCCACACGCAGGTACGTGAGGCTGATGGCAAAAGAGATTTCACAGAGTCACACAAGGTTTGGGATGGGAGGGACCTCAGAGCCCACCCAGCCCCAGCCCTGCCCTGGCAGGGACACCTCCCACTGCCCCAGGCTGCTCCCAGCCCCGGCCAGCCTGGCCTTGGGCACTGCCAGGGATCCAGGGGCAGCCACAGCTTCTCTGGGCACCCTGTGCCAGGGCCTGCCCACCCTCCCAGGGAACAATTCCTGCCCAGTATCCCATCCAGCCCTGCCCTCTGGCACTGGGAGCCATTCCCTGGGTCCTGTCCCTCCAGCCCTTGGCCCCAGTCCCTCTCCAGCTCTCCTGGAGCCCCTTTAGGCCCTGCCAGGGGCTCTGAGCTCTCCCTGGGGCCTTCTCTGCTCCAGGTGCGCCCCCCCAGGTTCCAGAGGGGCTCCAGCCCTGGAGCCGCTCCGTGGCCTCTGGACTCTCCAGCAGCTCCCTGTCTCTGTTGCCTCACCCTTGCAGCAGCAGCAGCTTCTCTTTGGGGTTGCTCTGCTCTGTGATGCAGCCACAGAAACGGATCCCTTGGAAGACTGAAGTTCCCTTGGGAGCCCCAGACCAGTTTTACAGCTTGAGCCCTCGTAACACATTTTCTCCTTTACAGATGAATAAACAAAACTAAGGAATTCCACATCTGACAAGCCAGCCAGGCTCCCACCGTCAATTTTCCAAAGAAAAGGCTGGGAACAGAAACCTGGGACACGGATACATCAAAGAGAAGCACTGGGAGGAGGAGGGAAGAGGAGGAGAAGAGAAGGCGAGCAGAGCCCGAGCCCTCACAGCCCCCGCTGCTCCTGCGGCTCCTCAGAGCCCTCAGGGCGGTCCCGCCTCCAGCAGGGGCTGCCCCGGGCTCCGAGGCTCACGGCGCCGCTGGCCACGAGCTGCAGCCCCGCCGGCAGCGCCCGCAGCTCCGCCTCCCTCAGCCGCTCCCACAGCGCGGGGCCCGCCGGCAGCGGCTCCCGGTGGATCACGGCCCCGGCGCCGGGCTCCTCCTGCGGGGGGACAGGGGGTCAGAGCGGCCCGGGAGGGCGCTGGGTGCTGGGTGCAACAGGCTCCAGGGACACCCAGAGCAGGGTCAGCTCCATCAGGGAAGCCCCAGGGCCCTCGGGGACTCGGCAGGAGGAGGCCTGGGCAGCCACATCCCAGGGCAGTGCTGGGAGCAGGAGGAACTGGAAGAACCCACCCCAAAATGCAAGGGAAGAGGACAGGACTTGAAGCAACCCCAAATGCAACCCCACATCTTTCTGGTTTTTACAGTCCCAAGATTCCCACACATTCCTGTTACCACTGTTACCTCCAGAAAGAAAAGGAAAAAGCCAATTCCTTTTCCTGACTTCCCAGTCCTGAGGCCACTCACCAGGACGAAATGCACAGTGCAGCCTGTGACTTTGAATCCACTTTCCAGGGGCTCCTGCTGGGCACTTCCCTCCTCAGTGAGTGGAAAAAGTGATGGAGAAGCATTCAGAATTTTCCCTGGGCATCAGTGTGAGAGGAGAAAAAAAGGGGGGGAATTGATAATTTGAACTGAATTTCCTTTAAAAATAAACGTGAGATGTGATCATCAGTCCAAGCCCTGACCAGCACTGCTCTATCTGAGGGAATTCTGCTCTTCCAGGAGCACAGGTGCAGCCACATTCCCAAAGGAGCCTGTCCAAGCTGCTTGGTGAGTAACTTCTGAGCAAGGCCCCAAGAGCTGGAATTCGCTCCCTGCTCACCCCTCACTCACCTCGGGGCTGTCAGCACACACAGGGAGCTGTGCCAGGGTGTGCAGGGCACCGCAGGAGGGAGGGAAATGCAGAAATCATCTCCCTCCCATTTTTTTCCAAGAGGGAACTGCAGGGAGTGAGTTCAGCAGGACTCCCCAGCACAGCTCCCTGGCAAAGGACGGGATCAAACTCCTTCCCTGGGGAAGACAGACCCACCCCCTGCCCCCATTTTGCTCCTCTGTTACTGCTGAGGCAGCACCAGGGGTTTCTCTATCAACCCACAGCCAGAATCCCAACCCAGTCCCACTGCCAGAGGGGCTGGAGCCCAGGGAACAGGAATGCCAGCAGTGCCAGCAAGGCTGAGGGATTTACCCAAGGGACAGAGAACTGACAGTGGAATCCTGGTGAGACCAAACAGCCCTGGCTCGTTTCTCTCTTCCATGGCATTTCTTACCTTTCCACTTTCGGAGGAAAGGAGTGGACAGAACTCTCCTGAAGCCTGACAGACAAACCAGCTCCACAGAGAATTCCTCCAGGACCCGGTCAATGGTGCTGTCGAATTCTGATCGGCTCCCGTACAGCTTGTGGTCGATCACCTGGAACATTGGGACACAACAAAAGCCACGTCAAGGAAACAGCCTGGGGGATTGGGAGCAGCAGCTTGGGCAACAGAGAGAAACAGCCTGGATTCATCCAGGACTCTCCAGGATTTTAAAGGAGGAGGCAGCTGGGGGATGTCGGGCTCTTCTGCCATGGCCCAAGGGGAAGGATGAGAGGAAATGCACCAGAGGAGTTCAGATTGCAGATTAGAAGCAATTTGTCCCTCTAAGAGTGACCAGGCATTGCCATGAGTTGTCCAGGGAGGTGGTGGAGTCAACTGGCCAAAGCCTCTGGGTAAGGGGAAGAGGAGGAGCAGAAGCTCTTTTATTTGTACTCCACCTCTCATTCCCAGCCCCCCAGAGTGCTGATTCCTGACTGCTCACGGGGCCCTTCAGACAAGGGGCTCACAAAGCTTTCTGTTCTTGCCTTTGAAAATGTGACTGGATTTGGATAGCACTTTTTTTCCTAGCCATCAGTCAGAAAAATGTCATGTGAGTCCAGCTCAGCTGAAGGAGCCGCTGCACCCTCTCCATGCATGGACAGCTCTAACAGGGCTTGTTTCCAGCTGTGCACAGCTGTAAAAAACAACGGCTCAAAATCATTTGGTGTCAGAAGGGGGAGTTCCTGCATTTGACATCCCAAGGCCTGGAATGTTTTCAGACACTGCTGATGGTCCTTGTCAGGGGATTTCATGAAACAAACCAGGACCAATTCCTGTCCCAAGGAGCTTTCTATGAACCATGGGCAGGAGAAGAGACTTGTGTGGTGCCACTGCAGGGGACTGGGCACAATGCGAGACACAGGACTTCATCCTGGAGAAGAGAAGGCTCTAGGACACCTCAGAGCCCCTTCCAGGGCCTAAAGGGGCTCCAGGAGAGCTGGAGAGGGACTGGGGCCAAGGGCTGGAGGGACAGGACCCAGGGAATGGCTTCCCAGTGCCAGAGGGCAGGGCTGGATGGGATATTGGGCAGGAATTGCTCCCTGGGAGGGTGGGCAGGCCCTGGCACAGGGTGCCCAGAGAAGCTGTGGCTGCCCCTGCATCCCTGGCAGTGCCCAGACCAGGCTGGATGGAATTTGGAGCAGCCTGGGGCAGTGGGAGGTGTCCCTGCCAGGGCAGGGCTGGGGCTGGGTGGGCTCTGAGGTCCCTCCCATCCTAAACCATCCTGGGCTTCTGTGATTGTAGGGAGGGATAAGCCCAGGAGACAACACATTTCTGTGCTTTGCAGAACATCCCTTCAAATCATTTGCATCCCTTTGCAAATCATCCCTTCAAATCCCTCCCTAACTCTGGGATGTAGCACTCACTGATGAGCTGGGAAAGGCTCCCAGCTCTGCTCTCCACCCTCTGATCCAGGGGCAAAGCCTCACACCACCTGAACTCTCACTGAGCATTTCCTGAGCATCCACGGGCTCAGCAATGGGAATGAGCAGGAGGAGGGAAGGTCCTACCCTCGTGGGGATGAGCAGGGTTAGGGAAGGTCCTACCCTGGTGGGGATGAGCAGAAGAAGGGAAGGGTTAGGGTCAGGATGAGCCCTACCCTGGTGGGGATGAGCAGGAGGGCAGGGTCAGGGTCAGGATGAGCCCTACCCTGGTGGGGATGAGCAGGAGGGCAGGGTCAGGGTCAGGATGAGCCCTACCCTGGTGGGGATGAGCAGGAGGGCAGGGGCAGGGTCAGGATGAGCCCTACCCTGGTGGGGATGAGCAGGAGGGCAGGGGCAGGGTCAGGATGAGCCCTACCCTGGTGGGGATGCCGGCGCGCGCGGCGCTGCGCAGCTCCTCGGCGCCGGGGCGGTTGGAGATGACCAGCACGAGCTGGGCGCAGCTGCCCGGCTGGCGCGCGGAGCCGATGAGCGCCGACAGCCCTGTGCCTCGGGGGAGAGAGCAAAGGGGGGCAGCTGAGCACCCCCAGCCCTGGCAGGGGCTCTCAGCTGCTGCTCTGACAAACATCTGCTGGTTCACAGCTGCACAGACCGGGGGGGCGCTGGGAAAGCTCAGTTTTTAAGCAGAGCGCAGGTTGAAGGGCCATGGGCAAGGTGGACACGGCTGAATCCAGCCTCACCTGCACCAGGACGTTCTCTGTGCCAGGACAAGTGGCAGCTCACCTGTTCCAGAGACAAGAACAGCCACCTTCACCTTTTTCTTCCTGGGCTGGTGCTGGCTCTCGACAGCAGGGTCCTTCAGCAGGTGCTGGGGGCAGCTCAGCTGCAGGGCCTCTGCAAGGTTCTCCACTTCAATGTGAGAACCTCCTCCAAATACATGAGGAAAGTGTTAGATTTTAACTTTCCATCTAAATTGATATTGTATAGTCGATTAATAACAAGTTTCAACGACAAGAAATTGTATCAGCAATGAATTTGTGCTGGCACTGATGGAGCTCCAAAGGGATTCAGTGCTTGAGCTCCCCATGTCCCAGGAGCTGTGCTGGTCTTTTGTGTTACCTGCTCACAAAGTGGTTCCCAAAGACCCAGACATCCTCTCAAGGATTAATCCCATGTTTTATACCTGTCATGTTGCAAAATGACACTAAAAACCATGCTGAGGGAGCTGAGGTGACATTTTGGCTGCCCAAACTGTTTGGTTTCCAGGGGGATGCTGGCTCATGTCCTGCTGGATGTCAGTGAGTGGCACTGACCATCACACACGACTGTACAAAGCTGTGGCCCATCCTCAGCCTTTACAGGGATCTGTGGGGGCTGGGAAGGGGCTGGAAGGAGCTGAGTTGGTTGCCCTGAGTGTGGTAAAATACCCACTAATGTTTGGGACAGTCAGCACAGGGATTCACTGCAGCCCCAGGGAGGGGGGAGAGGTTATCCAGGTGCTGCCACTCTCAAACAAGAATTCCCTTCTTGTTTGTTTAATACTGAAATGTATTAAATAGCAGCCTCCAGCCCAGTGAAACCACAGGGCAATGATGTGAACTACCCAAATTTTGCAACAGGGAGTCTGCTCAGTGCCTGTAGAGCTGAGGACACCTGGTGCCTCCCAGGAGACACTGAGCACGTCACAGAATCACACCCCAAACCAGAACCACACCCCAAACAACTCACCCCGTATCCCCTTTGAAAGCAAACAGCCCATCCTAAAGTGCAAACCCCAAACCTGTGAATCCAACCCCAAACCTGTGAATCTAACCCCACTTGTGTCACCTCCTCACCTGTGTGACAAGGGGCAACCACCTTCCCAATGAGCCAGGCCTCCTCCTGCTTCTGGATGTCCTGGAGGACGTGCTGGGCCAGGTCCTTCTGCACAACCAACACGGCCCCAATCCCACAGGGAAAGGTCTGAGCCATCTCCTCTGCAGAGAGGTTCCCCTCCTTGTAGAGCCAGCAAAAGATTTCAGGGATCTTCCAACTGAGAGCATCTGGAAACGATTGAAATGTGTGTGTGTGCTCAGCACAAATGTTTGTTATTATCCCTCACTTATTACCTGTGGTGACAGTGCTGTTACAAGAGCTGGGAGAGTTCAATTCTTGCTGTTACAGAATCCCAGGCTCCCTGAGGCTGGAAAAGCCCTCCCAGCCCAGGGAGCCCAAGCTGTGCCCATCCCCACCTTGTCCCCAGCCCAGAGCCCTGAGTGCCACGGCCAGGCCTTCCTTGGGCACCTCCAGGGATGGGCACTGCAAAGCTCCCTGGGCAGCCCCTGCCAAGGCCTGAGCAGCCTTTCCATGGGGAAATTGCTCCTGCTGGCCAACCTGAATGGTTTGGGTTGGAAGGGACCTTAAGCCCATCTCAACCCCCCCCCTGCCATGGGCAGGGACACCTTCCACTACCCTAGGTTGCTCCAAGCCCATCCAACCTGGCCTGGAAACTTTATTTCCTTTCCAATTGCATTCTAGAGAAAAACAGCCTGACACACAGACACCTTCTTCCCCCTCCCCATCCCCACTGTATTTTTAGACTCACATGAACATGGTTTTCTTTACTAATTTGAATAATTCTTTGCCCAATTTTGGCTTTGTCAGAAGAAGTTCTGCCTCACAGATGTCAGATGGGAATCTGTTGTAGGGGAGCTGTCAAAAAACTGCATTAAATGTGTGTGTGGAGTAAATTGTGCAAATTAATTCTCTGAACAAGCCTCACTCTTTGGTCAAAATATTTAGTATGAAGAGGTGTCCTGAGGAACACACAATCCTTTGTCCTAGAGCTGTTCTGCCCTTGAATTCCTCTGGAATTTCCCTTCTCCAACCAAGAGTAGTGCTCATGATTGGAACAAGGACGTTTTTGGAAAGGCATCCACACTTGGGGCCATTCGGTCTCCCACCCTGCAGAGACATTTCTGAGCATGCTGCAGCTGAAAGGTCAGGCCTGTGCTGTGAGTTTTGTCCCACAGGAGCCCCTGTGGTGCTCACCCAGGACGGCGCCGACGTGCTCGGGCAGGAGCCTGGAGATGCCCCCCAGCAGCCCCTCAGCAGTGGGGGCAAAACCCTTCACGTGCCCCGAGCGAAGGACGGGCAGCAGAGCTGGGCTGAACATTTTCCCTGGGGCCAGCAGAACATCTCCTGCAAACAACAGTGCCAGCTCAGTCCTTCTGTGTAAAATGGCATGTTTAGAGTCATCAAATCCCACACTGGTTTGGGTTGGAGGGACCTCAGAGCCCACCCATCCCACCCCTGCCCTGGCAGGGACACCTCGCACTGTCCCAGGCTGCTCCCAGCCCCGTCCAACCTGGCTTTGGAATCCACTTCCAGGGATCCAGGGGCAGACACAACTCCTCTGGGCCTCCCCACTCCCACAGCCAAGAATTCCTTCCCAATATCTAAATTTCCCCCCTTTCAGTTTGTGCCCATTCCACCTTGTCCTGTCCCTCCATCCCCTGTCCCCAGCCCCTCTCCAGCTCTCCTGGAGCCCCTTTAGGCCCTGGAAGGGGCTCTGAGCTCTTCCCAGAGCCTCCTCTTCTCCAGGCTGAACTCAAGGAATTTCTTTCAGCGGCCATGGGGTAATTTGTGGCAAAGCCTCCCTGAACAGCTTCTCTCCCACTCTTGTAGCAGTGTTGGGAAGCAGAAAGCAGCGGACAGCAGCCTGACCCCAAAGACCGCATAACCCACCGCCAGAGGGATGCCGCACCCAGCGTGCCGTGCCCGCAGCTGCCCGGGGCTGGCGAGGAGTAGCGCAGGGAGGAGCCCAGCAGGATGTTGCTCACGATGCCGAAGGAGCGGCCGGGCACGGCGGGGCAGCCCAGCCCCAGGAGCGCGTCCCCCTCCTGGGCTCGCTGCAGCCCCGGCGGCCGCCGGCCCCGCTCCACCGCGCCCACCACAAACCCGGCCAGGCCGCAGGGCCCCGAGGGGCACGGAGCTGCTGCTGCTGTCAGCTCCCTGCCTGCGAGAGAGACAGGCATCAGCACCTCCTGCAAGGGCTGTGCTCCTTGTAGGCACAGAATCCAGGAGGGGTTTGGGATGGAAGGGACAGCAGAACCCACCCAGAGCCACCCCAGCTCTGGCAGGGACACCTCCCACTGCCCCAGGCTGCTCCAAATTCCATCCAGCCTGGCCTTGGGCACTGCCAGGGATCCAGGGGCAGCCACAGCTTCTCTGGGAAATCTATTCCAGTTCCTCCCCACCCTCCCAGGGAACAATTCCTGCCCAATATCGCACCCAACCCTGCCCTCTGGCAGCTTAAGGCCATTAGTGAAAAATCATTTTAAATTTAAGGCATCCCCTAAACCAAGCATCATATCCAGGAGAGCTGCAGCCTAAGAAGGACATTCAGATATCTTTCAAATATGTAAAGATATCTTTTCCTTCTTGGTTTCTTACTTCACCTCAAGACTCCAACAAAACAAAGGTTCATGAAAGAAGCAGCATTTTTGTCATTATTATTCCTTGTACCCATGTGGGACGTCCCTGCTACGACTGAGTGTTGGAGGGAAGGAAAACTTTGAAGAATGAGAGGCCTCCAGTACTCCTTTGTACAGGGACAAAGGGGCAAGAACAGGCATCCAAATGCACAAATAGTAAAACCCATCCCTCTGTGCTGACCCATTTTACAGACAAGGAAGGGTTTAAATCCAAATGCTCGACTGTTTTTTTCTACAGACATCAACCAACCAATCCAGTGCCACACTCTGCCTCCAAAGTACATTTCTCTAGGGATAAATTCAACCTCAGAACCTTCAAATTCCAGAGGAGAGGTGTGTCCATACCCAGGAAAGCACATCCTGCACTCCTGCAAGCCTCAGCTATTCCTTCTTTGATCGTTTCTGTCACTTCAGCATCGAGTTTGGCACAGGTGAAATGACAGAGGAAGAAGAGGGGCTCTGCCCCCTGAGCCAGGAGGGCATTGACACACAGGGCCACCAGGTCCTGCCCCAGGGTGTCGTGTCTTTTACAGACCTGGGCAACCTGCAAAACATGGGGGGAACGAGAAACAGGCAAAACTCATTTGTTAATCAGTGAAATTAGCAGAAACCTTCTTTCTCTGGAAGGGAAGAGAAGGGCAGGGCAGGGCAGGGCCATCACCCAGTTAAAATCAAGAGAAAACACCTCATATTCTTGTAGAAAAACAAACCAAACAGACAAAAAAAAATTTTTTTTGGAACATTAGTTCAAATTCCAGCTTTAGCTACTCAGAAATTGCCATCTGTTTTTTTGTTTGTTTGTTTGTTTGCTTTTTGGAATATTGTCATAGAATCATGGAACGGTTTGGGTTGGCAGGGACCCCAAAGCCCATCAAGAGCCACAGCCCTGGCAGGGACACCTCCCACTGCCCCAGGCTGCTCCCAAACCCATCCAGCCTGGCCTTGGGCACTGCCAGGGATCCAGGGGCAGCCACAGCTTCTCTGGGAAATCTATTCCAGTTCCTCCCCACCCTCTCAGCCAGGAATTCCTGCCCAATATCCCATCCAGCCCTGCCCTCTGGCACTGGGAAGCCATTCCCTGGGTCCTGTCCCTCCACCCTTTGTCCCCAGTCCGTCTCCAGCTCTCCTGGAGCCCCTTTAGGCCCTGGCAGGTCTGTGATAAAGCACAAACAGTTCCCTCAGGGCAGTTGCTGTTTGGTTTTAAGAGAAGTTCTCCAGGTGTTTCACAGGTGATGAAACCTGGGTCAGACATTGTGGCTCCCATAAAGTGCTCATTTTCCAGCTCTCAGGGATACCCCAGAGTGTCCCACTCAGCTCACAGGGGCTGCAATGGGATAAACATTGCATAGGGATCACAGAATTATAAAATCATGGAATTATTTAGGGTGGAAATTACCTTTAAAATCATAAATGGATAAATTTGCAAGGAGGAACTTTTTACTGACAGTTCCACCTGTGCAGAAAGGCCCAGATCAGAGGGATGGGCAAGGGGAAAACATGGATAAATATCACTGGGTTCCAAATGGTGAGGCAGCAGCACCCAAACACAGCCTGGGGATGGATTCCTGATTGATTTCCCTGGCTGCTGGATTTAGGAGAGCTATGGAAACAGCATCCCAGGGCTTTGCTGTGTGACACCTCCCTCCCACTGTCCAGGAACAATCTGTGCAGGCCTCAGCCAGCTTTGCTTTGGCCATGGAAAGGACCTTGGGAACAGTGTGTGGAAACAGTTGGGAATGTCCCTGTGCCAAAGACTCACAGGAGCCAGCACCAAGCACTTTTTCCTGCTCAGAGGTGTCCAGGGATGTAAGAGTGCAAAAGCCCTTCTGGATGATTGTGCTCAGTCTGCTGCTGTTTGTTATCCTGGCATTAAAGGCAGAAATAATTTGAAACAAGGGACATTGCTGTGCTTGACAGTGAAAGGAGCTTCAGATCTCCACTCTCCTGATGGCTGAAAACCTGATTTAATATAGAAATATAACCCTGGTTCAACTTATCTTGATTCAAGATGTAAATATATCCCCAACCCAACTTGTCCTGTGTGTTCTTAGGTAACTAAAATTCTTTATCTCTTGGCTTCTGTTCCCCTTTAATGTTTATTTCATTTTCCTTTCCCCAGTGCCCTGACAGAGGTAACTGTGCTCCCCCTCCACACACAATTTATTAAGCTGGGTCTGCCATTCTCAATTCAACACCTCCCTGTGTTCCTCCCAATTGCCTTTCTCAAAGCCAATGGACCTTCTACTTCATAGCAGAAATTCTGATCCTTGGTACCTCAGGTGTTCAGCTAAATTCTTGGTTTATTACAATTTCATCACAAATTATCCACATTTTCAGTAACTCACATTCAGGCCTTGTTCAAATGACCACCCACAAAGTCCAGGTGCCCCTTGCAGAGGACTCAGGGTCTGCAGAGCTCAGGAAGGTGCAGATGGGATGGGCTGTGGCACTAAAACAGCCCTGGGAGGTGATATCAGTTTTGTTACAGTGGAGCCACAAATTACCTGCAGTTTGGGTCCAAGGCCCTTAGTTTGAGACACCAGGATGGGATCTTCATAACCAGATGCCTTCAGGTCAAAGAAAGCAGCAAAGCCTCCTCCTTCTGAGCGACCTCCTGCCAAGTACAGACATGGCAAGGATCACTTTGATGGAAAATAAAAAGACCCAAAACTCTCACCAAGACAAGAACTGTGAATGATCACAGCTTCACTGAGGCTGGAAAAGCCCTGCCAGCCCCTGGAGCCCAAGCTGTGCCCATCCCCACCTTGTCCCCAGCCCAGAGCCCTGAGTGCCACGGCCAGGCCTTCCTTGGGCACCTCCAGGGATGGGCACTCCAAAGCTCCCTGGGCAATTCCAATGCCTGAGCACCCTTTCCATGAAAAAATTCCTCCTGATGTCCAACCTGAACTTCATCCTTGTGCTGTCCCTGTTCCCTGGGAGCAGAGCCCGACCCTCCTGGCTGCCCCTCCTGGCAGGAGTTGTGCAGAGCCAGCAGGGCCCCCTGAGCCTCCTTTGCTCCAGGCTTTTTTCACTGTTATTTTATTTATTTATTTATTTATTTATTTCTGTTATTTCCATTCTATTCTTCTCTGTTAGAAGCACAATCACCTCCGTGGCAAGCCAGGTATTTTTTAATTAATCGTAAGAGGAGTGACAAGAAAGAAATGAAAGTTTCCTTTCTTTGTGGTGGGCCCAGCCCAGCTTCCCAAGCCCAGTTTCAATGCATTGCCCACCTCCTGGGGAGAAAAGAACGCTCTGTTTCATCCCCTAAACTGAGCAAATCCCAAGGTTCTTACCAGCCCTACCTGATCTGGTGCCTTTCCCAGCTGCTGTTTGTGGCAGGTGACTCCACACGTCCCTGGTGGCAGCTCCCACGTGTCTGTCCCTGCACACCAGGGCCCTGTGGAGAGGGAAGGAGGTGCTGGCAGCAGCAGTGGCCCAGTGGCCCAGATGTGAGAGGCAGGCAGGAACATCTGGGCCCGTGCCAGGGCCCTGCTCACGTACAGGGGCTGCTGCAGCAGCCGCAGGCCCCGCTGCCCAATGTCCCTCCTGAAAGTGGCCCCCTGGAAGTGGATGGTGGCCACACCCCTGTTGGCTTCTCCCAGGGCTTCCATCAGGTCCTGCTTGACAGCAGTGATGGACAGGACTCTGCCACCACTCGTCACCACCCTGCCATCCTTCAGCGCTGTGCCACCGTGGAAAACCTGCAGCCCCAGCTCCTGGGCTTGCAGCAGCCCTGAAAGAGCAAAAGGAATTCTCTGAGGAGTTTAAACCACATTCTGTTTTTGCAGAATTCCAGAACCACCAGGGTGGGAAGGGCCTTTCAGGATCACCCAGTGCCACCCCAGCAGCACCAGCATCACCCCAAACCCTGTCCCCAAGGGCCACATCCAGACTGCTCCTGAACACTTCCAGAGACAGGGACTCCACCCCTCCCTGGGCAGCTCATTCCAAGGCCTGGCCACTCTGCCAGGGAAAAATTGTCCAAATCTCCACTCTGAGCCTCCCTGGGTGCAATTTGGGGCCATTTCCTCTGATCTTTTCACTGCCCCTCCTGGCAGGGAGTTGTGGAGAGCAATGAGGTCCCCCTGAGCCTCCTCTGCTCCAGACCAAACCCCCCCAGCTCACTCAGCCCCTCCTGGTGCTCCAGCCCCTTCCCCAGCTCTGTTCCTTTCTCTGAACAAAACACTGAAGATTTAAGTCCTTTATTCAGTCAGGAGAGAACAACAATAAAAGTTCCCACCTTTCCTTTCTTCTGAGAAACTTCATCAGTGAAGGGCATCCCACTGCCCAGGCCCCAGGAATCCCTTATGAGCCATCCAGTAAAGCATCCTGGAATCCCAAACTGGTTTGGGTTGGGAGGGACCTTAAAGCTCATCCAGAGCCACCCCTGCCCTGGCAGGGACACCTCCCACTGTCCCAGGCTGCTCCAAATTCTGTCCAGCCTGGCCTTGGGCACTGCCAGGGATCCAGGGGCAGCCACAGCTTCTCTGGGCACCCTGTGCCAGGGCCTGCCCACCCTCCCAGGGAACAATTCCTGCCCAATATCCCATCCAGCCCTGCCCTCTGGCACTGGGAGCCATTCCCTGGGTCCTGTCCCTCCATCCCTTGGAAATTGTCTCTCTCCATGTTTCCTGTGGCTCCTTCAGGCACTGCAAGGCCACACTGAGGTCACCCCAAAGCTTCTCCTCTCCAGGCTGAACAATCCCAGCTCTCCCAGCCTTTCCTCCCAGCAGAGCTGCTCCATCCCTCTGCTCATCCTGGAGCCTCCTCTGGGCTCTCTCCAATAGATCCAGATGTGGGGGGGCCCCAGAAGTAAAGAAAAGATCCCACAGGAACAGAAACAAGGGATCCCAGAGCTCCCCCAGGAGCTGTCCCTACCCTGTGCCAGGAAAGCTGTGCTCTGGATTGGAACTGTGAATAACCTGTGCAGGCTTTCCTGCAGGAAACCACAATCCAGAGCCATTCACTGCCTGGATTCTCCCCTCTCCCTGACATGAAACCACCAGTGCTGACGTTACCTCAGCACTCCCCCACTTTTCCTTTGTCTCTCCTCCACACCATTCCCTACAACTCCTGGAACTGCTGCTCCACAAACACTCACAGCTGGCTGGTCTGACACAGGGAAGCAAAATCCTTCATGGTTTTTTTTTTTAGATTCCTATTTTGAGGGGAGGATAAGGGAAGAGAAGGAACTGCTGCCATCACCTGGAAAAAGCAAAACCAAGCAGTTTTCTTCTCATTATGGGCTCAAGAGTTGCTCCAAGCTGTGCCCCCCTGGCCCTGCTGCAATGGAAATCCAACCCCTTCCCATTGTGTTTTAAGGAATATTCCAGAATAAAATGTTTGTCAGGCCATTAAATCAGAGAGTCACAGATTGTCCTGAGCTGGAAAGGCCCACAAGGATCATCAAGCCCAGCTCCTGGTCCTGCACAGGACACCCCAACAATCCCTCCCTGGGCCTGAGAGCACTGTCTAAAAATGTGGAAATAAATGTGAAAAAGAGAATAAACCCCATAAAACTCCAAAGTGGAGTATAATAATAAAACAATGCATTTCATTCCATTGGTTTGACTGCTGCTTTTTTTTTT
>VZRZ01007971.1:135696-146723 GCA_013398175.1 Climacteris rufus
GTTTGTTTTTTTTTTTTTTTTTTTTTTTTTTTGGTGATTAACAAGCAGGGGGCTTAACATCCTAAAGGTATGAAAATCAGGTTGGAAAAAGTGAAGTTCCTGAGTGTGAGCAGGAGTGGGAGGGAGCAGCGTAGGAGGGAATTCAGGAAAATTCAGGAACAGAATATTGAATACCTGTGGTGAATATCTATATGGATATTGAATATCTGTATCAAATATATGAATACTGAGTATCTATAATATCTAAATGACTTGAATGAATACTGAGTATCTATAATTCTAGATGTATATTGAGTATCTCTATGAACATGGAATATCTGGGTTGAATATCTCTGTGAATATTGAATATCTCTATGAACACTGAATATCTGGGTGGAATATCTCTCTGAATATTGAATACCTCTATGAACACTGAATATCTGGGTTGAATATCTCTGTGAATATTGAATATCTCTATGAACACTGAATATCTGGGTTGAATATCTCTATGAACACTGAATATCTGGGTTGAATATCTCTATGAATATTGAGTATATCTATGAATATTGATTATTTCTATGAATATTGAATATCTGTATCAAATATCTAAATAAAGCCAGAATATCTCTGTGGCCACCCTTCCCCAGACCCTGGAGCCCTGTGAGGGAGGTGTCCCCCACTGCTGATCCCAGGGCAGGAGGGGGAGGCTGCACTGCTCCTGTTTCAAAGGTCACAGGCCCTCAAGTGTCACCCTTCTCACTTGCTTGGGCATTTGCTGAGCTCATGTGGCCTCCTGGGCAGGGATCAAAGGCAGCACAAAGCAGCATGTGCTGCCAGCCCTGTCTCACACTGCTGGCACTTTGTGGAGGTGCTGCACGTGGATGGAGCTCAGTTTTCTGGGATGACACAACTCCCCAATTCCCCATCACCTTCCCAAGTCAGCAGGCAGCTGAGAGCAGACTGAACATTGCAGTTAAAAATCTCAGTGAGGAGCCACCCCTTCCCCAAGGACAAGGAGAGAGGCAGGAAGGCAGGCTCAGAGGGGGGATCCAGGGAAGCTGTACAGACCTCTGGGAGAAGGGGAAAATTCAAACCCACTGATGAACTGGGCTGTAATTAAATCATTAACAACCTCCCTGAGTTACCTGTCACCTCCATGCCTTTCTCAGAGTCTCCTGGGTATCCTGGGCTGGCCATGACCACACACACAGCAGTCCTGTTCTCTGACCAGGCTGGCATGAAGCTGCACAGTTTGCCATCAATTGTTGCTTGAATCACTTCATAAAAATCATTTCTAAGCAGAGGGAGAATTACCTGTAGCAAATGTTCACAGTGATGGAAGTTAATTTTTATTTTGCTGACTTGCTGAAATTCACCGTAGGGAACATTCAATTAATGGAATAAAATCTGTAAATGCCAAGCCAGTAGATTGGGAAACTCTGGATGAGCATTCAATTTGCAGCATCTTTTGGCAACAGTCATAAATTCAGAAACACAAAATGTGAGCTTATGTAGAAGGAACAGGAATTTAGGCACCTCCCATTCTGCTTCCATCCAGAAAAACAAAATCTGAGGAACAGTGTTTCAACTTAAAGCCTTTAACTAATAATTCACAGGAGCTGACATGCCAAAATTTTAAATTACCTCATACATTATCTAAGATGTTCACATCCAGATCCTTCCCTAAAATACAACAGTAAGAGGTAAAAGAATGCAGCAGCTTTAATTCCCCAGTGTGTTCCACTCACCTGGCACTGGGGATCCCCAAACTGACATTTAAAGTTTAGGACCTTCACCCCCTCTTTGGTCAGCATCAAACCTGTTTGCAGCACACCTGGACACAAAGGACACAGCCAAGCACATGAACTGAAACTTGGATTTCTTTCAAGATCTCCTTGAAATGAAACAGAACATTTTGGAATGTGGGATTCAGTTCTGCAAAGCAGAAGGGATGAGGGGCAAGGGTTCTGCAAGCACTGAGATGGAAGTCATAATAATTCCTAAACCAGAGCAGTGCCAAGCAGGCACCTGAGGAATGTGGGAGCACACCTCACACCCCACAAAGCATCAGCCCCTCTGCCATCACACAGCCACTCCATTCTTACTCAACACCAACTCCATTCTTACTCAGGCATTGTGGAAAAGGTCCCAAATAAAGTCTCTAATGTGGGTGAAGCCCAACTCTTTAGAGGTCTGAGATTTCTTCAGTGCCAAGAGCAGCTCTTGGCTTCAATTGACACCTGTGGGCACCACCTGCCTTTGCCCAAACAGCCTCTGGATAAAGATCTGAACAAAATGGACATTGCTGTACAAGTGAACAGTAACACTGGACTGAAGTGTAGGTTGTGCCCTGAACTGCAAATAAATCTGTTTTAATTTAAAATATTTAATAAAAATAATTGTATTTTAAGGAGAAAAGACCAAAGCTCTCTCCCAAAGGAGGAGCTGTAAACAAAAAAAACGTGAGGCTTAATCCTGCACGAAAAACAAGCTGCTGGTGGTTTTATTTAAACAAATATCATCTGGAATTCAGAAACAACCTCTGACAGTGGAGCTGGCCTGGGCAGGGGCTTCCCTTGGTTTTGAGGTGCTTACTCACCGACATAGGCTGCTCCCTCCTGTCTCATGCTGTCAACCACACGCTGGAGGATTGCATCCCTGATGTGCTCCAGAAGAGCCTCTGGCACCTGCCAACCAAACCGAAGTGATTGAGGCAGTGATGGCAAGGACTGGGCTGGGGAGCTGCCTGAGCTGTTTGCTGCTCCCCCAGCCCAGCCCCTGCTCCTTCCCTGGGGCTGCTGCTGCCTGAAGGATGGAGACTCCAAACTCTGCCTCCCGAGGAGCTTTGGGACTGGCAGCCTGGGCTGAACACAGCAAGGCTCCTGTCCTCGGAAAAACCCACACTAATAATGGGTTGGAGCAGCTTATTGAGAGCAGGCCCAGCAAGAACTCCCAGGTTATGTCCAGGGCGCCAAGATCGCAGGCAGGCAGGGAATTCTGCCGGGATTTTTGAAGAGGTGCTAATGGGAGCAGAGAAACACCCAGTGTAGGAATAATGGAAGAGCTGCAAGAGAGGCTGCTCCACAGAACTCTGGCTGATGACATCCCAAAGAATGACTGTTCATGTTTGAGCCCTGTGGTCAGTCCCAGAATAAATCGGGATGGGAAGCAGATCCCTGGAGGGAATTGCAGAGCAGGGGCTGGGGAGGGGAGGGGGCTCTACCTGAGGCACTGGGCTGTAATCAATAGCTGAGGCAGTGGATAGTCAGTCAATCAATCAATACCTGAGGCACTGGGCTGTAATCAATAGCTGAGGCAGTGGATAATCAATCAATCAATCAATACCTGAGGCAGTGGGCAGTAGGCTCCCATCCCTGCCGTGGCAGGGCCCTGGTCCCCGTCCAGCAGCCGCCTGTGGGCCTGAGCTGGGGGCATGGAGGCCACGGTGACACCGTCGGTGAAACAGCAGCACTGTGGGGACAGACAGACACCGTGACAGCAGGGACAGGGGGACAGACAGACACCGTGACAGCAGGGACAGGGGGACAGCAGGGACAGGGGGACAGACAGACACTGTGACAGCAGGGACGGGGGGACAGCANGACAGACAGACACCATGACAGCAGGGACAGGGGGACAGCAGGGACAGGGGGACAGGGGGACAGACAGACACCATGACAGCAGGGACAGGGGGACAGCAGGGACAGGGGGACAGGGGGACAGACAGACACCATGACAGCAGGGACAGGGGGACAGCAGGGACAGGGGGACAGGGGGACAGACAGACACCATGACAGCAGGGACAGGGGGACAGCAGGGACAGGGGGACAGGGGGACAGACAGACACCATGACAGCAGGGACAGGGGGACAGCAGGGACAGGGGGACAGGGGGACAGACAGACACCATGACAGCAGGGACAGGGGGACAGCAGGGACAGGGGGACAGGGGGACAGTAGGGATGGGGGGACAGTGGTGACAGCAGCCTGGCCTGAGGACAGCACTGCTGGGACAGGCCGAGGCTTGGTCCTGCTGGAAACTGTAGGAACCATGGAATCCCAGACTGGTTTGGGTTGGGAGGGACCATAAGCTCATCCCATCCCAGCCCTGCCCTGGCAGGGACACCTCCCACTGTCCCAGGCTGCTCCCAGCCTCGTCCAGCCTGGCCTTGGGCACTGCCAGGGATCCAGGGGCAGCCACAGCTTCTCTGGGAAATCTATTCCAGTTCCTCCCCACTTTCTGAGTAAAGAATTCCTCAGAATCCAATAGGATCCATTTATTCTACTCCAAGCCCATTGACCTGAAGGATTCATTATTTCCTTCTCATTTTTAAATAACCAAGAGAAATGGCTCTCATTACAATTCCCTTTCAATGAATCAGATTTTGACCTGCCAGTCACATGAACATGTGCCTGTCCTCTGGCATGTGAATAGTCTGAAAGAGGCACTAAATATTAGTCCAAAGTTATTGATGTAACAAGAGTTACCAAGGCAAAGTCCACAGAAACATGTTTTGGGTGACTTTAGGGGAAAAAAAATTAATTTTCCACCTAAAATGATCACCATAAATGCAATGTTATAGTTAATGTAGAAGAAAAATCTACTGACAACATGCATTGATTAGTACGACATCACAGTGCTTAGATTGCGTGCTATATATATGCAATATATTTCTATTTCTCAAAATACACCTAAAACAAAAACACATTTGAAATCCAAAACAACAAACTTGTGTGTTTCTGCAGGAGCACAGCAGTAATGCCAAAGAATAAAAGCACAACATCACACCATCAATCACATACAGAAAGTTCTTCCCCTTGAAGAAGCTCTTCAACAACAACCATCTCTCCAAACATTCTGTCCTATAAAAAACAGAACAAAACAAAACAAATCCCAGGTTATCAAATATGAACCCAAAGTTATCAAATATGAACCCAAATATGAGGCTAAATCCTCTCTTCACTTTCTTTTAACAGCAAAAACAATGTATGTGAGAAGTCAATGAGGAAAGCCAGTGAGGAAAGCCAATGGAATTCCATTTGGAGATAGGGAAGTGACACTGAAATGCACCTTATCAGGCCCTGGGACACAAGGAAAAGTGAAAATCTGGAGGGACAGGGCAGTGGCACTCAGGGAATTCAGTCACAAAACCTCCCAGCCCTGCCTGGGGCACACAGGAGGAATTTGAGGAGACCCAGGGCAATTCCTGAGTCGAAGTTTCTCCCCAAAATACCTGCCTCCTGTAGCTGGAATTACAAACTCCCAGAGA
The DNA here is from genome assembly GCA_013398175.1 of Climacteris rufus. Lineage (NCBI taxonomy): Eukaryota > Metazoa > Chordata > Aves > Passeriformes > Climacteridae > Climacteris > Climacteris rufus. Next base: position 140,944 of record VZRZ01007971.1, read on the forward strand.
ACAGAACAGCAAGACTTGGGCTCCCAGAGATGAATGAAGGATGTATTTACCTGCATGATCTCCTGGACAGCTCTGCAGGCCTCCTCCTTGCTGGCTGCAATGGTCACTTCTTTCCTGGCCGCCGGCCCCCGCGCCCGCACCACGCGTGCAGGGAAGTCTGTGCTGCAAGGAGAGCAGAGGGAGGGTCAGGCATTCCTGCTGCACCCAGGAAACCACCACTTCTCTCCTGAATGCCTCCCAGAGTCTTCCTTTTTTTTTCCCCCAAATGACTGAGGAATAACACAGAAGGAAAACACATTCCCTGTTAACCCGTGCTGTCCGGGTGTGATGGACTCAGAGCCCTCCTCAGAGCCTGTCTCAGAGCCTTTCTGGAACCAGAAATGCAGTTGGAGGGCTGCTGGTTCTGACACCAACTCAAGGTACATCCTGAACTTTTCACATCTCCCAGTTTCTTCCCAGGCTGCTATGGTATTCCTGTCATAGGCTTGGAAAGATGAACTCCTTGGTGATTTATAGTTTATTACAGCTCATAACCCTATTGAACACTCTGCAAGGTCTGCTGAGGGTTGTGAGGCTGAGTCAGGTCTGGCACATCAAGGATCTGCTAAATCTTGGCACACTGCACCTCCAGAATTGCTCCACTTGCTCTGAAACACAAACTACATCTAGAAATAAGAGAAGAACAAAGCAGCACCATGTTAATGTGCTTTAACCTTACCCAGGCACCCTCTGGCTTGTGAAGAGCCAAATAAAATGTTTTTTGAAGGGCTGATTCTGACACTCATCTCCTGTTTCCTGAAAGAACATCTTATTCTCCTTTCCACGTCATGATTTCTATTAGGCTAAACCTTAACCCCAGTTTATAGCAGAGCAGGCTCACACAAGGCTCCCTTTCTCCCCACCTCGCTGTGCAGACCCAGGACAGTTTTCCTTTTGGAGCCTTGCACTTGCTGACAGACAGAGAAGGTATTGGCCTTGTCTCCATGTGGCAGCAATACAAACTGGACATTGTTATAGAGCAAAATCACTGAAAAGGTTGCTTTTATTAAAAAAAACCCCACAAGTTCCATGAGTTTATCCCACATGTAGGGGAACACAACCCACAGGCACAGAAATGGGACCATTCTCTCTCAGTTGTGAATATTTGACCAGGACCTTCCAAATCATCCTCAGAGAGCATTTTGCTGGTATCTCTCTGGGTAGAAATGATTCCTAACCCTTACAGAAAGATTCATTGAAATAGTTTTCTTCATTACAATATTTTGTCTTTTAGATGGCTCATTAAGCATCCTGAAGGAGCTGATGGAAAGGAAGAAAAGCTGGGATGTGAGAATAGAAAAATCAACCTGCTTCAGTTCACAGCACCATGGAATCACAGAAGGTTTGGGTTGGAGGGACCTCAGAGCCCACCCAGCCCCACCCCTGCCCTGGCAGGGACACTTCCCACTGTCCAGGCTGCTCCAAATTCCATCCAACCTGGCCTTGGGCACTGCCAGGGATCCAGGGGCAGCCACAGCTTCTCTGGGCACCCTGTGCCAGGGCCTGCCCACCCTCCCAGGGAACAATTCCTGCCCAAAATCCCATCCAGCCCTGCCCTCTTACACTGGCAGCCATTCCCTGGGTCCTGTCCCTCCAGCCCTTGGCCCCAGTCCCTCTCCAGCTCTCCTGGAGCCCCTTTAGGCCCTGGCAGGGGCTCTGAGCTCTCCCTGGAGCCTTCTCTGCTCCAGGTGAGCCCCCCCAGCTCTCCCAGCCTGGCTCCAGAGGGGCTCCAGCCCTGGAGCAGCTCTGTGGCCTCCTCTGGGCTCTCTCCAGCAGCTCCACACCTGCACCTTCACTACAGAATTCACCCATTCAGCAGCTGCATGGGTAGAACAACACTGAGAAGTTCCAGCCCTAAATCACCCCGGGGTGAAGGCCAATGCACAATAACCCCCAGAGAGCTCCCATGGCAGCAGTTACCTGGTGATGAACCTGCAGGCCTCCTGGGGGCTGCTGAAGGCTCTCCAGCGCACTGTGGGGATGCCGTGGCGCTCCAGGAAGGCTCTGGCACAGCTGCTGTTGGAGGCCAGCTGGGCTGCCTTGGCACAGGGTCCAAAACACCGAACTCCTGCTGCCCTCAGGTCATCGACCATCCCTGAGGCACACAAACAGCACCAGCACTGACTAAAGGGAATCCCCACCATCCCTGAGGCACACAAACAGCACCAGCACTGACTAAAGGGAATCCCCACCATCCCTGAGGCACACACACAGCCCCAGCACTGACTAAAGGGAGTTCCCACCATCCCTGAGGCACACACACAGCACCAGCACTGACTAAAGGGAATCCCCACCATCCCTGAGGCACACAAACAGCACCAGCACTGACTAAAGGGAATCCCCACCATCCCTGAGGCACACACACAGCACCAGCACTGACTAAAGGGAGTTCCCACCATCCCTTTGTTATGCTTTTCTTTGTCTCAAATAGTTAATTCAGCCTTAAAATGAGGCTCTGAATATGCACTGACTTTTAAGTCTTTAACTCTGTACATTACTAAGCACTGTCATCGTTACCCCCTCATTTTAAAGCAGAATTTCAGGTGCTGATTTTTTCTGTCAACTTTATTATATAATTATCCTATCCTATCCTATCCTATCCTATCCTATCCTATCCTATCCTATCCTATCCTATCCTATCCTATCCTATCCTATCCTATCCTATCCTATCCTATCCTATCCTATCCTATCCTATCCCATCCCATCCCATTCTTTATCATATTTTATATTACTTACACTTTTTTTCTGTCAATTTTATTGAATTATTTTATGCACTTACCAGCTGCCAGAAGAGCTTCTTGGCCAACTACCACAAGTCCAATGTTATGATCTTTGCAGAACTGGGTGACAATAGTGTGATTGCTCACTAATACAGCTGAAAAGGAAAAGGAAATAGAATTAAATGATCATTGTAAAGCCTAAATAAGAGACAGGAGATGAGAATATATTTTTTTTGCATCTCCCTAAGAGTGTGATTTAAATAATGAAAGAGCCCATGAAGGGCAAAGTGAAACAACAATGAAATAATAAAAGAGTCCAAAAGGAAGCGTGAACATTTCCAATTTGTACTACTGTTTTTAATACACATCTGCTAACTGATTCAATCTATTTCCTTTGCCTCATATAATCAACATATACTTTTACAAGCTGCTTCTCACAACAATAACAACTTTGACAAATAAAAACTGTGAGTTCAGAAAGAAACTCAATTTCAAGTAAAAATTTACTCAAAGCCAGTGCATGATGCAGCTGAAATTAACTGAGCAGCCTGGGCAGACACAGAGATGCTTCTGTTCAGAATTCAGAACTTTGAGTTTCACTGAAGCTCGTCACTGAATTCAAGGCCAAAAGAAGCTGGTCACTGAGTTCAAACCCAAAAGAAGCTGGTCACTGAATTCAGACCCAAAAGAAACTGGTCACTGAATTCAAACCCAAAGGAAGCTGGTCTCTGAATTCAAACCCAAAAGAAGCTGGTCTCTGAATTCAAACCCAAAAGAAAATGGGCACTGAATTCAAGGCCAAAAGAAGCTGGTCACTGAATTCAAACCCAAAAGAAGCTGGTCACTGAATTCAAACCCAAAAGTGGAAAGAGATGAGGAGTAGAAACACAGTCTCATATAAAACTCACTAGCTTAAGAAACAGGGCTAAAAGCAGATAACAGCATGATGTTTTAGGAGACAGCTCTGAAATTCAGAAATAAAAAATCAATCTGTGCCTTCAATCACCTGTGGCAGCAGTAAGAGAGGAGCCACTGATCCCTCCCAGCCCAGCACCAATCCCGTGCCTTCCTCCCAGTTCCTGCAGTGCTCAGTGCTTGGCCCAGGATTTTCCTTCCCCCCTTTTTACCTGAGTTGGAGATTTTCCCAGTGTCAGCTGTTCCTGCATTTCCTGGAGCCACAAACACGTGTTTGACCTGTGGGGACTGGGCCAGCTTCCAGGCCAGGGCGTGCTCTCTGCCCCCACTGCCCACCACCAGCACCCGCTCAGCCATGGCCCTGCAGGGAACACAGGCACCTCTCAAACCCGGGGCAAAAGAAACCAAAGCAGCAGAGTGACATCTCACACTGACAAGTTTGAAATAATATTAAGCCAGTTTGTGTTAGAGAGGTGCTCACAGGCTGTTGGTCACGGTGGCTGTGCCAGCAGTGCCACTGCACGGACACGTGGGTCACATCTGGTTTAAATACTGACAACAAATCCACTGGGAATTTTCCCCACTTGTGGCAGCATAGTCAGGATTTCATCTCTTAAGCTCCCACAGACATGAAATGATCTTGTCTTGAGTAGGTCTCAAGTCCTTTGCACAACTACACAGGACGGGACTGAAAGTGTCATACAAATGCTCCAATAAATATATAATTCATATGTTATTTTATTTTTAATCTATCTCTATACAAATATAAAATAAAATAGATAAATATATCATACATAATTATGTAATAAATAAGTATATAATGAATAAATAAAAAATAAAGAAATATACAAAGATAAATATGTAATTGTTTAACCCCATTTCATATTTGAAAAATATATTTCAGTCTGAACACTGTGGTCAGTCTGGAAGCTTTTAGGAGTGCAAACATTCCCAGTGGTAAATGACAAAGGCAGATTTCAGGACAGACTTTACACTCTGGCAATTGCTAAGAGGACACTTCAGCAGAGCAGCACATTCAATAAAAAGACAACTGTTCATCTCACTGGCACACTGGCATTTCAAGCAGTTCCTCAGCAATATTTCCTGGCAGATTAGTTTGCATTTATTTCAGACATGTTATCATAGGTCACATCTGCAAACTTAATTTTTCCTTCTGTGCTGAATGTGGACAAATGTCATAGAGAAAAATGCAGCCCAGGAGGTGACCTTTAAGGGAGGTGCTGATGGATAAACCAGTCCTGATCCAGAAGAGAGATCATAAATTAAAGACACCATAAACAGCAGCCAGCTCTGCTGTGTTCTCCTGAGGAATCACAACCAGGGGGTTCAGAGAAGTGTGTTGCATCACTAATCATGCCTGGAGTTCCTGAGACAGAATCACACCACCTTAACCCACTACAAAATCAAATTTGACTCTCTCTGTTCCATTGTTATTGAGCTGCCCAAGTACAATGTCAGGAATTCTCACAGCCTGGCCCTGGGAACTGCAGAATTTGGGGGGTTATTTGATTTTAAATTGATCTTTAAATTTGATTTTAAATGCTCTACAAGGGCCGGACTGATTTCCTTGCAAAAGACTTTTCTTAAACTTTATGTCACAGAATAACCCAAAGTGTCAGGCTTTGTCCTTCCTTCTGTCACTGCCTGACAAGAAATTGCTGAAAGTTGATGTGAAATCAAAGTTAATGAGTTACAAGTGCTCTGTCTCTAACAAAGGCACCAACATTCTCTGCAAAGCTCCAATATGGTGCAACAGTCATCAATAAAAAGGAAAGTGGTTTTAAAAGCAATTCCCCACATCCCGCCCCTTACTTTCACAATTCCATGAAGTTTTCTAAAGCAGAATGGATTAAAGTTCTGAACTGGGAAGAGAGTGAAAATGGGCAGTGCCCCCAGCCCTTTGGGGAAAGTTCACTTTTCCATTCCACATCCCAGTGAGGACACCAAGAATGTTTTCTGCAGAGCAAAGCAAAAGCATGCTGGAAGAGAAGAAATTCGGTGAGACAGTTGGTCCAGGAGGGAAGGCTGGAGAGGGACAGAGGAAAAGAGAGCTGGAAGGACAGCTGCTCCTGGAAGAAATGCTGT
>VZRZ01007985.1:0-18364 GCA_013398175.1 Climacteris rufus
GTCTCTCTCCCAGTCTCTCCTGCTCCTCTGTGCACAATAAAATTTTCCTGCATTGAAGTTATGCCTCCCTGTGTATTTGTCTGGAGTTCCCTTCCCAGCAGTAGTGGTAGGGTGAATTCTGATCTCTCTATATGTCACCAGGGCATATCATACATTTTTTACAGCTTTGAGTGGTGAACTCTTTTTTGCTTTCTTGATATTCTTTTCTGTTGTAAATTTTGCCTTGTTTAGGATTAATTCCATTCATTTTTCCTGTCTGTTGGAGCAGTCAGGACATGTTTGCAGTGAAAGGGAAACTGGGTGTGTTCTTTACCTTGGTTTAACAAGTTCTCCTTATACTACAAGAACTCTCTGGTGTTTTTTATTTATAATATATCCATTGGAGGGCAAAAAATGTGTACAGGGACCTGTGGCCTACCCTGGGACTCTCAGTGGCACAGCAAGAGCTGATGACACCAGACTCTGAGGGTATAAAAGCCCAGGGTGCCCTTTGTTTGTGCCTTCTTGTAGGTGCCAGCTTGAGTTGTTAGTCTGTTTTTGCACCTTGATTAAATTATTTTAAGGATTCAGAGGTCTGAGACTCTTCCTGGGAAATCTGGAGATGAGCTGGGAATCCTTGTGTGACTGTGAGTGTAGGGGGTGTGGGGAGTCAAGCAGGGCCCCTGAGGGGTCAATGGAACCACCAGTCATGGCTCAGAAGTTCTTCTCCCAGAAGAACTGGACATGGACTTGTTTGGTTGACAACGGTCAATAGGTCAAAGGTTGGACTCAATGATCTTGGAGGTGTTTTCCTACCTAAATAATTTTGGGATTCTGAGTTTGATGGCCAGTGTGACTCCTGGATGGTTGGATTGGAAAGTTTCCTTGCCATTGCACCACCTCTTTTCCCCACAGTCATCAGGTCCCTGGCTCTGCTCTGTTGCACTGATGATCACCCCGTTACTGCTGCTCCCAGCAGTTAAACCACCTCATTTTTCCAGTCTGAAAGTCTGATTCCCTCCTGTTTAATGCCACTCAGCTTTCTGTTATCAGGGCATAAACCAGAGTGCTCCCAAAAGATGTGCCAATGCCAGGAACATAAATGAGTAATTAGAGGTTTTTCAGGACGGATCCTTGAGTAACAAATGTAGTAAACTCCCTCCACCCCATAACTCCCATCCAGACACTGAGAGAAAGGTCAGCTCTGTGTAGGATTTTGCAATCAGACATGAGCTCACTCTGAGCAGGCATCCAGCCCAAATTAAAGCTGTGTAATCGTTGTTCCCTGGGTGTTAATGGCTCTCACCGTGGTGTTACCTTGGGCTGAGCACCTGTCTGACACAACACCTAATTTGGCACTGGCTGGTACCTCCCTGGCGTTGCCTGGGTGAAAGGATCAGGTGAAAATTTGCAGTCGTAGCTCGGGTGCTGAGCTGGGCTCATGGTTTACACCCAAGTACCTCTTGGAGGCTGCGGGTGGAAGCAAAGATCAGAAGAGAAACAGAGGGAGAAGCATTCATGTTTTGTAAAGTTGTCCCAGGAACTGCCCTGGCTGAGATGAAAGCTGGTACAGCGAGGATGAAGCAGAGAGAGAGAGGAGAAACTGTCACGGAAGAATTTTTCAAGCTGTGCCAGGGGAGGTTCAGGCTGGACATGGGAATTTCCTCATGGAAAGGGTGGTCAGGCATTGGAAGGGGCTGCCCAGGGAGGTGGTGGAGTCTCCATCCCTGGAAGTGTCCAAGGAACAACTGGATGTGGCACTCAGTGTTCCGGGCTGAGGGACAAGATGGGGATTGATCACAGGTTGGACTCGATAATCTGAAAGGTCTTTTCCAACCTAAACAATTCTGTGATTTTTGGTCAAAATATTCTCAGGAAGTATTTGTTTATGCATAAAAATTAAATCTTGTTTTCTTAAAACATAAGCAGCATTCAGTAGTACCACGGACTAATTTCCATTTCAATTTATTACTTACAGCACACGACCATCTCATAGTTCAGTCCCATATGAGGAGGAATACTGAAATTATCTGTGAAAAATAAGACTCGCTGTTCCTTGACACTGATTAAGATATTTTACATTAACGTGTGGAGTTTTTCTTTGAAAGAGTCACTGTGAAGGAAGAGGTAAATCCTCTCTAATGCATCAGTTCATGTTCTTTTTACTTCACCTGCTGACAGGTTCAGCCAAACATTCCCCGAGGCAACTTTATCATGGCAGTGATTAACAAAAAAAGAGAAGGTAGTGCCTCATCTTTGCTCGTCAGATACCTATCTCCAAAATTGTTTCCCTTTGTTCACCTTCCTTCTATCATTCTCATTCAGGACACTTTTGACAGAACTTCAGGCCACATTTTTTAGCCTTGCTTTTGAAGGCAGTTTGATGATTTCTAATACATTGCCTGGAAGATGTAAAATTAAAAGGAATTCCAGCACTAAAGTAACCACTTAAAAATAGAATCATGGAACATCCTGAGCTGGAAGGGATCCACAGGATTGAGTCCAACTCCTGGCCCTGCACAGAACATCCCAGGAATCCCACCCTCTTCCTGAGAGTGTTGTCCAAATGCTCCTGGATCTCTGGCAGCCTTGGGGCTGTGACCATTCCCTGGGGAGCCTGGCCAGTGCCCAAGTGGATGAAGATATTTGGAATAACTACTGGAAGCCTGACAATTGGAATAGTTAGTGTAAGGCAGAGAGGATTCTCAGCTGCGGGTCTGACCAAAGACATCTCAGCCTGGTTCTGAAGGGGCTAAAAGGGACCCCTGAAACACACGCTGGGCCTTGACAGGAAACACAGAGGCTGGTGTTGGATGCAGGAATATTTATTGCAAAGGCAGGAAAGCCCCCACTGGACAAAGACCTGAGGCAAAGACAGGCAGATTGCCCTTCTCTGCTTCACAGGAGCTGTTCCCCCAGCTTTGTCCCAGGAGGAAGCAGTTTCAGGGAGAAGCCAGTGGATGGTGGAGTCCCACATTTGGCCACTGACAGGGGCGGGGAAGAGGAGATCAAACAAAGGAAGGAGGGAATGAGAAGCGAAATTTCTAGAGCAGTTCTGACTCCAAGGTGTGAAGCCTGATGCTGTGCCCCTTCCTCAGGAGCTCAGGTGAGGATCTGAACGGTGTTGTTTGCTGAGTCAAGGAATCTCTCTGCAGGGTTTAGCAGGACCCACAGCTGCCGCGGCCGTAGCGGGAGGAGAAAGGGCTGCAGGAGCCAGAGCCAAAGGATCTCCCATAGCCATACACACCCCGGTAGCCCAGGGAGCTCCCACAGCCCCCCAGACCCCCATAGCCCAGGGAGGAGCCCCCACAGCCCCACAGACCCCCATAGCCCATGGAGCCATAACCTCCATAGCCCATGGAACCACAGCCCCCATAACCCATGGAGCCATAGCCCCCGTAGCCCATGGAGCCAAAACCCCCATAGCCCATGGAGCCGTAACCCCCATAACCCATGGAGGCCCCAGAGGCTCCAAGGACGGGTGCTCCAGAAGATCCCACGACGGAATTCTGTGGGAAGGAGCTGAGGATGGGGCCGGGGAAGGTCACGACGACAGCGGGAGGCTGGATCAGGGTGGTGGAGTCGGGGCACTGGCGCACACACGGCTCGTTCCCGGTGTCAGCCAGGGGCTGGGGGCGCATGACGCCGCAGGCAGAGGTGGAGCACAGGTCGTTGCAGGACATTTTTCAGAGGTGGAGGTTGATCTACAAGAGTTGATTTGACCAAATACAAGAGGTTATTTACCTACAGAAGAGGGCTCTGGAGTTGGCTGTCTTTCCCCAGACAGGAATGTTTTGAAGCACCGTGATTTCCCCACATCTATTAAAGGTGAAAATTGAATAAGAACAGCCAAAATGATTTACTCAGGTGCTTGGTGAGTCAGTGGATCAACAAGGAGTGGGACTCAACTCCAAGAGTTGAGTGTGTTGTTACTCAGGATTTCATGACTCTGGCTCTCCATTCCCACTGATCTCCTTTGTGCTGATCCTTGCCAAAACAGGGATTAGAACTCATTGTCTATTCAGATTTGCTCGGCACCTTGTTTGATGAGACCATTACAAGGCAATTGCAAAGATGGTTGTCCCAAATTTCCAAACATGGAATCAGGGCTTTGAGATATTTACAATGAGCTTAACACCACTGCATTTTGATTTTTGAAAAAGTCTCACACCAGACCACTTGCCCTCATTAACATGGAAAAACCCAACATTTCATCCTTCAGCTTCTTAAATTCCCGTGAGCCCTTTTAATCTCAAATAAATGTCTTACAGAGCATTTTAAACAGCTCTCAGTTCCTCTGTGTGTCCTACTCTAAGCCAGTGTCTGACTTCTGGGGGTGTTCATGCCCATTTATCTCGAATGAAAAGCATTTTGGGTGATTTGTAATAGAATAAACTGGATCTAATGGCAGGTTTGCCTCTAAGCTCAACATTTCCTGTGAACTAGGAAGATTGAAACTATCCAAATAATTTCCAGTCACCATTTAACCAAACAGAGAATAGGAGTAAATACTGAACCAGTCACATCATGGATACATCTGTTGGAGGCTACCCAATACCCAATTTAATTTTCTGCCATAACAAGAAGCTTTCAATTTGGCTTGGAGTTAAATGCTGACCTTGAATGCAAAGAGCAGCTGGCCATGAGGTTTTTGTAATATTTATCTCTTCACCTAAAATTTTGCCTATGAGTTCCCAGTGGAAGAGACCATCCCAGATGAATTGTACAGCAAAGAGAAATTCTAACAACAGCAAAGAGCAATTCCAAAAGTAGCAAAGAGCAATTTCAAAAGTAGCCAAGAGCAGTTCCAGACTTACCAAGTCACTGAGAAGAACGACCGAAGGGAAGAGGTTTGGGAGAACCCCAAGTGGAGACAGCTTTTATACAGTTCAGACTTGCCTGAGGGCTGAGAGAAGCTAATTAGTTGACACAGAACATTTTTTGTATTGATGGCTCCTCAAAGTGATGAAATTGTGGCGCTTTCTGTTTGTGTTTATTCTTTATTTCAATTATCGCGTTACGTCACATGAGGTCCTTTCATCTGGGTGAAATTAGTGCATCTTTCATCCTAAAAGATGATTCACAAGTTAAGATCAGTTTTCTGGAGTGGCATAATGTACTGAGCTGTTTATACATAAATATTCTTGTCCTGTCTTACATGACAATAATGCTCAGACTTTTACAGAAATCATGGAATCATAGAAAGGTTTTAGGACAAAAATGTTGAGAACGGCCTTAGGTTTTATCTGACCCACAGCTTAAAGCTGAATTTAGTTCTGGAAGGAGAGATATTTATGGTTTTAAGGATTGGGATGGAAAGCTCAAAGTAAACAAAGTGTACATTGAATTATCAATGGATTTTATATTTCACTGAGATGGCCCCATCCCTGGAAGTTTGGGGGCCAGGTTGGACCAACCTGGGATAGTGGAAGGTGTCCCTGCCCATGGCAGGGGGTGGAACTGGATGGTCTTTGAGGTTCCTTCCAACTTTAAACCATTCCATGATTCTATATAGCAGAACCCCCAAATTTAGCTGTAATGGAGATAAAAAGCCTTTGTTTTTTGAAAGGATCTTGCAGCTAATGCCATCCTTGGTGGCATCTTTCAGCAGAGAGCAATTACGAGGTGGGAATCTGCTGGGAAAGGCAAATGCTGGCTTTTGCTGAGGTTTCTTTCTTTGTTTACACCATGATTGTCCTACTCTATCATTATCATTGTTATCATAATCACCCACGTGGTTATCTTCACACCATGTATTATTTATAAATTATGAGCTTTTCCAAATCTGAACATACACATGAGGATTTCCTGAGCCATTATCCTGGAAAAAATAAGTGTCAAAGTTTTACAAGAACATTCCAAGGGATTTTCAAATACTTCATGAACAGCCATTACTGACTGGTACCTGTGTCATTGTTATATAAAACCTTTGCCTGGGTGTAAACACCCCACCATTATAAGAGATTATTACATTAAAATGAGTAAATTGAGGCCACTTGGGTTTTTCCATTAATCAGCTTGTGGTTTCTAACACTATTTTGATCTTCGGAATAAAATCTACCTTTTCTCTTTTCACTTAAAACACACCTGGTTGTGTCTCTAGCATGCAAAAATAGGAGGGAAAAGGATTAAAAAGAAGAGCAAAGCTCGATGAAACAACTCAGAAAACTCAGTTTCTATGGAATTGTGGCTGCCAGGTGAAATATTTCTGTGTTCCCAGGGACTGAGAGAGAACTAGGAGAGGGATGAGTGATAACAAGGAACATGGGGAGACATTACGTCCAAGGGTTGAATTGGCAGGAAAAGGGGAATGGGTTCAGACCGAAAGAGAGGAGATTTAGATGGGATATTGGGAAGAAACTCTTCCCTGTGAGGGTGGGGCAGCCGTGGCACAGGTTGCCCAGAGCAGCTGTGGCTGCCCCATCCCTGGAAATGCCCAAGGCCAAGCTGGACGGGGCCTGGAGCGACCTGGGACAGTGGAAGGTGTCCCTGCCTATGGTAGGGGGTGGAATGAGATGATGTTTAAGGTCCTTTTGAACCCAAACCATTCCATGATACAATTTTATGATAAAAAACCATTAAAAGATGCTCCTGATTATTATGTTTGCCTTGCCTAGAGAAGTTGGAGGAAGAAGTGCTGAGCCTACAGAACGAATGTTTTTCTCATTGTCATTTGAGATGCTAAAAGAAATTCCTTTTGATCCAGGTCTCCTGTTGATTACACTCACAGACCTGTACCCAGACAAAAGAATGAGTGTCCTTCTATCATCTTAATTGTGCAGGACTCATAAATAAATCAAGTCAGCTTATTTCCTCCCCTAATGCTAAGGAAAGCAATGGGATCATAAAAAATAATTCCCCACATAAAACCTGGAGACAATAGAGGTCTGGGTTGGAATGTGCAGCTCACGCTATGTGTGGGTTTAAAGTGCACCAGCAATAAGCAAAAACAATTTCAGCACTTTGAAGAATTATGTGTCCTGCAATTTGGGGTTGGGACCTAATTATGAACTCATGCATCAGGTGCCCGATGGCCTCCAGGCAAGCACGGAGTTGTATAAAAGGTGTCTGCATCAAGTCCTTCCATCCACTTCTCTCACCTGTTCTGCCTTTGTGAACCAGGTAAGTCACATTTCTCTCCAACTGAACTTGCTATCAAGAAATCTGGATTTTAACTGAGTCCTCTCTGGTTCCTGCCAGGCTGCTATTGTTCTGTAGGATATTTGATGCCTAATTTCTGATTCTTCTCTAGGTCTTGTAGGACAGGGCTTCTTCAACTAGTTTTAAATACAGAACTTGTAACATTTTAGTACTCCAAAGAATTTCTTTACTGTATTTTAGGAGGGAAAGAATAACTTCTATAAATGGTTGTATGTGGCTGCATTTGATGTAGTTCTGCTGAGTTTGTGGCAGGAAAGATCAAACTTCAGTAGAAATAATCAACTAAGAGTAATGTAATAGTGAAAAAATTATCTCACCTGAAATTTCAAAGATGCAACTGAAGAGTACAGACTTTGTAGGACTAAAGTCAAGACTAGGAAGAACAGGAAATATATTTTCTTCCCAGATTTATTACAGATACCCTTGAACTGCTTCAGCACAGCCTAAAGTTTGCTATTCCTTTAACATTAACATAAATTATCCTGTTTTACAGATCAACCTCCACCTCTGAAAAATGTCCTGCAACGACCTGTGCTCCACCTCTGCCTGCGGCGTCATGCGCCCCCAGCCCCTGGCTGACACCGGGAACGAGCCGTGTGTGCGCCAGTGCCCCGACTCCACCACCCTGATCCAGCCTCCCGCTGTCGTCGTGACCTTCCCCGGCCCCATCCTCAGCTCCTTCCCACAGAATTCCGTCGTGGGATCTTCTGGAGCACCCGTCCTTGGAGCCTCTGGGGCCTCCATGGGTTATGGGGGCTATGGCTCCATGGGCTATGGGGGTTTTGGCTCCATGGGTTATGGGGGTTTTGGCTCCATGGGTTATGGAGGCTGTGGTTCCATGGGTTATGGGGGCTATGGCTCCGGGGGCTATGGCTCCATGGGCTATGGGAGCTGTGGTTCCATGGGTTACGGGGGCTATGGCTCCATGGGCTATGGGAGCTGTGGTTCCATGGGCTATGGGGGCTCCTCCCTGGGCTATGGGGGTCTGGGGGGCTGTGGGAGCTCCCTGGGCTACCGGGGTGTGTATGGCTATGGGAGATCCTTTGGCTCTGGCTCCTGCAGCCCTTTCTCCTCCCGCTACGGCCGCGGCAGCTGCGGGTCCTGCTAAACCCTGCAGAGACGTCCCAAGTGGCATCTAACCAACAAATGGAATGTGATGGTTTTACTGCCAAAGAGGTTGGAACCACCAATGCTCCATCCCAAGACCATGGATCTGCTCTTCAGCCCCTTTTGAATTTCTCCTCTTTTAGCTTTTGCCTTAATGCTGCTCCCACCCCATTTCTGTATTGCCTGGGGTAAACGTGGAACAAAAGGACTCAACATGGGTCCCATTTGTTCAAATCAACAGCTGAGACTCAGAAAAGAACCTGAATCAATCGTGTGTTTATGTACCTCTGGCTGGAGAAAAATTTCTTGACTTCTCAGAGACTCTGGAAATGCATTGCTTTGCTCACTATCATTAAAATTTTATTGCATCAAAGTTGCCATATTCTGGTGTTCTTTTCTGCTGTTTTCATCCGTAGTATTTGCCTTAGGGGAAGCCTCATCTGTACAGGTGTCAATAACAGCCTAAAATATCGTGAAGTCATGGTTTGGGTTGGAAGGGACCTCAAGGACCATCTCATTCCAAACCCGCACCATGGGCAGGGACACCTCCCTCTATCCCAGGTTACTCTGAGCTTCATCCAACCTGTCCCTAAACTATGGATGTGAATGTCTTGCCCCAAAAAATCAGGGAAGATTAGACTTCAGTATGAATTTCTTTCAGGTAAACCTTTTATCCCTTTGAGTTTCAGTTTCTCACTCAAATATTTACTCAGTGAAATATTTCAACTCTGTCCTCAGATAGGAAATTGAATCAATTTCCTGTCAAAACTTTATATATAAAGTTTTCTGGGCTACACAATGATACTTTGAAATCTGAAATCCTTCTGGGTAATCATGAAATGTAAAGTGTTGGATGGTTTTTGAGAGAAAAACAGCTTCAACATCTGATTCATCCACACCAACAAGAAAACAGAGTTATGGCACCTGGAAAGCTTAAAAGGTAGAAAATCTCTTAACCTGTGAACAAATCCTTCCCCTCTGCTCTTCTCTGGTGAGATCCCACCTGGAAAACTGAGCTCTGGTGCCTCCAACATAAGAAGAACATGGAACTGTTGGAGGAAATTCAGAGGAACCACGAAGTTCCTCAGGGGACTGGAGTCCCTCCCCTGTGGAGACAAGCTGGGAGAGTTTGGAATGGTCTGGAGAAGAGAAGGTTCTACGGAGACCTCACAGCACCTTCCAGGATCTGAAGAGGCCACTGAGAAGCTGGGGAGGGACTTTTTGTCTGAAACTGGAGTGACAGAACAAGAGGGAATGAGTTCAAACTGAAAGAGGGGAAATTTAAGTTGGATATTGGGAAGGAATTGTTCCCTGTGAGGGTGGTGAGGCGCTGGCACAGGTTATTCCATGGTTTCCCCATCCCTGGAAGTATCCAAGGCCAGGCTGGAGCAACCTGGGACAGTGGGAGGTGTCCCTGCCCATGGTGGGGGTGGAACAAGAAGACCTTTCAGGTCTTTCCAACCCAAGCTATTCCAGGATTCCATGACTCCGTAATGTTGTTATTGTAGCCCAGGCCAGGTGGAGAGGGAGGATTCCTTCTCCCAAATACTGGATCCGTGAACAGTGTCTGACTTCACTCCCAGCTGGGTCATTTCAGGTGTTTTTGAAGTCTGAGCCTCAGCCTCAGTAAGGATGTGAATTTCCCCCCTTTTAAACCAAAGCCAAATAAATTAAAACTAAAAGTTCATTAGTTTGGTGCAGAACAGAATCACTTTAATGAGAAAAAGCATTCACAGAAACACATTGTAGAACTTGAAGAATATCAGATCACAGGCAGCTCCTTCCATGGTTGTTCTTCAGTTGGACAGTGAAGATGCATTTTACAGGAATATAAATTATAGTTTTATCCCACACATTCCACACACAGACAGAACAAAAAAAGCCCGGAAGACCACCAGTAAAAGGTGAATAAACCAAGGATGTGCTGTGTGCTTCCAGCTCCCCTGGAGTGGGGTGGCAGTGGTCACAACATGTCCTTGGGGTCAGGATTCCATCTCTCAATTGCCAGCTATTCCTTGCTCAGGGCTGTTGCCGGTGGGTTTAGCAGGACCAGCAGCTGCCACGGCCATAGCGGCCATACCAGGAGGAGTAGGGGCTGCAATAGCCAGAGCCAAAGCCTCTGCCATAGCCATACAGGCCCCGGTAGCCCCCACAGCCCCACAGGCCCCCGTATCCCAGGGATCCATAGCCCCCATATCCATACAGACCCCCGTATCCCAGGGATCCATAGGCCCCAGAACCCCACAGGCCCCCATAGCCCATGGAGGCCCCAGAGGCTCCAAGGACGGGCGCTCCAGAAGATCCCACGACGGAATCCTGCGGGAAGGAGCTGAGGATGGGGCCGGGGAAGGTGACCACCACGGGGGGAGGCTGGATCAGGGTGGTGGAGTCGGGGCACTGGCGCACACACGGCTCGTTCCCGGTGTCAGCCAGGGGCTGGGGGCGCAGGACGCCGCAGGCAGAGGTGGAGCACAGGTCGTAGCAGGCCATTTTGCAGGAGTGGAGGTCAACAGACACCGAAGATTAGGCTGAAAAAGAAGACAAGGCCTTCAAAATTCAGCAGTTTGCGTTAAAATAATGTCTAGGGTATTCCGAGTCTTCCCCATGTTGCATTCTTAGTGCTCTGCTTTTCCAAAAAGCGGTTTTTCAAAAATTCTCTAAAAGTTGTCCCCACACAAGAGCACGTGGGAAACATTCTGAAAATCTTGCCCCTCATAGCATCCTGCAAAGAACTACAACATTTTTCTCCACATTAAACTGAAAACCGGGAAGCAAAAGCGGTGAGAGCAGAGTGACTTTTTCCAAGGTCATTGGATGAGTCAGAAGGAAAACTTGGATTTGGGTTTAGCCGGTTTGCATGAGATGTAGCTTATATAGAACTTAATTACAGTAGCTTCATCTTCCCACTCATCCCAATTTTGCTGAGAGTCAAGGGAACAACAGATTATAGGATTGTGACAGCCCAGGTTTCCCAGAAATGCATTTGACAAGACAATAAAAACAAATCTCTAACGATGTCCTGTAAATCCTTAACAGAGTTTTCAGGAGGAACATGAAGGCAAGGAAATAAAGGACAGCCTGAAGGTTTGTAGTGGGAGGTCAGACACGACTTTCTCAGGTTGTGTGAGCAGCTTTAGGGGTGACACCCTTATCAAACCTTGAGCTTTTCATGCAAATTTTGTGATGGGTTAAATGTATCGAAATAAGAACCAGAAAATCACAGAATCATGGACTACCTCAAGCTGGAAATGACTCATGAGGATCAAGTCCAACTCCCTGCTCTTTGCAGGATTACTCAGAACTAAACCAATCAGAGAACCCTGGAATTGCCTGGGTTGGAAGGGACCTTAAAGCTCCTGTTCCAACCCCTGCCATGGACAGGGACACCTCCCACTATCCCAGGTTGCTCTAAGCCCCATCCAACCTGGCCTTGGGCACTTCCAGGGATGAGGCAGCCACAGCTGCTCTGGGCACCCTGTGCCAGGGCCTCCCTACCCTCATAGGGAAAGATTTTTTCTCAATATCCAACCTATATTTCCCCTCCCTCAGTCTGAACCCATTCCCCCTTGTCCTGTCACTCCAGTTCCTGATGAAAAGTCCCTCTCCAGCTTCTCTGGAGACCCTCCAGATCCTGGAAGGTGCTCTGAGTTCTCCACACAACCTTCTCTCCTCACAGCTGGACATTCACTGCTCTCCCAGCCTCTCTCCACAGGGGAGGGGCTCCAGTTGTTCTCAGTTAGCTCAGAGCACTGTCCAGTTGCTCCATGGTCTGGTGTTTCTGACACCATGAACTCCACAGAGCTCCATGAACCAGAAAGTTGCATCTGCCACCCCAGAGACAGAAGAACCTCTGTTGTTAGAACCTCTTTCCCAAGTTCACGCAGATACCCACAAGAGAATGGATGGTGGACATCAGCTCAAGTTGAACCCAACCATAAAAAGCTACAGCAATAGCAACAGAGAAGAATCAGACTTACCCAAGTCTCCAAGAAGTCAAGGGAAGTGTTTGGAGGAGCGAGGAGACAGGAGAGCTTTTATATCAGCTGGAGGTACAAGATCAGCATCTCTTGCCCGCCCCAATTTCAAACTCATGCAACCATCAAGATGATGAAATTGTTGGGTTCATTATTGGCGTTTATGAGGCCTTTCAAATTTGTTTGTAATAATGATCTAAACATGGCTTTAGATTACAGCGAATTCTTTCATCTTGTGACAACTTGGGGGGAAATTAATACCTGGCATTATTCCAGTCACTTCCTTGGAATTACAACAGGAATTGTCAAGACAGCTCCTTTTGGTATTAACACCTGGAGAGTGGCTCATGGCTTTATCGGAATTACAGAGTGCAACGTCATGGGTGGGATATTTCTCTGAGTACCTGTAATTGCCATTGCAACCAGCCAGGATGGGAGTTAGAGACTCTCGGTGTGATATGCAGGAAGTTTGGGGGTGATTTCTGCTTGTTTGGCTTCCCCACCTACATCTGGCATCACAGCACCCCGGGGAGTTGATGATGTTTTCCAGCAGATTTGACACGGGCTGTAATGAGAACAGTTCCACTCAGAATTAGAGAATCATGGAATATCCTGAGTTTAAAGGGATGCACAAAGATCATGAAAGTCCAACTCCTGGCCCCTGGCCTTGCACAGGAAAGCTCCAGGAATCCCACCATGTGTCTGAGATTATTGTCCAAAACACTCCTGGAGGTCTGGCAGGCCCAGAAACAACTCCAGGGACCTCCAACGTGTGCTTCAGTCTCTAAACAGAGCTAGTGTGAACACTGGAATTTAATCTTGAGCAGGAAAAAGTGTGAAATCCTTAATTTTGGACTGTTGGGAACTATTTCCATGCAGATACAACCTGAACCAGTTTCTCCATCTATCATCCTCGGTCACTCAAAGTTGTGTTCTCTTACCAAAATGTCTAGGGCCAAGTCCACAGAATTCCAGGAAGGAGATAGAGGGGAACCTTTGTCTTTCCTGAGGCTTGTTTTGCTTTTGGAGATGAAGAGGGAATCAGTTTCTAAAGTTAACTAAAGCCACAATGGGACTGGTGATCCCAGAGAGTTTTTCCAGGAACTGACAGTTCAGTGTTGTCAGGACAAAGATGGTGCTTGAGAACATTGAACAGGCCTGAGGAAATGTGGGATTTTTTAGGAAAAAAGGATCCTCTGGTGCCAAAGTTGAAATGTGACGGAAGTGCTTTGAATGATTGCTTCGGATTCTTAGGAATTCATGACCTCCTCTAATACAGAAGTCATAAGTCATAAGTCCCAAATAGGATTGAGCTGGAAGTTTCCATGACCAGGGAACAATTTGGAATGTGTGACAGGGGCGCTCCTTCTTGCCTCATTTATGGATGTGCCATTTTAATATTGTGGACTCCATGTCATAGATGATCCTTAAATGGTGAGGTGGGGTTCTCAGCCTTTGTGGGGGGAGTTTTTGGACAATAATCTTTTCAAGCTTCTAGGGAGCGAGTCCATGCAAATGCTGCAGATGATCCAGTAGATTAAAGGCATGGCCCTGGATTTAGTTGCCTCACAATTACGGAATGACATCACATTAAAACACCTCAGTCAAGATATGTCCTTGGTAAAATCAGTTCAAGGATGAGTACTGGGGATTTGTGCACCTTCAGGATTTTTCCAATGAAGAATAATTAGAAATAAAAATGTTTGAATAAAGCCCAACATTTCATAAGCTGTATTTTATTCAAAAACACTTCCAGGCAAGGGGCAACCACAGGGTCTGCTCATAGGGAACAAGGGATAGGTCAAGAGGGAATGGTCTCAAGCTGTGCCAGGGGAGGGTCAGGTTGTGCATGAGGAGGAATTTCCTCCTGGAAAGGGGGGGTCAGGCCTTGGAAGGGGCTGCCCTGGGAGGTTTGGAGTCTCCATCCCTGGAGCTGTCCAAGGAAGGACTGGACGTGGCACTCAGTGCTCTGGGCTGGTTGAAACAATGTTGATCCATCACAGGTTGGACTCCATGATCTTGGAGGGCTTTTCCAACCCAAACGATTCCAGGATTCTGTAACAGAAAATCATTTAAGGACCACATGATGCGTTCCGTGGCTTCCTTTGGGTTCCATATTGCTCTTGCCTTATGTAACTGAGAGTGATATGGATAAAATAATATTATAATATAAATATAAAATAATATAGATAAAAATGATGACCCCAAAGTTGCTCTAAATAATTTTATCTCCAGGTCTTCTGAATTTAATGGAAAAACACTGCACAAAGCAGGTGACCCCAAGTGAGATGGGTTTTGCCATTAATGATGGAGAAGCTCTGGGAGAGCATTGGGATAATTCATGTTGTAACGCCAGGGATGTGAATGGAATGATAACAGGAATGATGATGACGAGCAACCCTTTGAGATGAAAGAGGATCCTGTGATGAAATGCATCACACTTATCACATTTCACGAGACTTCGGACCAACAAATAAACAAAGAGTCAGCAAAACTTTGAGGACCTACGTGTCATATTGTTTGTGGGTTTGTCCCAATTATGCACATCCCCAAATTGCACCTTAGGTGATCCCCAGGAGCTTGGGAATGGTATAAAAGCTCTCCCAACCCAGGGCTCTTCACTTCACCTTCCTTGCTTCATTCACCTCTGTGAGAAAGGTAAGCACTGTTCTCTGGGATCTCTTCCCTAAAATTCCAGTATCTCTTTTCTGCTGGTTTTGATTAAGGTGGGAGTAATCCATAAGAATTCTAAGAGTCTTAATAATGTTGGATTATTTTTGTAATAATTTTATTTTTCTTATTTGCTTCTGGTCATTCATGGGTTTGAAATGGTAAAACCATTGTTTCTTGTCAGTAGAAATTAGAGCTACCAAAGCAGCTTCCAAAACATCATCAGAAGGTTTGTTCCATCAATACGAATTTTTCATGGATTATATCAGGAAAGTTCTTGATTTGTATCTGTGTAGATGTATTTGGGACAAGCTTAAGGGTAAGTCAGTCCAAAGAGGAGCAGCTCAGGGAGCTGTGAGGGCTCAGCCAGGAGAAAAGGAGGCTCAGGGGGACCTTCTGGCTCTCTACAGCTCCCTGACAGGAGGTTCGGGTTGGACACAGGAGAAATTTCTCCCTGGAAAAGGCTGTCCTTGTAGGAGTGGCTGAAAAACCTGGTGCAAGTTACTTGCAGAGGTTGGATGCTATCTTTGCATGGTTTGGAAACAGGGTAGAACAAAAAGCTACTTTTTAATGGGAAGAAAGGACAACAAATTAGGAACGAGACCCCAGAAGAGATGACAGCCCAGAGAGAAAATGATTTACAAAAATACTGAAAAGAAGGAAGGACAACTGACACCTGAGAGATAACAATAATTTTCATCCCTTTGTCCAACCGTCAAACCTTTTAAACACTGAATTTCTGTCTTTTGTTCACTCCTCAGTGTCTGTTGACCTCCACCCCTGCAAAATGGCCTGCTACGACCTGTGCTCCACCTCTGCCTGCGGCGTCCTGCGCCCCCAGCCCCTGGCTGACACCGGGAACGAGCCGTGTGTGCGCCAGTGCCCCGACTCCACCACCCTGATCCAGCCTCCCCCCGTGGTGGTCACCTTCCCCGGCCCCATCCTCAGCTCCTTCCCGCAGGATTCCGTCGTGGGATCTTCTGGAGCGCCCGTCCTTGGAGCCTCTGGGGCGTCCTTGGGCTATGGGGGCCTGTGGGGTTCTGGGGCCTATGGCTCCCTGGGATCCGGGGGTCTGTATGGCTATGGGGGCTATGGATCCCTGGGATACGGGGGTCTGTATGGATATGGGGGCTATGGATCCCTGGGATACGGGGGCCTGTGGGGCTGTGGGGGCTACCGGGGCCTGTATGGCTATGGCAGAGGCTTTGGCTCCGGCTATTGCAGCCCCTACTCCTCCTGGTACGGCCGCTATGGCCGTGGCAGCTGCTGGTCCTGCTAAACCCAGCAGGAAAACCCACTGGATAATTTAGAAGGGAAAAGCAAAATGCAGATCCTCCAGTGGGCAGATGAGTGGGAGCTTTGTGGGAGCACCCACAAGTCCTGTTCAGTGCAGTGCCTTCTGTGTGCTCCACACCTGTTCCCTTCAAATTCTTTTATTTCATTTCTTCATGGGTTCAATTCCTTGTTGTCTTCTTCTTTATCACACCTGTGACTGAATGCAGTGAGAGACTGAAGTGTCTTTCAAGCTCTGCCATCTTGTATTTGCATCCTTGATGTTACAATGTTGTTTTTGTTCTTTTTGTTCTGATTAAAATTCTGTTGCATCATTTAAAATCCACGTGTTGGGCTTTTGTGTTCTCACCCACCCTCAGTTTGCCAACCTCCCTGGATAAAGCTCCCTGCTCTGCATGAGGCTGCAAAAATATTGTGCAAACCCTGCCCAGAGGGGGAAAATCTCCATGAAGAGCTTTTCATGGGCCTGTTTTCCCACTGAGTTACAACATGGTCACAGCATGGTGGCCAAACATGAGCAGCAGCTTTCTCTGCTCCCCATTGATGAGCTCTGAGTGCAGAGGGCACTTCCTTAAAACCAGAACAAGGACCTTGTGCATGGTCATGGGATCATAGAAATGGGTTGGAAGGACCTTAAAGATCATCAAGACCATGGGCAGGGACACCTTCCACTATCCCAAGCTGATCCAAACCCTGTCCAACTTGGTCCTGGGCACTTCTAGGGATGGGGCGGCCATGGAATCACCTGGGCCAGGACCTCAGCACCCTCACAGGGGACAATTTCATCCCAAAATCCCACCTAAAACTCCCCTCTGGGAGTCTGAAGCCATTCCCCTTGTGCTGTCACTCCAGACTTTTGGAAAAAGTCTCTCCCCATGTTCTTGTAGCCCCGTCAGACACAGGAAGGACACAATTAGGCCATCCCAAAGCTTCTTTTCTGCAGGCTGAGCATTCCNTGTCAGCCACAGGAAGGCCACAATTAGGCCATCCCAAAGCTTCTTTTCTCCAGGCTGAGCATTCCCAGTTCCCTCAGCCCTGTGTTTGGGACTTCTTTGGGTCTGTCTAAGTTCTGTATATATTAAATATAAACAGAATTTGTGTCAGTATTTTATAAGTAGCCTAAAACCCAACAGAAGCACTGCACCACAAATGGAGTATCTTTTTGTGTTATCAACAAAGCACAAAACCACCTCCTGATTCAGGCAGATTCTTATCTCACAAGAGAGTTTCTTTATCTGGTTCAGCTGCCAAAAGATCTCAGGGTATGTATTTTCCTTCAGTAAAAAGAATTCCTGAACATAACCACGTTTAGAGAACATCTGACCAGAAACTGAAGGTAAACCATGAATTTAAAAAGGCAAAACCTGCTGCACATGCCCAGCTCCCCTCTCTGTAACTGGACAGAGCATCCAACAAATTTCTCAGTTTTCATTACCTAAAAAAGCAGCAAAAAAAAAAAAATCTCCTTTTTATTTAACTTTATTTCATTATCTCTGGTAAATTGAGCAACCCACAGCTTTCCCAGTGGTATCAAAACCACAGCCAGAAGAGATGTTCTACCTGCTGCCAGGGCCTGAAAATCTGTCAGAAAATCTGTTGTGGTGAAGAGAACTGTAAGAAAAGCTCGGGTCACAAAAGGAGCCCTTGAGCAGGGTTTAAGCAGGGCTCTAACAGAGATCCTGCTGTGCCTCCGCAGGGAAGGGACAAAGGATCTGGGTGATGACACTGGATGGTGGCTGAGCCACCACCCTCAGGTCAGGGCAATCCAGCACGGGAGCTGCTCATGGGTGAGTGAGTGTGAAAGTCACACAGCAGAAACTGCCCTGGGACAATCTCCTGGAAATGGGGAAATCCCGTGTCCAGTTCTGGGACCCTCATGGCAAGAGGGACATGGAGGGGCTGGAGCATGTCCAGAGACAGGAATGGAGCTGGAGCAGCAGGAGAAGGGTCTGGAGAACTCCTGAGGGAGCTGGGGGGGCTCAGCCTGGAGAAAAGGAAGCTCCACGGGGAATTTCTGGCTCTTCCTGGGTGCAGCCAGGGGGCATTTGTGATATTATCCCAGGGAATGGGACAGGATGAAAGGGAAGAGCCTCAAGCTGTGCCAGGGGAGGCTCAGGTTGGCCATCAGGAGGGATTTCTTCCTGGAAAGGGGGGTCGGGGCTTGGAAGGGGCTGCCCAGG
>VZRZ01007988.1:1970-34040 GCA_013398175.1 Climacteris rufus
GGCAACTCGCCAGGAGGTGAGGAAATCTGCCACTATTGTTGGTGAGGCCCATTGACTGTGTTCAGGAGGGAGTGTTCAGGACTGATCATTCTTTCTCACTTCAGTGCAGTCCTCTCCGCCTAGGCAGAACCTGTTCCAGCGGGCGCACCTTGCAGGCAACACTTGACAAACATCCCACCTTAGCCAGGCCAGGATTTTTTAGTGCAAAAGTTCTGGTTTAGGGTTTCAGTCTCTGTCGATGATTGTGAGGCAGATAAGGAATTTTCAGGCCGTCTCTTACAACACGAAACAGTGTCTTTGTTTTCTCTCTGCTGGCTTGTGTCTGGTTAGCTGAAATAGAGAGCAGGAATTCTCCCCGTGCTTCTTTAAACAAGTACAGCTTATGCAAGATGAGGAGTGTCTGAAAATCCCTTCTTACAACTCAGACTACCTAATTCATATACTTGGATATGGATGACTGCCTTTCTTTGCTATTTTAAACACTCCCACAACCTGTCATGTTAGCTGAATGAAATAGTCCAGGAACTGAGATACTGATGCTCACCTTTCTTCTCAGCTTTGAGCTCATACCTATTAGAAGAAATAAAGTTGAAACCAAGTTGGAACACAGACATCCAATGATCATTTGATTGAATATGATGATAACTCACAGAAACCCAGGAAAAAACAGGTGAAACTTAAATTCTAAAACCTAGCAAGGCTAATTTTAGATATGAATAATAGTATGTTTCAGTTCCTGCTTTCAGGAATGTGTATGTATTATTGTAAAAGTCACACAGAGAAAAAAATTATCCAATCCACTTTATAAATCCTTAGAGGACAAAACTATGAGACAAATTTCCATGTATTCAATTCACTCTAAGGATGTCTTCTGCACTGCAATAGCCACTAAATAGCTTCCTTATGGAGATTGGTATGCAAATTTCTATCAGTGTATAGATAACACTTTACTTCAGATAAGCAGAGGGATTCCAGAAATTCTTCATCTGTATATTCCCTCGGTGTGCTATTCCTTCATTTTGAGTGGTTTACAGCCGTGCATCAAGTAACAAGAACAACATAACAACTTCTTTGCATCTGTCTTTAAATAACACATGCTCTGGGAAACAACTCAACAGAAACAGAGAGTGCTTGGAAAGATGTCAAAGATATAGGTCATAAGACAGATCTGAAATGAAAATAAATTGTGACCACTTTTGAAGGTTACTTTCATGAGTTCAGCCACACAATGTTGACTTTAATTTCTTAATACATATGAAAAAAGTAATATTTTGATTTTGTTATAAATGTGACTATTTTATCCACCTAAACTTTTTAGAATAGAACTGAATATACTTTTTTACAGTATTAAGCTTCCTTTATTGAAACTCTAAATAAAAATTCTATTACATCATTTGTTCATTCAAGTATGCCTAATCAGTTTTGCTGCTATGGTTACTGTCAAATACAGTTTTTTGGAGGATGGAACAGACCATATATGAATTGGGTATCAAACCTAACTATCTATCTATCTGTCTATCCTTCAACTATTACATATAAAAGATGTTAGGGCAGTGTTTCTAAACTTCCAGATACTGAATTTCTGTGTAGTCTTTCATTTAACTATATACTAGGCCCAGTTGGAATATTTCATTGTCCCAGCAATTACTAATAATCTCCCTCTCAGACAGAGCATGACCATTCATTTTCCCATTATCCAGTTTACAACTTCAAGGTTCACCAGCTTTGTTGCCCTTCTCTGGACATCCTCCAGCACCTCAATGTCTTTCCCATAGTGAGGGTCCCAAAACCAAGCACAGGACTTGAGGTGTGGCCTCACCAGTGCTGAGTACAGGGTGATACTCACTACCCTGGTCCTGCTGGCCACACTACCGCTGATACAGGCCAGGATGTCATTGGCCTTCTTAGATTTTCAGGCACATTGCTGGATCGTGTTCATGGAACTGTCAACTAGGACTCCCAAGTCCTTTTCTGGTGGGAGAAGATGAAGTTATTCCATTGATTGAAAATATACATAAAAGTTGAAATAAACATAGATGTTGCCCAGCCTGTGTGTACACTATTGGATCCTGAAGATCTTGTCCAGCTTCTCCTGGGCTCTTCACCTACACCCACAGGGCCTGGAGCAACATTTAAGCTCAACCCATTTCTAATATTATAGGCCATCTTTAATAAAGGCTCAGTAAAGTGGGAGAAATTGTACTGAACTGAGGCATGTACCTAAAGTGATTTCTTCCCAAGAAGTCTAAAGCAGAGTAAGCAATGGAAAGATTCAGGAGCATTAAAGGAAACAGCAATTCTGCAGCTGAGCTCTTATAAAAAGAGCACTGAGTAAGAAAGTATAGATCTCCAGTTTACTGCAGTTTAGAACTGTTTTTTTATAATGTCGTGCCCTCTGTACCCCACAAGTGTAATTCATAGAATCTGTAAATACAGTAAGCTCCATCTTATTGAAAAAGGACTTTCAAAGATGGAAGATCTGGACAAAAATAATGGAGTAGCAAGGGAAAAGTACAGAAATAACCACTTCTAAGCTGTTTATATTACAGACTTATGAATCTTATTGGAGGTCAAAGGGTAGTCCAAACCACAGATCTTTAAGGTGCTTTATGATGTCTATAGGATAATCTCAGGTGAGAGGTGACTGCATCTTTAAGCAAAAAAAAGCCTAGCAGAGCCGGAAGCCAACTCTTTCAAGGGTGTATTATGAATAAGCCTGTGGATCTTTTCAAGTTATCTTCAATTCTAAACAACTTTAAGGTAAAAATATGTTTTCCAGGCTTGCTTCCCATGTTGGGTTTTTTTTTCGTTTGTTTGTTTGCTCTTTACAGAGTTAAATTGCAGCACACTTTAGAGAGCATTTTATAGACTTAAATCAACTGGGATTATATTCACACCAAAAAATGAGGATATCAAGGGCACTCTTCAATGTCAATATCAAGCATAATAATGATCCACTTACATCCTAGGATGCTCAGATGGATAAGCCTCTTACCACATCTAAAATAATGACAAAAGTTTTGTACCTGTGTTTACCAGCAGGAAATGTGGAGTAGAGCAGTAGAAAATCATCTAATTGTTCTACAGGTAAATGCCTCCTTTCTGCTTGTGATGCATTCTAAACAATAACCTAAAACTAGAGGCACTGGAAGACCCTACCCAATTAGATATACTTAATGAAGTATTGTTACTTGTTCATTAAGTCTTTTTACCATAAAGTTAACGGTGAAAAATATCAGTGACAAATGTTGTCTTTCTGTTCATTTTCTTGTTACAGTGTTGGAATCATTAGACCATAAACAGAAGCAGCAAAGAGCGCATTTTTAATAGCCGGATATTTTTGATTTATTTAAGTTATAAGTAGTTAGAATTAAAGGAAGAGAAATCCCAACTCTCTATCAGAATGATCAAACATTCCTTTAATTTAGACTTTTGCCTCTTTGTAAATATACTAGACATGTTGGTGTGGTTCATTTGTTGCTCTGTGTATTAAGGTTATTGGAAGGATCACTACTTTTGTAAAGAAAATGTGGCTATTATTTCATGAAACTGATTCCAGACTCCATTGCATGTTTGCAATGCACTCACCTCTTCATAAAACTAAAGAAAACTCAGAAATAGCTCTTTCACTTTTCAGTGCTCTTTTTGTTGACCTTTTTATTTTTTTTCCCCAAACTCTCTAAATTATGACTATGACTATGACTTCCAAAACAAGCCTGCGGTGTTAGGATCTTTAGTGAAAAATTGAACTGCCAAAATTACCAATATCTTTTCTGGACCAGACTGGATTTCTTTGAAGCACTTGGCAGTCAAGTTTTCTCAAAGGACCTCTACTTGCACAGAGTATCACTCTTTTTCAGTGCCTTTCACCATTTAGAGAGAACCATGTAATGAACACAACAATCCAAAAGTTTCTTTGATGTCAGGGTGAAGGAGGCTACACAATGCTCGTGTTTATCACTTTGAAAACTGAGGGCCAAGTAGTGTGTAGTGGACTAACTGAGCAACAACTTCTTACAGACCATCACTCTCATTACTCATCTCTTGTGTCCAAGCTCACAAGAACATTCACAAATGCAACCGGTTTTTTTTCAAGAGCCCACAAATAGATGCTGGATACTATAGAATTTTATCAGAAAGACCCTACAGCCTGGTCAGTGAAGAGTATGGAATGACATGCTTGAACTTTCCTCACTACATCAAAGTCAAATCCAAGCCTGATTTAACTGTAAATATAGTATTTGTGTTTGGGCAGAAAATACCTAGATTATTACACCTAGTATCACCTTGTTTTTCTTTCATTAAGAAACAATAGTGTATTTAATAATGACCAATTACAACCATAAAACTAATATAGAAGTATATATATATATATATATGTAAAGGATTACAAGAAACAAATTCACTGTAGCCGTTCTATGAACTATTCAGCATCAAGGGTTTTATTATATAGCTCTCCAGCCCATTTAGATAGATCCCTGTTTAAGTACTGAGGAACTTCAGAGATAATGAATTTCATTGTGATCTTATGTCCCTGCGCAGATCATATATTTTATCTTTGCAAGATATCCCAATGCTGTAAGATTTTTTGACATTTTAGTAAATATAAGAAACTGTAACATTGCTTGTTAACTATTTCTCTCCTATTGGCTCCTCTTGGCTCACTGGAGAAAAATTATTGTGTCTAGACTGGAAAGTGTAATTCAATTAATATCTTTGAAAACACACAATTTTCCTCTCTAACTTTTCATACAAATTATTGCTCAGTTAAAAGTCTCAGTGGGAAAACAGTTACTGGATTATCCAAATGTTTCAGCAGCTGTTTGTCCTAACTAGATTTGGATGATATCTGTCACCTATTCAGAGCCAGTGCTGCTGCCATCTCAATGCTATGAAAGGACAAGGGGCAATGGGCATAAACTGAAATACAATAAATTACTTTTAGCATCAGAAACCTTTTTTACTGGATGGTGATCGAACACGGACAGAGGTTGCCCAGGAAGGATGTGTATTCTCTTTTCTTGGAGATGTTCAAAACTTGATCGGAGAAGTTGTTGATCAGCCTATTGGACTTGGGCCGTATATTGCTCAAGGGCATTACAAAGCGTGATCTTCACAAGTACATTCCAGTCTCAACTCTTCCATGACATCTTATTTTAAATAAGACATATTAATTAGTCTGCATAAAAAAACATAGCAAACCACTAGCAACCAGGAGCTAGTATGACACAGGTGTGTACAGTTGCAAACTGTATATATATGAACATTTTTTTTATATGAGGAATAACTCATAGATTCTTCTAACAATCTGTTCAGTCTCCCTGCTTATGTATCTTGAATTCTGTTTTTCTCTTTATTCATATACCAGACACAAAAATGTAACAAGGTAACCTTTGCTGATGACTCCCTTGATTCAGGGAAAGAGCATAATTTATTTCTACCCCAAATGAGAAGAGCAGGAGAACTGAATAATATGGTCTGCAGCACTGACCATAAGCAAGGCGAAGATTTCCAGACGAAGAAAAATGGGGAAGGTTGTGCTTAACCAGAATTTTCTATAGCAGTTTCAATGGGCCAGCAAAGTACATTCATCACCCCAGAAATTCTAGGAAAACAGGCACTGTATTTTCATGAAGTATTCAGGATAATTGAGTGTAACATCCAAGCTGAGCTGGTTTTGTATGCATCAGGTAGTGAGAAAATGAAGCAGAATTAACCACATGTGAAAATGATAAATGATGAAGTCACAGGAGATTTTGAATTTTTATCTTTTGGGCATCCATTCCACTATTTTCTTTTACATTACCTTGCATGCAATTGAAATCATTAGCATCACAGATAACCCGTGGTGGACACCATGAAATCTGTGATTAGAAAGAAGTCCTATATTCTGTACAGTCCCTAGCAGATCTTACAAAGAGCTTGCAAAAAGCAAGTGCTGTGGTAGCAGAAAGCAACAGGCTAGGTGGTCCTTGTCTAACTGCATCCAGGAGCAGTACCACAACCCAAGAAAGAACATTACATTTCAGACATCCTGTGGGGACATGGAAAATGCAACCGACAGTTTCTTTAGGTTATGACTAAGCATAACATAGCTTATTTTTAGTAGACACAGGTAAATTGAGGTGATGGGATGTATACCTCTGTGCTTCTTGCTGAATCAATGCTTTAAATGTGAGGTATGATATGCTAGAGAAGCTGTACCTTTACTGCAGTGGTTGGCTTGTCAATGTCCTGAAGGAACGAATGGGGAGTGAACTGAAAGCGTTCCCTCAGTCTGGTGGTATAGTTGGTTCAGAGCAAAAATCCTTGGATGATAAGAGCTATGATTCAAGTGCAAAGACAAGTCACATAATTTTACAGTTTGTTATATTATTTAATATGGCACAGATGGAAATAATGAAGTGTCCTCTGAGATTTCCTTCTAATCTGTCCCTGATGTAGTACAGTGTTAAATAGGTCGTTCCTTTCTGTTTAATGTAACAGGAAAAAAAAAATATTATTAAATGGGAAGGTCAGACATTGAATAAATTAGGTGCAAATATATAAAGACTATTTCTACAAAGACATGCAGGAATGAAAGAAAATGTATTAAAAATTGTTTCTATTCTCTCTTTGAGAAGGTGGTCCACTTAATGGGATTAAAAATCTGAATGTCACAAAAAGAAATGGCTGGTACTTTCAAAATCTCATTACGAGCAAAATGAACACACTATATATATATGACTCAAAAATTAGTCCAATTAATGTGCTACCCATCCAGATTATCTAATTAATATAAAAATATTTTGTAGTAATACAGATTAAAATTATACGGTGCTCCTCCGTCAACACTTCTGAATATCTACATCTTTGTTCCAGTGCTGAGATCACCTTTCTGCTGATTTTCCACCTGAAGGTCAACAGTGTCAGTCAACCTCAGGGTTTCAGGATTTGGGGATGTGACCACACCTTAGCAGTACCTTGAATCCTGTGCTGGAAGGAGTGGTGTGGGGTGCCTGTAGGTGCAGCCCCTTTGGCATGGGTCCCCTCTCTCTTGAAGTGTGTTGGGGCAGCATTTCTCCACCCCATCAAGTGGCAATCAGTGCTGTTGCATCTAGAGTCCTGAGCATTTAATAAAGATTATAAATATTATTATTTTATTTTAAAATGCCCATGATGTAAATCCACCTGGTAGATTTAAAAGAAAATTTTCCTGCTGCAAATTAATGTATAAATTCATATTGTAACTATTACTACTAAAATCCGTGACTGGATACTAGACTAGATGGATCACTTTCTCAATTAAGTATGACAGTTCTTATATTCTGAAGGTTTTACTTCAGGGATAAACTAATATTTCACACTTTAATTTCAGTGTTTGGAGGAATTTTTTATTTAATAGGCACTTCCTAGTTATCTGTTCAGGTCCCCAGTATATTTAAAAGGGGAAGAAATTAACAATAAAGAAAATTTGGTATGCATGCCATGAATACAAGAAATAAAATAGTGTCTGTATATGAAAACAAAGTTTGCCACAATGTTAGCATGAAGAACTTCTTATCAAATATGAATCAAATTTTCTAGATATGCTGACATTTCAGCAAACATTTAAAACCTGTATAGTTATTCTATAATTTTTGCAAGCAAATTTAGGGAAGTAATTGCAACCAAACAGCATTGCTTAAATTGAACATCTTTCCCTAATGTCAATATTAACTTCTGTTAGTACTTGGACTTCAGATCAATTTTTTCCCTTGACATATTCTACTTTTTCTTGGCTGTTTTGTCCTGTTCCAAGATGTATTTATCAGCATGATCCTAGGGGGAAAAAGGAATGGACACTACTTTGTGGCCATATAAACAGCAAGAGCTTCTAAAAGATATATCTACATACTTCAAAAATACTACACAGAAATGTGTTGGCCAGGGCTGAACCAACTAATGAGGAAACACTAAAAACTGATTACTGTCGCTGAGCAACACTTTGTTTACCACCATCATAACAAAGTGATAAGGTTTAGAAATTGGTTGGCAATGGACAAGTACTATGGACAACAATTGTTGTCTCACCTGCCATGTGTACCCATAAAGAACCAGCAGTCCAATGACAAGTTTTCAGCAATTTGCTCTTGCATCAAATGCAGCACGACCAGCAGGGTGAGGGAGGGGATTCTGTCCCTCTTCTCCACACTGCTGAGACCTCACCTGCAGTGCTGTGTCCAGATCTAGGCTCCTCAGCACAAGAAAGCCATGAACCTGTTGGAGTGAGTCCAGAGGAAAGGCACCAAGATGATTAGAGGGCCAGAGCTCCTCTCCTATAAAGACAAGTTGTGAGTGTTGGAGTTGTCTAGACTGAAGAAAAGGCTTCAGGGAGACCTCATTGTGCCCTTCCAGCACTTAACAGGGACATACAAGAGCTGGAGAGGGACTTGTTGCAAGGATATGTAGTGATAGGACAAGAGGGCATGGTTTTAATCTGAAGAAGAGTAGATGTAAATTAAGATATAGGGGAGAAATTCTTTACTGAGGGTGGTGAAACATTGGGACAGTTTGCCTGGAGTGGTGATAGATGGGGCATTCAAAGTCAGGTTGAATGGG
Source organism: Climacteris rufus (assembly GCA_013398175.1). Taxonomy (NCBI): domain Eukaryota; kingdom Metazoa; phylum Chordata; class Aves; order Passeriformes; family Climacteridae; genus Climacteris; species Climacteris rufus. The sequence continues at coordinate 10,551 of VZRZ01007988.1, forward strand.
GTTCTGAACAACTTGATCTAATCGAAAATATGCCTTCTCATAGCAGGATGTTTGAACTAGATGATCTTTAACGGTCCTTTCCATCCCAAATTATTCTATGATTCTCTAAATCTGGGATTCTACTCTTTTCAGTTCTTCTTTTGGAGCAATATAACAATTTTCTGTTTCCAACTTTGGACATAAAAACATAGCCTAGTGTTGCCACTTGCTTAGTGGCATAGAGCATGAGTAATTCACCGACTGAATCACCCTTTATTTTTAATGTTGTATGTAATTTTAATCCATAAAGAAAGCTGTTGTTTGAAAGGCATAACCAGAAGAAAAGCACCAATCAACAAGAGAGCAAAAACTGGAGCTTTAATTTAAGCACAAATTACTGAACTGCAACTAATGCCAAACTCACTGCTCACCTTCCTTAAATGAGGCACTAATTAGATTAACAAAGGGAGCAAACAAAATGCAGGAATTGATGTTCCGTATGAGACGTAGTGCAGTACAGTGGTCTTACAAGTGAAATGAAAAAATAATTATTAAGAATGCTAAACTTTGTTGCTCGGGACACGAAAGAAAGACGCAGATACATTGAAGACATAGAGTCAAGACTGTGGGCCAAAAACCTGGGCAGCACTGGCCTTGCACTTTATTTTATATCCTCTAGAAACCACCGTGGATTGGAGGGAGAAATAGCCACCTCTCCATCACACTGGTCAAAGGAAATATCCATCAAATTTCTCTGCCCAGGAGAAAGGAATGCAAACAATAGGATACAGTTAAAAAAACATGGCTATGTTTACAGAGTGTATGATAAACTGTTACAGAAGAATGAAAACATGGAAGAACTGCAAAATTCAGGGCAACAAAACTTAGACAATTTTCTTGAAGATAAGAATTGGTGTGGTAGAATTTTATCAGATGAAAGGAATAAGGCTGTCTTTCCTAAAGACAGTTTGTATATTTAAATATACACTAAATACACAAAAAAACCAAAATAATATTAAGCCACAAATTAAATTTAGGTATATCTACAAATATCAAAGTATTTTATTTCATCATCTCATATAGAAACAATTCTAGACTTCTTCTTCATCCTTTTTTACATGTGACATAATTTTTTTAATATATGAAGATTATTTCAAAATATATATTCAAGGAAGAGTATAAGCTGTCTGTTGTCTGTGGCAATATTTATAAGTAGGTTCTTCATAGATATCAAGAAATTTGTTATTAGAATGTATCTACTAGACAGAATTAAACTCATTTATAGCACCTTTGAGATGACATTTTTAAGAAGGGGGAAAAACTACTGCACAGCAGAGAGTCAGAGAGTCTTTCCATGGACCTTTAGCTCCTTAAATGACCAGATTTATAACAAGGCTTGTTTTTCAGGGTGAAAGAGGAATAAGGCTAGAGGCTGGTAGAGATGTGTCAGTACTCTTCTCTGAGCATCCACTTCACACCAGACACCCTTCAGTTGTTAGACCTTGTTCAAGCCAGGTGCTGGAAAAGCAAGGGGCCCAGCTCATGTTCTTTTGAACCAGCCTCACCAATCCTCCAAATTATTCACCAGCTTAAAACCCTTCTATAACAAGTCTGACAATTCACCACAAATTTGAACCCAGGAAGACAGGGAGTCAGGAATGTGTAGATTTTTAGATTTGTTCTTATTTCTTATTAGCCTCTTTTTATTTGATGGTGAAATATTAAATTAATTTCCCCAAGCTGAGTCTGTTTTGCCCATGACAGTAACTGGTAAGCAATATCTCTGTCCTTATCTTGACCCACAAGCTTTTTGTTATATTTTCTGCCCCCTATCCAGTTGAGGAAGAGAAATTACAGAAAAGTTGGTTGGATACCTGGTAGCCAATCCACCACAATTAGGCATGGAGGAATCTTCATGTTAAAGAGAAAACATTGAAATAGACTGATGAAGAAAAAATGTGATAGCCTAGCCCCTGATTTACTCTGGGGGTTTTTGTTTGTTTGACATTTTCTGTTTATTTGTTTGTTTCTGAGCATCAGCATTCTAACACTATGTAATATTTTCCAATTACAGTTCTCATTCAAAGTGCATTGCAAATGTTTAGTGGTTTTGCTTGTGGGAATCCTGATTTCCAGTTTAAAAACCAGGGGATGAGAAATGCACAGTTAATGATCACCTGTGAGGAGTTATATTAAAATAATTTGTTCAGCATAGCATTAAAAATCTGCCGAGCAATCGAGGAAATAATTGAACATTCAGGGCTGACATCCAGGTGCTTCAGACATTTCTTTCTGAGTTGTATTCATTCACTTTGCAATTTCAACAAGAAAAGAGACTGGGTACTAATAGCACTTATAGCTATGCTTCTTCAACAGTCCAAAATGGATTTTCATTTGTGCTGTCACAGTTTCTAGTGTTTCTTTGGAAAGATTAACAATATAACTTCTTTTTTATCTTCCTAGAGGTTTAAAACTATGCCTATCAAAAAACAAACATACAATTATTTGAAATAATTTAGCTCTTCTACAGTGGTTGCTTGCAGGGTTGAATCTTTGAAATCACTACAAACACCAGCTGTACTAAGTAAGGCAATTGTAAGCAGCAATAGACTGCTTTGTGCTAACACTTTGTTAGTATGTTGGAAAAACAGTGGAGGAGAGAATCTGTTTCATGTGTAGCAGTATTTTTGGTTTGGTTTTTTTGTACAAATACCAATTCACTCACTGAAATTTGATACATTAAGTAATAGGAAGGATATAATATTTGGCCCTATGATAGAATAATTGAATCTGAGGAATTTCTTTAGTTAAATGTGTACCCAAAGAATAATCTACATTGTTCACATACCAATTTGTTCAGGAATTCGTTCATAACACCCACTGTCCATTATTTATAATTATTAAATTTTTTAAATTATTGCAGAATTATACTTATTGCACATTAAACTTCTGCTTCAAATCTGAATGAAGCAGCGTCTCTTTTTTTCCCTCATGCCTCTGATATAGAAACAGGCAGAAATTTAATCATTCAGAGCGACCTTCATTTTGTTGCTGTGTGCCTTCTTAGAGGTTGAAAAATTTGGAGAAAGTAAGAGTAGAAATCCCTCTTATCCCCCACAACCAAATCACATCACAGAAGTAATTGCTAGGGTTTTTTCTGATAATACATGGCAATTTTATAATAATAATACGTGAAAAATGGGTTTCAAGATATATTAGTAGAATATATTAGTAAAATATTAGTAGAAATAGGGGGTTTTTTTGAAGATATTTTGAGTCACATTTCTGATCTCAGTGTTACATGACGCTTACCAAAAGTTTCTTGTCAGAAAAATAATGGCAGTACCTATCTCTTTTTGCTTTTTTTCTTTGAAAAAATAAAGAAGACTGTTCCAAGTACTTATTAACACAGGAAAAAATAACACTTTCCTAAACCTTTCTCACATTCACTTTTTATGGTTGTCACTTCTCCCAGTGACAAGCCCCAAACAAAACTGTGGTATGCAAAAGTGAATCCTGCTTGATTGTAAATGTCTTACAGAAATTGTCAGCCAACCTCAGCTGCAAGGATTACTCAGCTTCTGGAAGTAACACACAAGAAACATGAGATAGTTCATTCATATAGCTGCAGATTCAACAAAAATCTGCAAAAAAGATAGAAAGGTGTCCTCCAATGTCTACTATACATCTGTTTAAATCAAAACACTTTTAAAACAAATATTTTGTAGAAAATGACATTTTCAACCTCCATCATGAAGTTAGGAAGAAATGTTGAATCTTTATCTTCTGTAATCAGATACATTAATAAAACAAATATTTGTCTTCAAGGGAATATCTAGAAATGTCACATTTATTTGGGTGATAAAGACTCAAGATCATTTATTCCTGTAGTATTTACTTACTGGGCTTTTTGCACTGTTATCTGAACTAGAGTTGCACATACAAGCAGTAATAAGTTTCTCCAACTCTACATTTTCTTTTCTACTCAGATTTCTGTAGCATTCATGATGTGCAGGTGCATGGAAATAACTCTGTATCTGTCCTTTGCAAACACAATATACTTAGTTTAAAATTTAGGTATTCAATATAGTTGTAGTTATGTACCCAGAAACAGATGAACTATGGTGCTAATCTGCAGTCCATAACAGCTCCTCACTGACATTTCTTGTCCTCAAACCTTTTCCTGGCGATGCCACCATCACGGCTTCTGGGCACAGCCATGCCCTGAGGTGGGTTGGCTGGAGCCATCTGGAGCCCTTTGTGTCTGACACAGGGAAGTCCCAGTCATTCTTCACAGGGGCCACTGCTGAAGGTTCTCTGCTACCAACACCTGGATACCTGCACCCAGAACAAGCACACAACATAGACGTGGTCATTCTGATGAAGAAACCTGTCACGGCTGAGAAACTGCCAAAAGAGGAACAGTGTCAATTAGGAGGCAGAATGGGTTTTGCACAATAACTGATTCTTTTGTGTCTAACATTTCACAGAAATCAGAAATATATGCAATTAAACTTGCAGGATAAAAATAATTTTGAATATTATGTAAATAAGGTAACTGTCAATAGAAAGACACTTAAAATGTGGAACAAAAATATGCATTCTGATAAAATGTTGGGTTTTTTTACTTAATGTCATTTGAGACAGTTGCTTGAGGTAAGAATTGCAACTTAAAAATATAACTATGAATGTGCAACAATCTTCTATTGTATTTTGTTGCCTAATATTTTGTAAGTTTCATGTTGTATTTGAAGAATAAGTATCAACAATTTAAAACAGGATGTCAGGATGTGTCATTCTGAACTTGTTTTATGATGGTTTCTCCTGTTCTAAAATGTAGATTGCCAAATTACTCTTCCCACTTTAATAGAAATGTCTCTGAAGCTTCTATTTTCTTTGCATTTTATGCCATGAATTTTTTTTATAGAACAGAGGTAGTCTGTATATTTGTTTTGAGCGGTACACTTAGTTGTTTGAAGCATGTTTGTTTCCTTACTACTGGTTTGTGTGTACAGAATGCATTCTATCAGCTATATATAATTTAGGGACGAATACATTATGCGTTTAAGACTGGCCTTTTTAAGTCACCTGTATTCAGAATTGCCAGTATTTCAGAGATTGATACAGTGAGAATGTCTTGTACAAATGATGGTGTTTGTTTTATCAGGAAGCATGTTAAACATCACCTTTTATAAATGTTGAAATGGATCGAGGTAGTTGACATCTGACCTTTCAAGGGATTATTTAAACTTATAAGGCTGTATAGGAAATTACATGCTGACAGAAATAAATAGAAGCTTCAGGACAGTCATCCGAATGGAATGAATAGTGCCATATAAACCATTCTGAGTTGCATTCATCTAATCAAATGTGGACCACTATGATTCACATTTATACAGCTGAGTTAATCCTGTAGACTTCCTGCATAATGAATGGAGAATATTAGGTGACATCTACACTGCTACTTAATCTAACAAAGGAAGTGACTCCTGATTCCCTGGTCAGTTGCACCAGAATGATTTATGTCAAGTGTTATTCAGGCCAGACCTTCTAAAGCTTACTGGTGGCATCCAGAGTTTCTGGACTGTCATTCAGCTCCAGATTCAAGACATATAGATTTAGGTGTCTAAACAAACACAGTCAATGCAGCTGCCACCAAGTAGATGGCATTTGAGATATCTCCTGATGTCCCAGCTACCAACCTGGGCACAGATTTCACTTGGTACCCTATTAGAACTATGAGCCTTGAACATAGCTTGAACATCTATGGGAGATCTATGTCTTTTCTGAGCAGCAAGTGAAGACCAGGCAAGATCCAGAAGGGAATATCAGATGACACAAGCTTCCCACATAGGGACAACAATTAAATTAGGCCTTATATCCAGAAATATGTGGGACTATTATAAACCTTGTGACATATTTTCCAACCCTAAGTAGACTCCCTGGATTCCATTAGGTGTATGTGTTTAGGCAACTGAACCCCACACCAGATCTCCATTCATAATAAAGAGATAATATGACTTTTAGGTAGAAACATACATTAGACACTTATATTTTCTGTATTTATAGCTTATTACCATGCATATATTGTAAATATGGTAATTCTAGGAATATTAATACAATTCTGTCTCTATGGGTATTGCTTTTATAGCTTTCCCATTTATTATCACCCTTATCTGATGATACCGTTGTATTGTAGGTCCTAAACATTTGCAAAAGTTTGAAAGAAATAATGAAATAATATTTCCAGGACCCATCTTGTGCACCAAAATTTAAACTGAGGAAACCCTGGACACACAATTCTAGTAGGAAAAAACAATATTGAAAAAATGTGGTCCCAGAAAAAGAGAAAAGCATAGGAAATCCTTAATAAATAACAATTGCTATCAATATAGTAAAGGGTTAACTACCTAATGTTGAAAAAGTCATTGGACAAGAATAGTTGGCAGCTCCTGTAGCAATTCAGACAACAGTGTTTTTAAAAACTTGTTACACTGTCATGCAGTTGCTTGTTGGATCCTAATTGCTTGTGATTATTATCACAGAATCACAGAATCACAGAATATGCTGAGTTGGAAGGGACCCACAAGGATCATCAAATACAGCTCCTGGCCCTGTACAACACATCCCCAAGAGTCATACCACATCCGTGAGAGATTTGTCCAAATGCTTCTTGAACTCTGTCAGGGTTGGTGCTGTGACCACTTCCCTGGGGAGCCTGTTCCAGTGCACAACCACCCTCTGAGTGAAGAATTTTTCCTAGTAACCATCTGAAACTTCCCCTGATTCAGCTTCAGACTGTTCCCTTGGGTCCTGTCACTGGTAACCATAGAGAAGAGATCAATGTCTGCCACACTTTTTCCCCTCACGAGGAAATTGTAGACTGCAATGAGATCTCCCCTCAAGTTTCCTCTTCTCCAGGCTGAACAGACCAAGTGACCCCAGCTGCTATTCATACAGCTTCCCCTCAAGGCTCTTCACCATCTTCATTGCCCTCCTTTGGACACTCTCTAATAGCTTAACATCTTTCTCATATTGTGGTGTCAGAAACTGCACATCAGCACTTGAGGGGAGGCTGCCCTAGTGCAGAGCAGAGCAGGGCAATCCCCTCTCTTCTTGTCAATGAAAAGGTTTCTGACACTGAACATATACTTGTATTGAAACTTAACACACTCTTTAGAAGACACTATCAGGTTTGCCTTGTGACTGCTGTCTCTAACTCTTCCATGGGATTCTCTGTTTCTTCCAGTGTTAAACCCCTCAGAACAAGGTTCTCACTGACACCAGTTTAAATATTCATTATTTATGCCATGCTATTACAAAGCCCAAGGCACATACAGCTACATGCACAACATGCACAAAAGCACATACACAGTCTGTACAACAAGTTATTACTGCAAGTGGGCTATTGCATAGCCCAAAGCAAGAACCATATTACTGATTATATGATGATTAATTGAACAGCAAACTGACTATTTCAAGCCCACCTCTAAAAAGACTGAATAAAAAGGGTTATTATTTTTGAGAGACGACTGACTGCTACCTGTCTTCCTTCCTACATATTTCAGGTAGATTTAAATTTAAAGGCACAATTCTAGATGCCTGTCCATCAGGTACTTCAAGCAACAGCAATACACAACATTAGATAAGTGAACTTTCAAGAGCAGTAAAGTCTTCAGCATTAAAAGATCATGAAATAAGTATTCGTTTTGTGAGTTCTTTTTGAAAAAATGTTATCTAAAAGTCAGACAAGAAGCTGATGATAGTGATGAAAGGGGAGATAGTGGTGAAAGCTATGCTTCAGTGAATAAGAAAGTTTGAAAGAGCTCAGTGCTACTTAAAATGAAGAATGATATTCCAGGTATATTTCAGGAAAACTAAAAGTAGATTTTGAAGTTTTAAAAGTGATCTCTGCTTTCTGTTTATCTGCAGAGAGACCTAGTATTCTGTTTTGCTCATTAGAGAGAGAATAAACTTCTTCAGTTAGATCAGAAGACCCAGTCTTCCTGCTGACTACTTTGGTGACATCAAGCAAGTCACTCAAATGTGTTTGTTTGGTTTCTTTAACCTGTATTGAATCATCCCACCAAAATGTACTTCATATTGTGCACAAAGTCAGTGTATGGGGATTGTATTAAGGAAAATGTCAGTGTTTATACTTATAAAGAACACATAGAAATAGAAGGTGTATAGACATAAAAATATATATATTTCTTAGATATAGGATCTAAAGGATTAAGACTTTTGGCAGCAGCTAATGTTCATCTGTTTTTATATTCATCCTGGACTACCTTATAGAGAAAAGTAATGCATTTCAAACCTCTCTCTGTTTGAAAACAGGAAAAAGGACAAAGAATGAGGATGAAATTGAAATCACTACGGGACATGCACACAGAATGAAATTCATATGCTTGAGAAGAAAAATCTGTGAACGTAGCAAAGGAAGTGGATTGACTAACACTTCTGATAATTCAAATATGTTAACAAATCACTTTTCCTTTCCTCCATGTTTGACATCAGAAAATTATATGCCTGTGAGTAAATACATTCATTTTAATTCATATAAAGGGTAAATATTACCTGGCAGGTTATTAGGACTTAAAATTATTTTTCTTAGTCTTGTATGCATATTGATTTTTAAGTAAAACTCTTAGCTCTCAGGTTGAAGATCCTCAGAAATAAGAAAGATTTAAGCAAGATCTTATGGCTATATCTATCCTAGTAGTGCTAAATCTGCACTAAAATTGCTCTGAACTGTTCCTGGACATTCAAGACAACTCCATGATACAGCCTGTTTCTATCCCAGCAAAGAGCTCCCAAACACTGCATACTGGGCAAGAAAAACTTAAAGAGCTAAACCATATCCAGGAATAATTAGGGCAAGTTCTATCTTGAATGGGTCAATTCTGTGCCAGGAATATGTCAATATTATTAGTAAACACAGTCCTATGTATTCTGAATTTAATACTAGAGATTCATATATTCTGATTTTGGTAATTTGTTTTGTGACTAAATTACTAATGATACTTTGCAAGTAGGTACAAAACCTGTATATTTCTATTTCCCAATAGAAATATAAGAAATCATAATACCAAAATACTTATAACCTCTAATTTCAAATATAATCAATGTGAAGGTGTTAAGGTCCAGTTTATTAGGGTTATTTAGATAGTCCTCTGCCTGGATTAAGGTGCAAATGAGACCATATGCCAGGGTCAATAATATGGATTTTATTTGATAGTAAAGATGGGAGAGAGAGAGAAAGTAAGAGAAAGAAATAGAAAAAGAGGTGGAGGGACAGAAAGAGAGTGACAGAGAAAGAAAATATCACCACTCTGTTGATCCTAATGATGTTCTGTTGATCCTCTCCAGCAGGTCTTCTTGGTGGTGAGGGTCTCCCTGGAAGCATAGAATTCCATGCGTTAATATATGCTTAGACCAGGTAGGAAAATCCAGGCACATCCCCAGTGAGGGGGCAGGTTTGTCATTGTCTCTTGCAGCAGACTCTGGATCTGTTGCATCACTTTACATCATGTGTAGTCCTGTGGTGCAAGGCCTCAGGAATGAGTCTGGGGGACACTTCAGGAGGGTCTTTGATGGATTATGACACTCCCTCAGCTGCCTCATGTGAATGTCCTGTAGCTCTCTCGGGGTTGGGGGTTCCACAGCTGAGTTATGGAGGATTGATCTTCATTGCCTCAGATCAGAGGTTAGGCCACATTCAAAACCTCCTTCCCCCCACCTCAGTTGGGGGGGAAATCTGTGTAAACCTGCTCTCAGCTGTGTGCTGTGGCATCCCCCACCCCAAACCCAGGCAGGGATGGTGAGTAGAGCTGCTGGGTTTCGCTTTCTTGTGGATGTATAGTCTTGTTTACTTCTTGTCAGGCCTGAGATGATTGAACAATAGCGTTCCCATTATCTAATCTCAGCAGTTTAACTTACAGTCCACAGATCCAGTCAGGCATCTCCAGGGAGGGGTGGTGGTTGTGGCTTCTTCGTATAGTTTTGCTATAACAATGTTTAAGGCATGAACTATTTCAGTCTCTGACAGAAGGATAACTAGAGAAGATAATCCTGAAGCTGGATTCTAGAATCCATGCAATTTTCATGCCAATAGTGTGTTTTACCTTCTGACAAACCAACTCATTTGGATTCCATTTCTCCCTTCAGTAGTCAGAAAGATAATCAAAGGATTGGAAAAGGCAAAAGCAGATTAGAGTGATTTCTCTCAAAAAAAAGACAAAAGGAAACAGTCCAGATTAGAATCAGAACCAAATATCCTGCCCTACAAAGTCTTTAATCAGTATCAAATATTTCAGACTCTTATTGAAAGGGACAGAATATGAACAAAAACAAGTTATGCCTGAATTAGATTTTTAACAGTGTCTGTAGAGTACCCTGAACTAGGTAGCAAGAAAAATAAGAAATACTCAATGCTACCTTTTGTTTCATAGTTTAAGTAATAATAGTAAATAATACTGTTTATACTTACAGTATAGAAGTTTATACTTACCTATGAGATTTTTAACTTTCTCATTTAATCCCAGTTGTCAAATATAACCTGCCAGGTAGCTATGAAGTCTTTCAGACTTAAATTATCCACCAGACAAAACAATTTTTATAGTTAGTGTATGAGAGATTTTTGAGTAATTGTGCTCATCCACAGAAAAAGGAGGAAGCAGAACTGTAACTCTTATTTCATAATGAAGTAAATGTGACAAGATATGTTTAGCTGTTTGGAAAGGAATTACTCATGGGTTGACTCTAGAAAATACATCACTTTCATTCATTGTTTTTAATATCTTAAACTGGCAAAATAAATTTTTTAACAGCTTCCCTGAAAAAGAAAAAAACAAACCATACAAACTTGGGAAGATCAGACAAGTTAATTGGTTCCATTTTCTGGATAACGCATATGTTCCCCATATGTGAAGAAAGTACAAGCAGTCTTTCCTATTTTCCTATAGCAGGCCTTACTTTGTTTAATTTGGAATCCCTTTGAGAAGATACCGCTTATATTAGTCTAAATACATAATAGCAAGTGGATTGCCCAGTGTTCATGAGCAAACACCTGTCAGTATTGTGATTAAACAGAAGTAATGATCACAATTTGAAAAGGTATGTTCAGGTCTAATAATAAAAGAGATAAAATTAAATGCTTCACAGTTTGCTTTTGCTGTGGATTAGCCTTGATAGGCAACTAAGCCTCACATAGCTCCTCCTCAGTGGAACACTGCCGCGGGTAAAAAGCATGAGTAACTCAGAGGCTTCAGCGGCGGTCTTGTGACCTGAGAGAAGTGACTCCGGCTTCACACAGTCTCTGTTTGAACAGAGTCGAGCCTGCATCAGAGCTCCCGCAGGGTCTATGCTCAGTTCACGCACAGCCATTTAATTTAAGCAGGGAAGTAAAGAGACAAGGAAGGGTTCTTTCCTGCTTGAGTCCAGATGATTTTATTACTCAAATTGCATGCTGGGGAGCGGATGAAAGACAAAAGGGGCTGTTGGGGGTGTCTGTTATATCCCGGAAGCGAGGGGAAGGCAGTCAGAAGAGAGCCAATTGCTGCAGAGGATTACAGTTACTGACAGGGGCGCTGGCCAGCCACTCGGCTGTCCACACACAGCACAGCAACCAATGAGCTGCCCTTTTGGGTGGGCCCACCCCTCCCACCGTGGCTGGGGAGCCCCTGCGGCAGCCCGGGCCGTGCCACCCCCGGCGGCCTCGGCTTTGAGGGGAGAGAGCCCAGCCCCCGCGGCTCTGGCATGGCGAAGCCAGGCCGGGCCGACAGCTACCCCTAGAAGCACTGCAACAGAACACAAGAGATAATCACTAGGTAAAAGCACAGAAACTTGTGGGCTGTGGTAAGGATGGTTTAATAGCAAAAGCAGCATATGCAAATAATGCAATAAAAATAATTGATTCACTACTTCCAGGAAAGCAGGACTCCATCATATGTAACAGTTACTTGAAAAGACAAACATCATAACTCCCCCACACTTTCCTCCTCCTTTCTCCATTTTTTTTTACTGAACATGCTGACATATGATAGGGGTCATCCCCTTGGTCATTTGGGGTCACCTGTCCTTCTGTGTTTCCTGACAAATTCCTAGAATCATAAAGTCACAGAATAGTTTGATTTGAAAGGGACCTTTGTGGCAGTGTGTGAGGCTAAAGCCACAGCCAGCAAGCCTCGACGATGGTGGAAGAGAGCTCAGCACACTGCCCTCTGAGACGGCGATTCTGGTTAGGGTGACACTGTTACCAATTCCGTGATTCCTTTCGGTTTCTGTTTGCATAAGTTGTTTCCATTGGTTTATTATCCAGTTATGTAATGTTCCACGTATGGTTATGTTCTAGCAAGTTCTTGTATATTTGGTTGCTCATTGGTTATATTGTAATTTCTGTTCCCCCATTGGTTGTACCCCCCCCGCCTTTCCCCATAAAAAGCCCTATCTTTGGGAGAGCGGCGCTCTGTTCCAGGACCGTCAGCTCACCCGGACCCTCTTTCCTGCTCCTGCTCCCGGACCTTTTCCTGGACCCTTCTCCTGCAGCCCTGCCCTTAATAAAGAGCTGAAATCACTGGACAGAGGCCCCTCCTTGGTCTTTGTTCTCGCCGTCACGCCGAAGACCACCGGGCTACGGGCAACCCGCTCAACAGAGGAGCCGGCACTGTCCAGCTAGGCACGGCTGGAACCCTGCTTGGGGGAGAAGCGCTGCAGCTCGGCAGCCAGCCCCCGTACCACCAGGGCAAGCCAGTGCAGGACGCCGTGCGCCCTCGGGTCTGTCTCCAGCCCTCGGCAGAGCGCGTCCAGCAGCGCGGCTACAGACCTTTAAACATAATGTAGACCAATCCTGCTGCCATAGGCAGGGACATCTTTCAGTAGATCAAATTGCTCAATGCCCATCCAACCTGACTGTGAATACTTCCAATGATGGGACATCCGCAACTTCTCTGGGATACCGTTCTGGGGTCTCACCATCTCACAAAAAAAAAGTCTTCCTTATGTCCAGTCTAAACCCACCTTCTTTCACCTTCCCTGTTGTACCTTCTCATTTCCAAGCCTTGGTTAAAAGTCTCTGTCTGTGTGCACCTCTACTCTACTCACTTTCAGGGCAGTATGAGAAGTTTGATCACAAATCCAAAATGTAAACACGGTTTAGCAAGAACTAAAACAGCACTGTGTTATCAACATTATTTTGATCACAAATCCAAAAAGTAACTCCATACTAGCTACTGTGAAGAAAAATATCTGAGCCCAAACCAGTACACTACTAATTTACATTGCAGTGTTTCAAACTAAAAGATAAAAGTCTCAAGTATAACTGACATAAAGAAGACAGGCAATAACTGCAAACTGTGCTAAGATTTACATTATTTATGGTGATGATAGAGAGCCATTTAAGCTAAGGTGCATTCTAGGATGTTAATGATAGTGAATAAATAGTTCTCTAAAACTGTGAAAAAACAGGTATAGGTCTAATATTGGAGAAGTATTGTATATGGTATAGCACTGGAGGAGAACCTATTATATTAATTTTATTTAAATTATAAATTTAAGCTATAGATGCAATTAAATGGCTTAATATCTTGCTGCTAGTCAAAATTATTATGCAAAAATAAGTTTAATAGCTTAAATAAAATTATTCTTGTATCACTATTTATTATTCTGAGTGTAGATGGTTACCCAGTAACTATTTTACATAGTGAAGTTTACCTGGAAAGCATGAACATAGTACCTGGAAAATAAAATTCTATTTAAAAAATCCTACACAGACAAGTAGGTTAAATGTTAATTGACTGATCTTTTGATTACATGGGTACTAAAAAGCAGTATTCTACAGCTCACTAGAAATTTTTCCTGTTATCACATTTATACTGCAGTTCTCAAAAAGGCTTACCTGCAACTGTTTTTCTTTCCAATTACTTGGTCACGCATTGTATGCAGTGATCTGCACGCTGATGCATGATAAGACCATTTTATTTAATCAGCAATAACACAAATTACTGAGTGCAGTGTGAGCAGCAATAATTCTGAGGAAGAAAATAAAATAAAGAGTGGAAAAACTACTTCAGGAAACAAATGTAATTATTAGTTAACCTTAAATAAAACAGCCTGTTAAGTGAAATGTCAGAGGGAGGGCTAGCAATGTACTACTTCTGTCTTATCAGATACTGGATAAACAAAAGATCCTGACAGAAAGGGAGAGGCTTCCTCTGTGTTGTCATGTTAGTTCAAGATGACGGTATGTTGACATGTGTGTGGGCTTAAGTTAGGTCCACACAGCTGGTTTTCTTCGTAGAGGAACTTGCTTTAAAAAGACACAATTTAGAGAAAGGTGTCTGTCACCAAACCCTTGTTAATGCTCTGTGGCAATGTTTCAATTATCACAGGAAGAGTACCAGAGTGTTACACTCAGAATCATGTTACAGGCAAAAGGGAACACACAACATATTGGAAGCTAAGACTTTAAATACTAGACTAGATAATGTTTTACAAACCAAATTATATAATGAACACAAAGCAGTAGTAATAATATGGAAGAAAATGTTATACCCTCTTCCACATGCTGATACATTATGAGTATGTACCACTTTAAAGGTGAGACCACACTTCTAACATATATTGAGAGATGAGGGAAGAAAGGTCTTGTTTTCACAGATGACTATTTCTCGCTATCCTAACCTATTTTCGTTAACAATGATGTAAATTAATTTTCCTCAAGTCAAGTCTGTTTTGCCCATGACACTAATTAGTAAGCAATCTCTTTTCTCCACCTAAAGAAGAGGGGATGAGTGAGAAGCTGGGTGGGAGCTTGGCCCTTAACCCATCAAAACCCACTTCCCATGTGCACTATTCTGAGTATCTACACCTTTGTTCTCATGCTGAAAGAACTCTTCGACACACCTTCTTAGGCCTAAAGGTTGTCACTGTCAGTTGTTCTCAGAGTTGCTGGGCTGGGCAATGTGGCTGTAGTTCACAAATCCTTCAGACCTCAAGCCAGAAAGAGCAGGGTGCCCATGACAAGTACAGTCCCCTTGTCACAGGACCCTACTCAGGGCTTTGGGAATGTGCTTCTCCTCCCTCCCTCCCTGATACCTCTTTCCTGGAATGCTGCAGGTTAGGATGACAAGTGCTTCCATCCCATCTCCTTATACAAAGGCCTATTGCCCAAGGTTTGTCAGGCTGTTGCATTCAGGCAGCCAACTGAGATCCCCAAGTAAACACCTGCTTCCACCAGGAAGGCAAGAGTTGCTTCAGGGATGGAACTCAGCCAGAAGACAGGTGTGTTCCTCTTCAGGCCCTTGAAGGCTCCAAACAGAAACCACTGAGAGTGATTCTTCAAATCAAACTTTGCATAAGCCCAGCCTCAGGCATTTCTGAAGAAGGAACCTTTTCTGAAAACATCTGTTGCAACTGAGTATCTATCCATCTATGAAAATATCAGACATTTAGAGATACATATGATAAGATTATTTAGAAGATTTCTAAAGAAGGTCAGTCTCATAAAACTTGACTGATGTTAACATCACATTGCTTATTATTATTCTAGTATGTTATCAGTCATTATGTTTTCAGTCTATGTTACCACTGCATTTTCAAAGCAAACAGTCCTTAAGAATCATATCCTGCTGCGGCTTCGCATCCCACTCAGCCCTGCCTCGGGATAGCTCGATGGAACCTCCGGGCTGGAAGCGCCGCTTATTAAGAGGGTTTGAGCAATCTGATCGCAGCCAGGATCGAGCCCTCGCGCGGGAACCAGTGGCCCAGAATGTGGGCTCGCCAGAACCTCTCACGCAGCAAGCAGGTATCCCAATGGCGCTGCCCCAGGCTGGATAGCCTGCCTTCAGTAGGTGCAGATAGTGGCTCGCTGAGCACATGGCGATCCGGAGCACGAAGAAAAGGAGAGGGAGATTTCTGGCGGGGGTGTAGATGGTTTATTATAGTCCAAGAGAAACCAAAAATCTGCCGAATTATGCACCAAACACGAATTTTTAAGGCACAGGAAACAGGGCGTGGAAAACACTAGCATCCAATAATGCAGGGCTTACAGGGTGGGACACAGTAATAACAACCAATTATTAGAGATTACCTAATAACTGACCAATAAACTGCTGAACTGCGAAGAAGTCTCTGGAAAGGGAGGCTGGGTTTGTGCTTCTCTCCACCCCAGGGGATGTCTAAAGGGTGTCCTGAGCATCCTCGGATCCCGTGTCACTCAACCACTGTATAACCAGTGCCTGAGCAACAGGCGGGGTCCGAGCCCCCCTGAGGGAAGGCATCACCACATCCTGCTTTGTGTGTGAGTGTGGAATAGCACAGCTACAGTTATTGAGGGTCAGCCGCCAAGGCTGACCTGTCTAACCTAGCGTGCTCCTCATAGAAGCAGGTTAGAATTGAGTTCTTGAGGCTGGAGAATTTTGGTACTTGACCATATGTCAAAATACGATATATTGTGACCAGGTTCTCTGAGACACTCCATGTATGGAGGGTGAAATGTTTAATATCAGTTATTTGAAAATTATTGATGTTACACAGGATTACTGATTTTGCCAGTTATACAATGTTTGTATACAAGTTGTACAAAAAGTACTGAAAACACAATAAAAATTTAAGTGGTTCTTAGGAAATACAGCAAGTGCAACACACAGTTCAATGACAATTCCAATGTGATTCCCATTACTGGTGCCTATAAAATGCTCACCATTACTACATTCATGTTGCAGATAACCAGGAAGGAATACATGGTTTGAAGCCAGCTCAAGGCCATTGGTGTCTTCCACATACTTTTTCTAGTTGTCTGTTTTTCATCCTCTCTGTTGGGCTGAGCCATATGTTTACTTGTCCTATTCTACTGGATCACAGAAACCTTTACACCACCAGTTGATCCACTCAGCTCTTGACAGCTTTTTAAGACTTCAGTTTTTTCCAAGACTTTTGCTCTTATGCTGTGCTTAAAATGCACATCATGATGTGAGATGTCTGCTACCAAGATTTTACACAGCTTACAGAACATGTCCTGGAAGGGAAATTTTCTGTTTTATATTGACATTATTTTTTTAATATGGGTTTGTTTTTCTTCCATAGATAGGAAAAGACCCAGGCATGTAATTATGCCTGCAATAACTTTTAATGTTATTTTTTACACTCTTAATATTATTTTTAAAGATAAATTTTAGTAAGAAGAAACTATGCAAAACTTAGAACAAACAATTTCAAAAATAATCTGAATTCTAGTTGAAGAGCTACCTGTCTGTTCTGCTGAAAACTGGAATGATGTAAATGGCTTCAGATACTTTCTGAGGAATTTCTTTATCTATAGAAGACTAATAATTTCATTAATGTTTCTTCACTTTCAGGCCATGAAGAAGATATTGCAATAGACCTTTAAAGCTTGTACTTGCGATGTCTTGTTTTTCTTTCCAAATGTCCTCTCAAGGTATGTTGGCAAACACCTTTTCTGGAGATATTGAGATTTATATATGCTTGTTACTCCAGCATCTCCAAACCATGTAAATAATGCAGAAATGTAAGTAACACTATAGAACTAAATACAGCAAACAACTAGAAAGCTTTGAGTATTGCTACAAACTATATTTAGCTTATTCTTAGGAGCTTTGGGAACATGTTATCTAAAAAGTAAAAGCTTTATGTGATTTGTGATTTAAGAGATTTATTCATGATACCTCATTTTATTGTGATGAATTTTTAAACATCTATATGCTGTAGTAAAGAAGAATGTACAGATGCTTTAAGAAAAGGCAATTTTGTAAATATAAAGCTCAGGAAAGAAGAACAAAGAAGGGAGTTATGCTATTTTTTTTTTTTTATCAGATGCAACACTACAAGAGGTTTTGTTGATCTCCATCTGCTTTTTTCAGTAGATACATTCTAAGAGATAGATTATCTACTCTAAATTTATGCAGACTGAAAAACCTGAAAGTCTTTCTTAATGTCTAATCTTGATGTATACACCAGCAACAATGCAGTTTTGTAGCAGGCCAATTCAGACATACCAAGTTCCTTTCCCTTTTTCATTTGTGTGGTTGCTTTTGTGTGTGATAGTACAGCTCTAGCACAAAGTTGGAATAATCTTAAATGAAGAAAACTTTCCTTTTAGGGTCTGTAATTGATGGCAAATATCAATTTAAAGCTACCAAACATAAAGCAGAGAGAGAAAGGAAAAGAGAATGCTAAAGGGAAACCTCTCTCCAGTGGCCAGGTCAGATGAGCAATTGGGTCACCAGACAAGCATCCTTTGGACATCTTCTATGACACACTGGGTAGTGATCACAGTAATGATGGATGATTTGGTTTTCATGCTTTCTCTGTGGTGCAATTACCTTTTTCAGTGCAACTACCTCAAGATTCCCGGTGGTAGATTCTGTTTATGACTGCATCAGTGCTGGTGAGAGAAGATTAATTAGATGTGGTTGTTGCATACTAATTAATTGTTAAGCTTTGCACATGTATGTTAATTAGTTAATGTTTATCAAATATGAAAACTACTCTTATCTTATTATCTATTATTTATTTATTGTAATATCTACGTATAGACTAAGCTGTAAGGTGATTAATTAAGGGATCTTAGTACAGAGTTACAGAGTTAAACTACAAGTCAAAGGTTAAAAAAATGGGAAAAGCAAGGTGATCTGTTCTAACTAAATGGATTATAGGGTCTTAATTCCATTGTACACAGGTGGCAATCTAGTGCTTATGAGATTTTGGGATATTGTAGCTTTTCTAGAAGAATATGATTTTCCAATAGTCCTGTGTCTTTTCTATTTGCTCTGGGAGGGTATTTGCATATACCCTAGGGGATCTGAAATGTCACTTGACGTTTGTGTGGGGGTAGCCATATTGAGCTGTAGATATTTGTCTTCTGGATAATCAACGTTAGATAAAATAAGCTGTATTATCAATTTTCACTAGTCAAAAAAAAAAACCAAAACCTGGACTCTGTCAGGAGAGAACACAGTAGATGTATATGCTTATAAGCCAAGAACCTTTTCTAACCTGTTTATTGCACTCCACTGACTAAAGATGGAAAGTAGAAGAGTGATTTGGTTTTAAATATTGGTTGTTAGCATCACTTTTGATAGTATAGGGCATCCTGTCTAGTCTCAGGGTGGTTTCCTGCAGAACCTGTGTAATGTCTGCTAGTACCACACAGAGGTCTCAAATAACCTCTGATATTTCAGGTCTACAGCTTTCTAACAAGATACTTAAGCTTGGTCTGCAAGATTTTATGACTTGAAATACAATGTGGCTGCAAAATTAAAATACATATATTATAAAGTCTTGTACTGAATACTTTGAATGAGAAAACCCCATTGTTATTTATGTAACTAATTCAAACTTCACACTGATGGAAAACAGCTGAAAGTCAATTAACAGAGTTAAGTTGCAGATATGGCGGAGGTGTAGCCAGGATTTGGCTTAGATCTAGTTTTATTTAGCAACTTTATTTCTGTTTTGGGTGGAGGAACAAATGTCACATTAATTAAATTTTCAGATGATATGAAATTAGAATGCATTGCAAATACAACTGTGGATAAAGAAATAATCTAGCAAGACCAAAATAAGTTTGAATTATTGGCTGGAAATAAAATGATATTTAGTCTTGGGAAATACGCAAGCTGTGCATCTGGGGAATTAAAATTTAGAAAGACCATTTGAGGGAGGGAAAATCTTTTTTTAATCAATAAAAACTACTGGTGAAGAGAATAGAAAACCTCATGTGAATTTCAAGGTACATTATTTTACATATAAAGCAACAGTGAAATGCAGAAATAATGGTGTTGGAAAGCAAACTCAGACACTCATTGTGTTTTGATATTAGGAATTAGTTTTTAGAACACTGAGTAGACTGTGACACTTTATAATGAAGAGTAGCTTGACATACTGTAAAAGTTTAGGAATTAAAATAAAACAAATTCACCATCTGGAAGAACTGATGAGAATATTAAAGAATAAAAAATCTGCATACTGTATATTGGTTACAGGAAACTGCTAATGAGAATAGCAATTTGAAATATTGGAAGGTTATAAATATTGAAAACTAAGAGCTATAAATAGAAAAATTAGATATTTTGTTCATTTCATAGAAAAATCAAGATGTTAAGTAACCAACACATTGTAGATATATGTGTCTGTTTTTTAATTATTCATGTTGAGAGATACTTGCATAAGTGGTTGTGCTGGTTTTGGCTTGATTAATTTTCTTCATAGTAGCTGATATGGTGGTAAGTTTTAAATTTGTGCTGAAAATGCTATTGATAACACAGGAATGTTTTAGTTATTGCTGAGCAGTGCTTACACATCTTTCCTGCCTCTCACATCACCTCATCAGCCAATTGATGCATGGTGCTGTCTCGGTTTTGAAAGACAGGTGTCTGTTAAGAGAGGTTGAACCCTCCCTTAAGACAGAGAATGTGATTTTTTCCCCTCCCTCCGAATTATTTAATTTTGAAATCAAGGGCTCTCAGGCAAAGATACGGGAAAAGGAATTACAGTTTTTTACTAATATTTATGAACAAGTAATAACAACAATAATAACCATAAATAGAACTAGAAATTAATAAAATAACTTTCCCGTTAATTGGTGTAGTCACGATAGAAAGAAAAAAAACAAACAGCAGGAGGCGCCGCTGAACTCCGCTGGGCAGGGCGGTTGCGGTGACTCCCGACCGGCTGCAGGTGGTGCTGTGATGCAGGGTCAGGTCAGCCTCAGGCAGCTCACCGGAGAAGCGAAGAGAGNATTGATGCATGGTGCAAAAAAATCTGGGAGAAAGCACAGCCAGGACCTCTGACCCCAAATGACCAAGTGAACATCCCCTACCATATGACACCATGATCAGCATATAAAGCTGTGGGAAGAAGAAGGAAGGAGGGGATGATCAGAATATTGATGTTTGCCTTCCCAAGTGACCCTAACGCATGATGGAACCGTTTTCCTCAGGATGGCAGAATGCCTGCCTGCCCATGGGAAGTTGTGAATGAACTCCTTGTTCTGCTTTGCTTGTGTGTGAGGCTTTTGCTTTATCTATCAAGTTGTCATTATCTCAACCCAAGAGTTTTCTCACTTTTACTCTTCTAATTCTCTCCCTCACTGCAACAAGGGCAAGCGAGTGAATGGCTGTGTGGTGCTTAGTTACCAGCTGGCACTACACCACAACAACACTTCCTCTGGTTAATGGTGAATTTCACACAATGGTTAATATTTAGTATTGAGCATTTGGTAATGTTTTTTCTAGGGATACTTCAGAATTGGATTCTCCTAGCTAAAACTAGATAAAGATAGGTACTATTTGGGAATGGATGATTTAGACATTCTGCTGATGGTAAGCATAAGAGAGAGAGAGATTTTGAATGGCATTTCTTTGAGATCTTCCCATTCAGTTTTTCTAATCTCTAGCTAAAAGTCTCTGTATCAAAAAAACTTTGGAAGGCTGATGTTATCCTGTGACGATCGTTTGGAATATCTTCATTCTGCCACTCCTGATTTTGAGCATATGGTCTGGGTCTGGTCAATACAATAATTTGATAGAGCAAAATCAGTATATATAGGTATATATAATGGGTCAGCAGACTCCCTTTCTGTGGCCTTTCTCAATGTCTCCTCCTGTACTTCCTCTGCACTGATCTATTTAATTGTGTGATGACTGTGAAATATTAGGACTTTCCTTACATTCTATAGTAGTTTTTTATAAGTAATTGTTTTAGTACCAGCCTGTAATTTTCAGTCGATTTTGTCTTTGTTTCACCTAACAGCTTTCTGCAAGGTAGATTCAGAAAGAAGGGGAAAAAATTTGCTGTCCTCTCCCACTCTTTATAACTCCCATTTCCTTATAGAGTCTTCAACCATGTAGACTCTGTAGACTTCCCTAACTGTGGTTTTTCTGAGAGAAGAGTTGGGGTATCCCTAAGGAGTTTTTACTTATGTGACCCATATTAAGCTATCCGGGTTGTCTCGGAAGACAGACTAGAGACAACCCATTCAGTGACACAGCAGAACTAGGAGACAGAAAACAGAAAGTGGGGTGCTTATTCAGGATCTGAAGAAGAAATTCTGCACAATTTAAGAAAGGTATTGCACCAGAACAGTTACTTTAATCCTTTAATTTACTTCTAGCAGATGAAGGGAAGTGATTATTTCTTTTTCTTTGATGCGTGAAGACCACCTACGTAGGACTGTGTCCATTTGAGACTCCAAGATACCAAAAGACACTTAAAACCAGGAGTTAGTACAACTGAAGTCCATCAAAATGTACAGGGAGTGCACCCCATGATATACAAGCAGAAGATGAGAGGACCAGGTTTGTTCAGCCTTCAATAGTGGAGGATACCATGGGGATCTTACTTCTGCCTACAAGCTCCAAGAAGATGTTGTTAAAACAAAATAAACTAAAACAGTCAGAATTTTCCAATGTAGACAGTGGATGACCAATTATGTTGACAAAACACAGTGGGAAAAAACTGAAATGGGAAATTCTGTCTAGGTATAAGGAAAAGACCTTTCACTGTGTGAGTGATTGAACTCAGGAAGAGTCTTCTTGGTGATACCCTTGAAGATATTCAGAACCAGACTGGCCGCAAATCTGAGTAACCTGCTTTTGTAGGACCTTGGACTGTGTGACTTCTGAAGATAATTTTCAAATTGCATGCTTCTGTGCTTCTATTAAAAATGAGCCTTTATGCAGGTACAGAGAAAATTTGAGGGGAGGAACATATGTTGACATGTTCAGATGAGATTGAAAGAATATAAATATCTTACAATGGCAGTTTTTCCATTACAGTACAAGCAAGAATGTACAAGGGATTAATTCTTCCAGAGTGACTGAACTATGACAAAATGTAGATGTTTAGGGAGATACCTATCTCCATTATCAGCACTTAAATTAAAGTAGATTAATCCCTGCTCGTATTCTATCACACTCGCATATCGATTGGCAGATTGTGGTTAATCTTTTATCAGCTGAGCTCTGTCGTCATAAGGACCTTGTTGAATGATAGCCTTCTCAGGGAGTAAAACAGTGCAATCTGACCCTACTCTCCAAAATCACACGGGAAGAAAGAATCATGAGGAGGAAGTAAATATAGATCTAGTTTTGCAAATAAAAAAAATAACTAAATACAAAGTATACTTGTATATTGAATTTTGGCTTGTGTTCTAGTGAGTGTGTATTCTTAGCGTGTAACTACTAAGTCCCTAATTCACTTTGGGCGTAGCTCATCTTCTGGAACAGTTTTTTACCCATACCATTAAAACACCACAAATTCACTTTTCTCCTTCCTAAATGCACTTCCATATATGATAGGTATATATAATTTTATTTCTCATCACTATTGTTTGTCGAGAGTGTTATTGATGCATGGTTAGCGGAGAAAGGACATGATCGAGTGCAGCTGGTAAGACAGTAATTTCCCACAAAACAAACTGAAGCAAGTTTACTCAAGTGTCCTTGAGCAAGAAGTTGTACGATAACAAGATGTGAGAAACAGGACTTAGCG
>VZRZ01008002.1:0-24361 GCA_013398175.1 Climacteris rufus
AAAATAAAATAAAATAAAAATGGCATGCCAACACTGCACCAACCTAGAAATTGCAGACCCTTGGTTATTGCAGTGCCCTGAGTGTCAGTGCAGACAACAAATCCACATTTCCCTACTATTCACTGACATCCTGCCCTTGTTATGTGTTTCATGAGGCATTTAGAGAGTCCACCAGTACCCAAGTTCATCTCCAAGCAAAACCTCCATCCCTGAAGAACCAGGAGCTTCCTGCAGCCCTGGAGCTGCGGTGTGAAGGGCAAGAGCAATGTCAGCATCTCCACGTCAGCAGCACCACCTTGTTTGCAGCTCCTCAGTGCTGAAAGAGCTGGGAAAACCCTCTCACAGGGCTCTCTGCTCCCAGGGCAGACTCCTGTTTTTATTAGAACATCTTGGACAGAATCTCCTCTGAGTGCATTGATAAAAATCCGGTTGTGCTGCTGCAGAAAAGTGAAGCATTTCAGACACATCCTGGGGTGGCTCCGAGCAGAGGCTGTCCCTGTGCTCACAGGGGACTCCTCGGGAAATGCACAAACAGCATCTGGGACAGAGGAATCCACAGTTTGGATAAACCATTGTGGACCAGGATCACATGTCACGCCATTCACAGGAACAGATGATGACGAGATTAGGTAGAGCTGTTCCACTTCGTGTTTGTGTTTCTCTGCTCCTGAAACTCAGTGTTTTGGCTGGGGAACCAGCAGAGAAAATGAGAGGGGATTCCAAGCCGAAAATAACTGAGCAGCCACGTATCCAAGCTCTGGCTGGGGTCCAAGATTGGTAAAGTAGGTTCATCACCGTGGCTTCAATTCATTTTTAAAGAAAAAACAGAGGCAAAGCAGCTGAAGGTTTGTGTAGGTCCCAGGATGGGCTGCTGGAACTCATAAAATTACAGATGAGCGTTGCTATTTTATCTTTTCCTGAGAGAAAACAGATGAAAACTGAGGAATAGACCAGAGCTCCACGCAGGCTGAGTCTTCACCTGAACATCACTGCAAGTTCAGGGATGCTGGAACACTCAGGAATTCAGAGGCCAGCTGCAGCCCATGTGGAATTTTGACCTTGTCTCTGGGAGCTGTAGGATCAGGAACAGGGGATCTGGACCAGGGACACCCTGAGCTGCTCTGCTGTGTCCTGTAGTGGTGGCACAGCTGCGACATAGTGAGTGACACCTTCACAAGGGACTGGCAGGCACCAAAAGTAACTTCTGGATAAGGTCAAGCTAAAATGAGACCACAGTTTCAGGAACTAAATGCATTTTTAGGATGCTTGACCAGCTTAAAGACCCTGTAGCCTCATCCCAGAACCATCACAGATCCATGCTGCCAGCTTCAGTTCCCTGAGAAATGGGGGGATGCTCATCCTGGGGAACTCTCTGCTCTGTCAGTCACCGTCTGCCTGCCCTCAGTTGGCACAAACACCGTGGTTTGTGCTCTCCTGGACACAGCTCTGAGCTCAGCATTGCTCCAAGGTGTGGCCAGTGACCACACCACGTCTTTCCCTGGAAAAGATTCCCTGGGATTCCCCTCCTGCCACACACTGTGCTGAGCCTCAGTGGCAAAAAAAAATAAAGAGCTGACATCCTGCTGAGGACACAGAACTAAAATGCAAAAGCTCTCAAAGTCAAAACCAGCAGGACGAAAATTCAGTGTTTGTTTTCCTTTTCGTGCCCGAGTGCCAGCAGAGCAGGGCATGTGGCTTTGGGACAGATGCACACAGCTGTGGTGACAGCAGCTGGACACAGAGTGCAGCCAGCACTCCCTCGGGTCCTGCTGCCACAGGGGACCTGGAAATCTGTGCCTGGATGGCTCCAGCCAGGCCTTTCCAGGAACAGTTTCCAGCAGAGCTGCAATACCAGGAAAGCTGCAGCTGGGGGAGAAAGGATGGGAGAAGGAGTTTGAAACAACCTCAGTGTTCCAGAGAGAGGAAGAGTGAGGATTTCTGGGGTGAGGCTGAAGATGTGGAACGTGGCTCTGTGCAGGGAGGGATCTGTGCCCACACCTGCAGCAGTTCTGGGCTGTTCCTCCACTGAGCAGCTTCTGCTGCGAGGGAAATGTGGAGAACAAGCTCCAGATGAGGGGAGAACTGAAGCAAATCCTGAGTGAGTGGGGTACAAAGCCAGCAGTGTCCCACAGACCTGTCCATGGTCACAGAGGTCCCTCATCCCACAGGGCTGCAGGGAACCTGGATCTCCTCTCCAGACCTCCCCTGATGGACCAACAGACACAGTTGTACCTCTGGACCACTGCATTTAGGACAGGAGGGAGGAGCAGGCGATGCTTCATCCATCCCCTGGGAGCCCTGCCTGGACACACCATTCCTGTGACACCAGGACAGGGACAGGGGCTCTCCCAGCGGGGATTCCCGAGGGGAAGCCCCAGGAATTCACTGGTTTAGGCAGAAGATGCTGTTGGAAGATCAGCTGGACAGATAACCTGCTTCCTGCAGGGCTGTGTGCTCTGCAAGTGTGTTTGGTTTATTCTGGGCTATCAAGATGGGACACAGGACACATTCCAAGGGGACAGAAAGTTCAAGGCCACCTCAGCATAACAACCTGTCATTCAGCAAGGACTGGGCTCTGTGGGGAGCTCACCACCCACTGCAGGGACAAACCACGCCCTGGTGCAGGGAGATGTGGCACAGACACAGGGCAGAGCTGGGGCACTGCTGTGAAGTGCCAAGAACATTTTTAGAAATGTTTCAGAAATGTTAGAGCGTCCCAGGATGTTGGACAGACATTTGCCACTTGCCACTCATTTGTGATTTCCCCCAGCCAGAGGCTCATTTTTCAATGGGTGACCCAAGAAAGAACTTTCTTTTTCATGTTTTCTTTTCTGCTAATGGGAATTACCTTCACTTGAAGCCTTTGTAGCTCCTTATCTGTGCCATTGCAAAAAGGGATGTCATTGTCCCTCCCTCCCAGTCTTCCTCTTGCTCCATCGGTGTCACTTCTCTCATTTGTAACCTGTGAGATCTGTGACTCATTTACACTCCCAAATTAGGCCTTTTCTATTCAAAACCAGATTAAAATTTTACAACATTATGCCCTGAATCAGTGAAATCAGAAACAAATTTAAACCCTGAGGCTACAAGGAAGTTACTCTGCATTAAAAATGAGCATAAGAACAGAAAAGCAGCTTGAGGAACCACAGCTGAAGGTCAGAGGGAAGTCCACATCCACCATGGGCTCAGTGATATTGTTTTTGGTTCTGTCCTGCCTGATTGGACACCTTTAACCTTTCCAAATAAGATCTGCAGCTCCCAAATGAGTCAACAACATCAAATCGGGGAAAAATAGCCAAAAAATTAAGTAATATTAATTGCCTCTTTCTATGGCAAGCGGAGAACAGAGCAGAGTTCAGCGGAGCGCGGTGGGAATTGCCTCTGGATAATTGTCCAAGCCCTGTGCCTGTGCTCACACACCTTCCCCAGGGAGCCTCTCTCCTCACTGAGCTGAATTTCCACTCTCCAGCGTTGGGAAATTCCTGGTGTTGTGTAAATCAGTCCTGCAGTGGCACCTCTGCATGTGATGCTTCTCAGTCCACCTGCACCACTGCTCTGAAGCCACCACAGGAATTTAAATCCACAGGCAGCTGGATTCTGCAGGCTGGGGAGGAATCTCCACGCAGGGAAAGCTTTCTGCCCCAAGAGCTCAAAACAATGCAAAAAATCTCTCAGAATCCCAGGATCCCTGAGGTTGGAAAGGACCTCCCAGCCCATGGAGCCCAAGCTGTGCCCATCCCCACCCTGTCCCCACCCTGAGCCCTGAGTGCCACATCCAGGAATTCCGTGGACACAAAGCAGTTGTGAGGTGTGGAGCTGGACAGCAAGAAAGCAAGGACCAGGATGGGCTGAGTTTGCAGGGAATTTTCCTCACAGTGTGGTCAGAGGCAGTGGGAACTCTTGGCAAACCTCAGGAGCCATCCCAGATTTTCAGAGCATCCTGTCTCCAACAGGGATGGAAGGAAAGGTCTGGTAAGTGCTGTTTGTCTCTGATATCAAACTGCAGGTCAACACTGTGCTGGGCTGGCTTTGTTTATGACCAATTCTGTGATTTCCTTCCCCTGGAGCTCAGAATTTTGCAAGTTTTGTTGAGATTCCACCTCTTTTCCTATGCCCAAGGCACAGGGGCTGCACCACAAGGGACAGAGAGAAAGGAATGGGATGGGATCACCTCTATCAGTGCGGGAAAACACCAGAGCACCCATCCCAGCCAGGCAGCAGCTTCCTAGACAGGCAGTTCCAGGGATCAAGTTGGCTCTGGCCACAGGAGTAAATGAATCAGAAAATGAATGTGCCTTCCAGGGTGGACAATAAAGATAAAATCACAATTTGAGGTTGTTTAGCTTCTTTTGAGCTTCAAGAGAGGGAAGAGTTCAAGGCAAACACGTTCAATCAGTGTTGGAGATCTTTCCATGGCTGTTTTACAGAACCACAGGTCTCTGTCTGACCAGGACTTTCAAGAAAGGAAGGATTCCTGTGGCGAAGGCTGAGTGGAAATTTAACGGTGTTTTATGGACTTCACCATCATTTTTGTTTTACAAACAACTGTGACAAGAGCAGAGGCTCTGATGGGAGCAGCCCAGGCCTGGTCTGCTGCCAGGTCCCTGGCAGATTTGGGCTCTGAGTGTTTGACTCAGGGCTGCACAGCTCAGGAAATCTCATTTCCATTCTTCTTACGAGCTTGTTCCACAGCCCTGAGCTGCTCCCACTTAGGAATTATTTCCTGACATTCAGCTTAACACTTTCCTTCAATTAGTCATTCCTTTTCTCTTAACTATCCCCCTAATTGCTTTCCTTTCCTTGTTGGTGTGTGCACCCTCCTTCTGTTTGCAGATGGCTGCAGTGTCCTATTAGTCACTGCTTAATTTGTACCACTTGCATTTCCCTCATGTGTCAACAGCTCCAGGCTTTCCACTCATTTCCATTTACTTCCAATTATTGTGTTTCTCTTGCCTTCTTCTCACTGGTGTCTATAAAGTCTTAAAGAACCTTCCAGTGCCCAAAAGGGCTCCAAGAGAGCTGGAGAGGAGCTTTGGACAAGGGCCTGGAGTGACAGGAAAAGGGGAAATGGCTTCAAACTGACAAGAAGTAGATTTAGATGGGATATTGAGAAGAAATTCCTCCCTGTGAGGGTGGGGAGGCCCTGGAAAATGTTGTCCAGAGAAGGTGTGGCTGCCCCAGCCCTGGAAATGTCCAAGGCCAGGCTGGGTGGATCCTGGAGCAACCTGGGATAGTGGAAGATGTCCCTACCCATGGCAGGGGTGGGACTGGATGATCTTTTTAAGGTCTTTTCCAACCCAAACCATAATTTGCCTGTATAATTCTAGAGAAAAAAAAGAATTAAAATTCAAGCTGACAGGGAGAAAAAAAGCTGGTGCTGCCTGCAGCACTCACTTGCTGGGTGCTGTTGTTCCCAGAGCCATGAAAGATGATGGTCACAGCCTGAAACAATGCAAACCCCTTCTGGACAGGTGAGATACATCTTTAACCAAGCTGAAAATGATCCAAAACGCAGTGACATGACAAGTCCAGGAGCAAGCAAACACAGAGAGACACATGGGTGGAGGGAGAAATAAAGCATCTCATAAATCATCATCCAGTATTCTCTGCTCATTGGCATAAGAAAAACAGAGAGCAGACTTCTCATCCCTCTAGCCTTTCCTCAAATAATCCAGCTAAAAAAGCAATTCCTCTGTTCCTGCTGGCTCCTCTTGAAAGGAAACGTGGGGCAGACACCCACAAAAGGCCTGGAGGAAGAATTCCAGGGCAGCAGGAGAAGTCACTGCTTCAGCATCCTCAGCTCTGCTCTGCCTCTTATCCTGCTGTCCACACAGGCTCAGTGACACCCAGAAGTGGCACTTCCCAGGATCACACAGGATAATTTAGGTTGGAAAAGAGCTCCCAGAGCACTGAGTCCAACCTGTGCCCGATCCCCAGCCCAGAGCCCTGAGTGCCACATCCAGGAATTCCTTGGGCACCTCCAGGGATGGGGACTCCAAACCTCCCTGGGCAGTTCCAAGGCCTGAGCACCCTTTCCATGGGGAAATTCCTGCTGCTGTCCAAGCTGAGCCTCCCCTGGCCCAGCCTGAGGCCGTTCCCTCTCTTCCTGTCCCTGTTCCCTGGGAGAAATCCCGATATCCTCTGGCTGCCCCTCCTGGCAGGAGCTGTGCAGAGCCAGCAGGGCCCCCTGAGCCTCCTTTGCTCCAGGCTGTGTTTCTCTCCTCCAGCCTTGGGTGTTTCCAAGGCCGTGTCCATGCCCTACTTTGGGTAAAAAATGAGAGCACTGATGCAAGCCAGGGATGTTCCAGGTGCCTGGGGCTGGCACTTCACCTGGATCATTTTGCTTCCAGCCTTTATCCTGGAATTTGAGGGAGGTGAAGTGTGATGGTTTCCAAAGGGATGCTGAAGCTGCCTGCCTGAGTCACTCCCCGCTGGTTCCCACAGGTCCCACTCACAGAATCAGCTCCCCCGTGCCCTGGAGTCACTTGCTGGAGCTGATCTCAGCTAATCCCCAAACCCAGCTACACCCAGATACCAGTGCACAGCCTTTTTTCTCTGCTCACACCATGGCCTGGTTTCTGCCAGCCTGGATTTCCCTCAGAGAGCCCTTGCTCTTGCTTTTGGGCAGTTTCACAGGTGAGGACTTCATAAGATCAGAATTTTGCTCTGGCAGCTGGCAAAGAGATGTCCCTGCTGGGAGGATCTGCATCAATATCAATATATAAATATGAATCCAATGCCAGCCCGGGCACCACACACTCCCAGCCTCTTTTTGGGGGACTTTAGGAACCCAAACACCCATTTGGAGCTGCCTTTCAACCTTGGATATTCCTGACCTGTGGCTCAGGTGCCGTGTTTGTCCAGGGAAATCCTTTCCCAGTCTCTCTGCATCACCTCTCACACCCACCCCACTCCTGTTTTGCAGTGTTCTTCCTCCATCCCAGAAGAATTTGCCTCTCAATTCCAGTTCCATTTGCAGACACATATCCTTGTCCCATGAATATTTAGCTGACATCTCTACAACTTTTTCCTCTGAGCAGATACTGCTGCAGAAACCTTCACCTGCTTTTTTCTTCTTGCCACTCCCTCCAAAGCTCTGCCTTCCTCCCTCACTGCTAAAGTGTGCAAGTGCAGCCACCCCATGTGAAAAAAAACCACATATTCCTATGAAGAAAATCACCTTTATTCATCCCACTCCACCCAGATCTGCAGCATGGGCAAAGCTGCAGATGAATAGAGGTGTAAGAGACGGGTAGGAAGCACACGGACAAATAAATTCCTCGGCTGTTGCTCATATTCTGCTCCTTTAGATTTTATTAACAAAAAAATCACCTCAGAAGCGTGTGAAAGAGGGAGTGTCTCCATCAGAGGAGTCCTGCAGCAGAGTGTTCTCACATTTACTCACACCTCTGAGTCATGAGCTCTCCAAGCAGGAGCTGTGCTGATTTCAGGGATGATTTCCCTGCAGAAGCTGCACCTCAAACTGAGAGTCAGAGCCTGGACCCCACTTCCACACCCCCCTGCTCTGGGTGATGAATGGGGCAAGGGTGCTCAGGGGAGGCTGCACTCAGGGCTGAGCTTTCACCATGCTCACAGCCCTTTTTTTGGACTCTAATACCTTGCTATACATTTATTTTGTGAGGCCCAAAGCTGCACACAGCAGGAGGCAGAGGCAGCCCCACATTGTGGGCTCCCAAACCTCCTAAGGAGTGACCCAGCCCCGGCTGCAGCTGCTGGACCACGGCGGGAGGAGGAGGCTCCAGCAGCCCCAGGTCACACAAGCAGCTGGAACAGCCACAGCTCTCCCTGCTCCCACAGCCCAAAATGATGATTTTGGAGCCCTGGGGCTCGAGGACAAGTCACAGCATCCCAAACAAGTCGCTGCTCATCCCTTGGGCGTTGAGAGCCCCTGGGAAAGCACGAGTGGCAAAAAGCATCAGCTTCACCTCCTCTGGTTGATCCATGGAATCCCAGGATCCAGGATGGTTTGGGTTGGATGGGTCCCTAAAGATCAGCTCCCTCCAGCCCCCCACCTTTCACCAGAGCAGGCTGCTCCAAGCCCTGTCCTAAATCACTGCAGGCAGCAGTTCCTGCATGCTGCTCTGCAGGGACATATTTTAATAAAATTAATAATTTATGCCACCATTTATAAACTTTTCATAGCAGTTTCCATGCGAGTCCCCTTGAGACTGCTGGGAATAATGGCAGCAGTTTAATTTTACTCATTTGTGAACGAGTCAGACTTTTTTTTTTTTAATAATTAACAAACTGTAGAATTTCCATTTCTCTGTCAACAAATCCTTCTTTAAGTGCAACTCTTCAGCTCTTCTCCAAACTGTCCTTCCCTGTGTTCAGTGATGGGCAAGATTGGCATTTTCTGGGATGCATCAGCAGCCTGGCAGCTCAAAGCTCAGAATTTTAAAGGATTTTGGGTGCTAAATGTTGACATCGGGGTGACTTCATTACCTTCTGAAAGGTGATGTGGAAAACAAAGCATCCCCCAGGTCAGCTTTCAAGGACTCACCTCCCTAAGATGTATTTGAGACAACCCCGAGTCTGTCTGCTCTCCCCTCGCTTCTCAGGTGCTCCCTTTGCAGCACTGGCAGAGGTTTTGAGCAGAACGGGATAATTCAGCTTTTCCCTCTTCATCCCAGACCTGGCCCCCGGCCACCAACAACCGGCCTGGGCGTGGAACGGAGCCTTGAAGTCCCGAATGAATCCCGAGGACTTTGTTTTGTTTCCTCTTGTGCTCTTGGTGGGTTGCCTGGCGTCTTCCTGGAGGGAGCTCAGTGCCCTTCACCCCGCGGGGCTGGAGAGCAGCCCACATTCCCTGGGCATGGATGGATGTGCAGCCAAACCCCTCAAACCTGCTGGGTTTGGGTGCTGCTGTTCCCAAATCCCTGGGCATGGATGGATGTGCAGCCCAGCCCCTCAAACCTGCTGGGTTTGGGTGCTGCCCTTCCCAAATCCCTGGGCATGGATGGATGTGCAGCCAAACCCCTCAAACCTGCTGGGTTTGGGTGCTGCTGTTCCCAAATCCCTGGGCATGGATGGATGTGCAGCCAAACCCCTCAAACCTGCTGGGTTTGGGTGCTGCCGTTCCCAAATCCCTGGGCATGGATGGATGTGCAGCCAAACCCCTCAAACCTGCTGGGTTTGGGTGCTGCTGTTCCCAAATCCCTGGGCATGGATGGATGTGCAGCCCAGCCCCTCAAACCTGCTGGGTTTGGGTGCTGCTGTTCCCAAATCCCTGCTGGCTTTGGCCAAGGGGACTCAGGGTGAGGTGCCCTATTTGTTCCTCTGTGTTCCTCCAGGATATCCCTTCCCTGTCTCTTGATCTTCCACTGAGTACATTGTTCATCTGGTCCTGGCTCTGCTCCTTCCCCCCTTCCCCTCTGTTCCTTATAGTTCTTTTCCTGGACAATATTCCTTCTGGCTCATCAACACATTCCCTCTCAAACCCTCTCCCTCCACTTTCCAACCCTTCCCCTGCAGCTTCCCACATGGACTGTCCTCCCCTCAGCCGCTGCCAATTTGTGTGTGGGGGGAAAAAAAACCCACAAATCCAAACTGGAAATTCCTCTGCGTTGTTGGGAGGGTTTCTGTGATCCCTGCTTTCCCTCTCTCCCAAGGAATTTGGCCTCATTCTGCCAGGATGCTAAACTGGGTGATCTGTTCTCATGCCAGAAGCCAAAATTCTCCTCTTTGCCTCTCCTCATTATTTGATAGCCAGGCAGATGAGCTCTGGGAACATTGGGCTCCAGAGAGAAGTTTGTGTCAATCCAAGGTACTTCCCAAACAGATTCTCCAGGGTGTATTTCCCCTGCTTCACCTCCTTTCAGTTTTTTGGGATAAGTGTGTGACAGAGGCCTTAAAAAGCAGCCTTCCTCCTTGGTAGCCTCTTTCTCCAGTGACAAAAATCGTCCTGGCCTCAGCTGGAATTTAAGGAAGCAGAGTTCTCCCAAATATTTCTGCTTGTCCCTGCCTATTTTCCTTTAAAACAAGCCCTCTCCTCTCCCTGGGCACGGGGTATAAATAGCCCTGAATTCCTGGCTCCTGGAGGGATGTCCACATCTCAGGGAAGGTGTCTACAGTTACTGCCTTCAACTTGACCTCTGGAATGAGCTCAGCCACGAGAAGGCACAAAAGAACAGGAGTTCTGTGCCTGCTGATGGCTCTTCCTGGGGAAATGGGGAATGGGAAGGTTTCATAAGCTGTCCACGCTCTTTAATGCTGCTGGAAATGATGTTTTGACATCAGCAAGTGGCAAATGACTGAATCATCATTCCAAGGGTACAGAGCAGCCCAGTCCAGGCACGCAAAGCCCTTTTCCAGTGCCTCCCACTGTTGCTATTCCACATGGCCCTGGCCCTCCAGCCCTGCATGGGGAGTCCCAGCTCTGCCCAGCTCTAAACTCACACCAGCCTGGCATAAAATATCTGGACTTTTCCCTTGCACAGCTCATGGATTTCACCCAAATGAAGCAGCAGGGATGATTAGGAAGGCATCAGGCAGCTTCTCTCCCTTGCCTGTTCTCCAGCATCTCCTCCTGTGTGGCATCACCTCCTCACCCGAGCAGCCCCATCCAGCCCTTCTGCAGCCTTTTCCCAGCAGAGTCTGCCTCTGGAGAAGGGAATCTGTGAGCAGCAGGAATTCAGGGCCACCAGGGGCCACCTGGATTGCTCCCAGATGCCATCTCCAGGAAAGAGCAGGCTGTTTGCTTTAGGAGAGCACGTTCTGCTAGACAAGAGCTCCCTTCTGTGCTCCAGAGCATTTCCCAAAGCCCATTAGAATCAATGGAAAAGCTCCTGCTGCTGTGGATACACTTGGCAGGAAGTTTATTGGAAGGGATTTCACAGTGAATCCTTAAAATTTTGCTGTGTCTGACTCTCCAGGCAAGCTCCAGTCCTTCTATGCACCCTGAGCCTCACGCTCTGAAATCCTTTACCTTTGTGTTTCTGGGGCAGGGGAAAAATGGAACACTGAGGATTAGAGCATAATATGTGTCTGAAAGCAAGCCCAGGAAAGGGAGCAGGAAGGGAATTATCCTGCTGAAAACAGCTTTGACACTGAGCCTCCAAGTACCTGCACAGTGTTTCCAACCCCAAATCCTTCCTTCTTCTTCCATGAGCTGCATGAACCATAAGCTCCAGTTAAATACTCAGACAGGCATTTTATGGCCTCATGAGTCTTTCCTGACAGTTTTACCTCCTACCATGAATTAATTTCCTTCAAAACTGTCATGAATTCAGCAAAAGCCTTGGAAGAGCACTGCTGATTCCAGAAACTTCCTGAAGAGCCAAGTCCTTGCTGACTCCTATAAATCCATCAGGGGTGTCACAGGGATGCACTCAGACCATAACCTCACTGCTGATCACCCAAGGCATGATTTATTTCATTCCTGAGCCTGGGTGTGGGGATTTGGTGTAAATGCATTTGTTCCCTGGATCATCACTTGGATCTGAGTGGGCTGTTGGACTGACAGGAATGACTTGAACCCATGGAGAGGATGATGGTCACAAACCCCCTGCTTTTGAGGAACGTTCTGCAAGCAAGGGAGACTTTGCTGGGCAACAGCTGAGCCTGTGAGATGATTCCTGGCTGGATCCACTCAGGATCTGATAGTTTAGGAGGCTCCCAGGGAAATCCAGAGCCTTGCAGGGTTTGGCTGGAGCAGGGGAGGAGGCAGTCAGGAATCATCCCTGCCTGAAGGATTCTGCTCGCCCTGTGATGGCGCAAGGGGGCTTTGGTGGCAATGTCAGCTGACAAATCCATCCATGGGACAGCTCCAGGGACTGACAGAAATCAAGGTTTGAGAAAAGAGCTTGGAAGGATAAACTTTGGGTGTTGTTCCTGCAGACAGACCAGGCTCATTGTATGCTGGACTTGCCCAGGGAGGTTTGGACTCCCAATCCCTGGAGGTGCCCAAGGAATTCCTGGATGTGGCCATCAGGGCTCTGGGCTGGGGACAAGGTGGGGATGGGCACAGCTTGCTCTCCATGGGCTGGGAGGGCTTTTCCAACCTCAGTGATCCTGGGATTCTATTTTTCTGTGTGTCAATAAAAAGGAATATAAGCCAAGAACAGAGATTTTGGGCAAGCCCAGGGCAGCTGTTCCCCAGTTACCCTGGTGCTGAACTCCAGGGCAGGAGGGGGCTCAGCACTGGGCACAGCCCGTGCCAAGGAACTCTGCAGGCTGGGAATTTGCGTTTTTTTCCCCACAGCAATCCTGGGAAGCAACCGAGCCCTATTGAAAGCTGTCGGAAGCTGGCACCAAGCTCTTCCCAGAGCTTCCAAGGAAAGAAAATTCAGAAGGCCAGGAAGGGAAGAAAAAGCCTCATGAAAAGTGAGAGCTCTGTGCCAGGAGCTCCCAGGAGCACACAATGAGCCTCAGTTGCTCCGTAGGGATGTTCCTTTCCAGGCTGCTCCCCTTGGTGCCAGGACACCTCTGGTTGGAATCCCAGGACTTGGAGCCATCTGCACTTGCCCAAAATGACAAATGAGGCCGTGTCCTCAGGCATGGCTGAATAAACCCCCTTGGCCAGGGGCTTCTCCTGCACTTGGATATTATCCATTATCCATGGCTGGTGCTGCAGGCCATCCTCCAAACCCTGGGGCTGCTGCAAGCAGGAGGGGGGACACAGAAACAGCCAAACATCCCTACAGGAAATCTCTTTTCATCAATCTGTTCTCATCACAGCACAGCCAACACCCAAATTGGTGTCCCTGGGAATGAGAGGAGGGAGATGGCACCGTGTCCTTTGGGATTTGCTGCTCCAGACCCTGATTCGATTTACAAACCTCTGCTGGGCCACAGCATCCTCTGCTCCTGCCCTGCCTGCTCGCTGGGGCACGTTCAGGTCCCCACTGGGACACCTCAGGAGCAATTCCTGTTTGGCAAAGCTGCTTCCCAAACATCCCGGACGTCAGCGCTGAGCCAGTGCCTGGCACTGCCAGCAGGGAGGAAAGGGGATGGACGCTCTGAATCACAGCAAAAAAAGGGACAAAACACCACTTTTGGCAAGCAGGACACAACGGAAACTTGATTTTTTAAAAATATTTGCCGAAGGTTTAGGCCAGGTAGTTACGGTTTTAATTAAGGGATCCAGGCACAAATTGGGTGCCTTACAGAAAAGTCAATTAACACTCACTAAAAGGCAATGTTATCTTAAAGACCTTTGGGAAATTACTTTGTTTATCCAATATTAAATAATAATAACATATGGGCTACCCAGCCACTGCCAGCTCAGGATCCTGCAGCTTTCTGCAGCCAGCTCATTTTCCCAGTCCCCTCAAGGAGAAGTTAATATTCCTCTTTCCCCTTTTCCAGATGGGAATAGTGAAGAAAAATGAGGGGAAATGGCTTGTTTGGTGTTATCCAATTGCCCTGCCCTGATTCTCTGTGTCCTGGGAAGAGCCAAGGATAAATGACCAGAAATACAACATAAAAGAAGACTCAAATCTGCAACTTCAGCCTTTTTTTGGCCCACCAGGTAATGTAACCACAGGTAATCAAACCTCATCTTCAATATCTGTATTTCCACTTGGAATGGTTGGCAGGGGAAATTGTGTGTCAGGTTACATAAACTCTGCAGTAAAAAAAAAAAATTAAAATTATGAAATAGCCCCACCTCAGGTGCTTTCAGAGCCTGCAGAGGGGCAGAGTTCACATTCCCAGTGTCCTGCATTGTGCTGCACCCAGCAAAGTGGAGACCTGGAATCAGGAAAATCTCTCATATTTTTTACTATAAAAGCCATGTTTCTGAAAGAAATGCTCAAGGTAAAACAAGCAAACCCAACATGTCAAAATCTGAGGAGAAAAGTGGGTTTCAGAGTGGTGAGTACCTGAGCAGAGCAGGGTTTCCTCCCTGAATATCCCTTTCCATGGATCCCCATCAGTCCACAGCTTTGGGGCTGGGCAGGGCACAGAGCTCGGGGTATAACTCACATTCTGCCCAGGTGAACTCTGTAATTTAGGGAGGGCAAAGGATGCTGGTGCTTCCACACCTCTCACCAGAGGTTGCTGCGTTCCAGGAAAACCCTGGAGAATTTCCAAAGGGCAGAGGAGCTGCCTACACCTTTGTTTTCCCCTCAGCAGGAGGGGAGCAGAGTTTGCTCCTGGGCACTGCCAGTGCTGGGGCCTTTCCTTTTTTTTTCTCCTGTTTTCATTTCTTCATTATGCTGCTTTTCCCACTGAAGTCCCATTTTCCAGCTCCTCCCAACACCTTCATGGAGAATGGTGGGAAAGGTTGAGTCTTCCTGTTTACAAGCAAAGCAAAGCCCTTCCTGGCCAGCCCCTGTTCCACCTCCTGCTCTGTGCAATTAACATTGCTAATTGTTTTTCCAGGCAGAAATGTAAAGACAACATTTTTTTCCTACTGATGGAGACATGAAAGGCAGGATGCAGAATATGAAAACACATTTGAAAGTCCTGCACTGCTTCGAGCATAAATCCCCCATCTCTGTGCCCATCACCATGTGCAGGGTCACTTTGTACCACTGCATCCAGGCTTCTCCTGATCCTTTTCATGGAGCAGAGACAAATAAATTAATGATCAGCTGCCCCTTCTACCAGGGAAAATGGAGCTGCTGGTGCAGCTTGTTCTGGCAGCCCCATCCCACAGAACACCTGGCAAAGCTTCTCCCACTTTCCACTCCGAGCTGAGAAAAAAGATCTTTACGAAGGATTTTGGTGACTGGTTGCTTTGCCTTGGCTCTCCCCAAGCAAACACAGGAGCCACCATGAGCTTGGCATCTCTTTCTTTGCTCTGCAAAATGCCAGAGGTGTTGGAGGGCTGAACGTGCCAAACTGAGTGCAGAATGTGCAGCTTCTGTGCAAAATCCTCCTGCAGAGCTTTGCCAAACCATCCCAGCCTGGCTTTCTGCCCCAGACTCATCTCTGCCTGTGCTTTCAGACCCCTCTGTGGAGGGGATGGTGATGAATAGGCACAAAAAGCAAATTGGCAATGTTGTCCTGAATCCCCAGTGGTCCCTGGCACCAGCAGCTCTCCTGGTGTTATCACCAGTGCCTGCTGAGGGTGGCTCCAGCATCACTGAGAGTTCTCCATGTGCATCCCTGGGCTGCTCCAGCACTCCCTGGAGCCAAGAAAACTCCCCAGAGGTGCCAGAGGTGCCAGGCTGTGCCTGCACACACCATTTCCAGGTACATTATCCCAGGGCAGTGTCCATGGGTGCTCTGGGATGTGGGGCTGGACTCCTTCCCTCCAGCACTTGTGCTTGGAAATGTTCCCCCGAATCCTGTGGGGTTTTCTTATCATGGGCTGTGAACAGAGCTGGGAGATGAAGCATTCAGGGCTGTAATGGGCTGCAGTGAGGCTGAGTGATTCTCTGACACACACAGAGCCCTTATCTCTGAGCTTCGCTGCTTATCACACCCAGTGCTTCCCAGGGAAACCAGCTTCCAGTGGCTCAGTGCCTTTATTTATAGCTCCTCTCTGACTGTTCCTTGGAATACCCACCCAGATAATCCTCATTTATCCAGAGAACTGAGCAGAATCTGAATTACACCCCCCTCTGGGCAGATCTGCCCCGGGGTATTTTCCTTCCCATGCAATCCCTGAATGATTTCCACGAATTTTGCAGCTGGCTCAGCCACCCATTTTCATTTGCTGAGCAGCTCTACTTGCTGATTAAACAATACCTTGTGGCTCACGGGACTTTTTGTTTGTTTTTTAAATAATTTGAATGCTGATGAGGGAGAAGAAAGAGTTTCAACACCAACACAGCCCTCCCACACCCACTGCAAAATCCAAACTTCTCTGCAGCCCAGGCAGGGCTGGATATCAGCTGCCCAAAATTGAGGGATGGTCAGAATTGGGCCATTTCTTCCCAAAAAAATGGGAGCGAGGGAGTGAGCAGGATTCAGCAGGGATTTGGAGGAGGTGGGCTGGCTGTTCCCACTGGGATGGGAGAGGGCAGGAATATTTTGTGTCTCCTGCCATGGGTTTGGCTTTGCAGGGCCTGGCTGGAGGCACAGCAGCACCCAGGGCTCCTTTCCCCTCCTAGGAAGCTGCAGAAAAAGATTTGTGCCTCCTGCAGAGGATCACATCCAAAATGATGCGACTCAAAAGGAAAAAAACATCATTTATGAAGGCAAATTAAAGACTAATTCCCCTAAATTGCGATGTGAAGAGCAGAGTGTACTGAGTCCCACAGATCCCAGAGATAAGCAGCAGCCTATTAAGGTGTCATCACAATATCTGCACAAACAGAGCTCTTCACATGGGCAATAGAAACAGCTTTAAAATCTATTTTTTTTGGCTGGCAATTAATCTCTTGGGAAGAACAAGAAACTTTTAAAAGATTTGCTTTGGTTCTCATGAAACAGAAGGAGTTTTAGCCCTGGTTTGGGATGCTCCTGGTTATGTTCAGGCTCTCCAGCCCCTCTCTGAGTCGTGGCTCAGGAAGAATGAGGTGCCTTCATCCCTGCTCAGGTCTCCTGGAAAAGGGCTTAGATTGGCCCCAAAACTGAGCCAAAACCCCAATTCACCTGTGAGAGAAAGAAACTTCCACATTTGGAATCATCAAAGATGCCACTGGCTCAATATGAGTGCTCCAGCCTTCGGTGTTTGTGCATTTTAAAATAAAATGCTGCATGATTGCCAACTAATTAAAGAAATCAGCCAGGCTGCCTTCATGAAAACACTGTGGGGGATGAAATTTTGATTCTCAATTACTCAGAAAAATACTGGATAGATGGAAATTTAAATGCTGCCGGGGAAAATTTATGCTCCTAGCTGATTGCAGACATAAAATCAGAGCTTTTTTTTTGGTAATGGTATCCAAAAATTTCAGGTTGAAAAGAGAGATAAATTCACAGATAGAAAAGTCCTCCCAGTGACAGGCTGGCAAACTGGTCTGATCACTGGTGGTGCCATTTTCCAGCAGGCTGGCAACCAGCAGCTCTGGAGTGCCAAGAGGAGTTAAAAATGTGATTTTCTCCAGTGTCCCAGAACATCCTCACTGGGACGTGTCTCCTGCCATGGGAATGGCACAGCCAGAGTGAGATTTGGGGGCTGCCTCGATGTCAATAAATGCTTATGATAAACTTTTTATATTAACATTACAGTTTTAAATGTCTAAAGACAGCTAGAAACTGGCCAGGGATGTGTTTGGTTTATTTGGGAATCAGCTTTTTTGGCTTGAAATATTCTTCATAGCTCCTCAATTCACGTTCTCTCTTTCTGGTTGATGCTGAACATCCACTGTGGCCAGGATCTCCCAAACCTTGTCACTCATATCCAGTGTTTTTAAACCTGACTTAATACTCAAAACTGCTCCACTTGGTGCCCTGCCTTCTCCTGAAATCCCCTCCAAAAGCAGGGAATGCCTTAAACATCCCCACCACTGCCAAAAAAACCAGCTGGATGTCAGGAACGCTGGACAAGTGCTCCAAAGCCTCCCCCGTGCTGCAGAATTCCAGGCTGGAAAGCTCCGAGCAGCACAAATGGGAGGCGTTAATTAGTGATTTACACCCTGTTTCTGCTAATTGCCACACGCCTGGGAATCAGAAGAGGATGGGGACCGAGCCTGGCTTGGAGGAGCCGCATCCAGAGCGTGAAAATCTCGTCTGAGCTGAGCTGGGAGGGCAGGACTCAGCTCCAACCCTGCCTCACCTCGTGGAGTTCCTCTTGGCAAAATTTTCAGCCTCTGGAAACCTCTGCAAATTTCCCTCAGCAAACCTTTAAGAGCTTCCCCTTCAAGGCAACAGTGGCAACACCAATATTTTGCTGCTCAGGGTAACACCCACAGGATGCAGCCCAGGTTTGTTGGAGAGCTCTAAGTGTTCCCCCAAAATAGCCATAATTAAAGGCTTCACCAGCAGCTTTCCCAAGGATTTGCCAGCAGTCAGGCATCCAACATCCAGGTGTAGAACATTTTATAGCTGCCTGGAACAGGCAATAAAAGTGCTGTGAGCAGCTCTGCTCCTCCTGGGGCGGGAGGTGCTGCCAGGGCTCCCAGGTCATTCCGGGCAGCAGCAGGAGGAACAAGGTGTGGATGCTCCCCACCCTCTGGGGCAGTCAGGCACTTTTTAAAGTATTAAAATTCCTTTTAAAAATACAATTTTATGGGTGAAGAAGGAAGGCAGTCCTGGTGAGAAAATCCTGTTGAGAGCAAAGTTCCTGGTGTGACACCCATCAGGATGCACACAGGGAAGAGCCCTCTGTTTGCCCAATTTTACTGGCTCTGGTTTAGTTGACCTTGGGAATGCCAGCAGGATTTTGTTAGGCCTTTTTCTCCTTAACTGTGTGATTTTTTTCTCCTGCAGGTCATGTCACACCCTGAGGAAGCAGCTCCCCAGTGGGAGCTTGGGCTCTACAAACTAAGCTGCTCCCCAAACCAGAGGTAGATCAACATTTGCCCTCTCCAAAGGCTGAGATCACCAAGATTGGCCAAATCTAAGTTTCTCTGTCCTGCCAGTTCCAGGGTTTGGATCACACATCCCACACCTCGTGTCTCTGTGTGTCTCCATCATCCCTCCTGTGCTTTTTGGGGACAGGGAGCTCCAGGCTTCCCCCTGGAGCAGGAGAGGGGCCCATGCCATCCTGGCCTGACCTGCTGGGCACATGGAGGTGCCAGCTGGCTCCCTCCTGCTCCAAAACATTGACTTTTTTTGCCACTCCCCTTCCCAAATTCCTCCTCAGCCACACTTTCCAAAGCCAGGCAAACAGACCTTGGGCCGGGCTGCCTTCCAACACAAAGATGAGACGTTGCTTTTCTTTGCCTGGTTTGTTTAAGATATAGAAACCAGTTCCTCAGTGGGGTTGGGCAAGCAGGCCCAGTTCCCATCTCCTCATAAATCATGGGCTGACTTGTGAGAGTGTCTGTGAAGCCCTGCTGCAAAAATCCATCAGCCCAGGGACACTTCCCTCTGCCAGCACCTTCACCCTACCATGGCCACTCCAAAACCTACAGATGGTTTTTGGGGAGCCCCTGTTGCACCCAGCACCTTAAATGAAGGACCTTTTAGCTAAGACAGAGTTGGAGGTACTGCCAAGTCTACAAAATGTGCTGTAATCACCCAAAAATTTGCTTGCAGCCTCGTGGGACACCTCCCTGTAGCAGCAGCAGTGTGACTCTTCCTGGAAGGAAGAGGGTTGGATAAACTCATGTAGATCCCACAGGAAAGGAAAGTTTCTTCCCTTCCAATGCAAGATTATATCCTAAAGACAGCAAGGATATGGTCCTGACACTGTGGGGTGCAACACAGGGAAGAGATGAGCTGGAAAGAAGTACTGGAAGTATTCCAAGAAGTATTGGAAAGGTCCTGGCCTTTCCCTATTTTTGAATGTCTTCCCCTTCCTCCCCCAGGTGAAGGTCCCCGAGCTGCCAGCACCAGTGTCATCTGCACAAGTCTCTGGATATGCAGCACTCGAGGGAAAGTTAT
The DNA here is from genome assembly GCA_013398175.1 of Climacteris rufus. Lineage (NCBI taxonomy): Eukaryota > Metazoa > Chordata > Aves > Passeriformes > Climacteridae > Climacteris > Climacteris rufus. The sequence goes on from VZRZ01008002.1 coordinate 19,408, forward strand.
TTTTAGGATCATTTTTCAAGAGATGATGGAAACTTTTCTGTCACTTGCACAAACAGAAAATGATTCTGGCCAATGCCCAGACATTTCTGGCTTTTTTTGAGCTGTGTTCTCCTCACCAGCCCCTGGAGCTCCAGTGTCTCTTTGAGCTGGTGACTCCTTCAAAACTGTCAGCAGGGAGGGAGGGAATTTCACTAAAAATCAAAGAGAAATCTCAGGGCTCTGCTGGGAAAGTGCAAGACAGACAGTGGGAAGACAGAAGGTCAAGAACCAAGAAGGATGAACATTCCCTGCATGCTCCTTCTCCAAAGATGATGGAGATGATGAGGGCAGGGCAGGGCCACATTCCAGGAAAACTGGGCAGTATTTTTGGATAACAGACACCCTGAGCCCTGCAACAAACACGTCAGATCTGTTGGGAGTGATGCAAGAACACGGTGACGTTTGTTCTTTTCACTCTCCAGAGTTTATTTGGAAAGGTTTGGCTTTAGAAGTCCATTTAAGACAGGCTCATTGAGAAATTACACTCAAGTATTTATTCACACTGATAACTCCGAGCATTTGGCTCTGAGCCTAACAACACACTTGTTGGGAATTAAATCAGTGATAATCTTTATCAGTTTGTGGTAGACACAGCAATAAACCTCCTCTGTGGATAGATTAATAACTGGAGTGCTGGTGAGGCATTAAATCAACCTCGAAAAGCTGTTTATTGTGTGTATCCTCCCCTGCAGCAAGGCTTACCGAGCCTGGGCAAAAAAAAAAAACCCTCTGGAAAAGGAAAATTGGGAATCTGGGATTTGAAGCTCCTGATGGGAAGGCAGGACAGGCAAGGGTGGGGGGCTGAGTCTGCACCATTCAGGGTGACAGCACACACTGAGAGATTTTCCCTCTTTGCACAGTGTGGGCTTCCAATGGTGACCCTAAAGTTGGAATAAATGCAGGAACAGCCCCTGAAAATGGGCACCAACCCTTGCCATGGCCCAGAGGGAGCTGGGATCCAGGGAGAGCAGCCAGAGCTGCTGGATTTGCAGAAAGAAGGGGCTGCCCAGGGAGCTTTGGAGTGCCCATCCCTGGAGGTGCCCAAGGAAAGCCTGGATGTGGCACTCAGGGCTCTGGGCTGGGGACAGGGTGGGGATGGGCACAGCTTGATGATCCTGAAGGTCTTTTCCAACACAAATAATTCTGTAATTCTATGAAAACAGTGCCAGTCGTTCATGTCTTTCAGCTCTCTGAGTTCTGGAGGTTTCTCTGTTTAATTTTCCTCCTTTCCTTTAATTTCCCTCGTTGCTGAGCATTTGTGAACTGCAGCAAACAGCTCCTGGCTGGGGAGAAAAAAACCAACATCCCAACCCCACCACAGTGGCAGCATCAGAGCAGAACAAATCCCACCCTGGGGGACCAACAACTCCTGCTGCCCAAAATCCACAGGAAAACTCCTGCTTTGGTTCCCTTTCAAACCTCTGAGGCCAAGAGGCTTTTCCATGAGCATCCTCCGTGGCTGTTGGCTTTATCCATCAGTTCCTCCAGCCTTGGCACTCACTTTGGGCAAAAAAGCAGCACTTTTAGGGAAGGATGGGAGTCTGGTCCATTCTGTTGCTCTGGAGCTCAAACTGGACCAGGACAAGGAGTGTTGTCTTCTCTCCGAAACAGGACACATCCTAGGGAATCAAATATGTGCTGCTGTTTCTGATCAAGCAAATTGGGAAGCCAATTAGTCTAAATACTTTTTTCCCATCTATTTCTCTGTTTATTTAATTAATTTATTTATTTGTTTGTTTTTCAGGATGGCCCTTCCATAGGGGTTTGAGGCTCAGCTCAGATGCACCAGGAATCAGCCCCATTTTATGTCACATATTTATGATGGGGCTCTTGGGATTTCTTAAAGACTGGAAATATTTACAGTGGAAGAAAAGGTGTTGGCCCCTAGTGCTTTTTTAAAAATCTGTTTTTATTTTTTATAACAAAATACGATGTTATTAAATATAATATTAGCATGATAACGTTGAAAAATTATTTCCTGCCAGCAACATGAACAACATCAGCAATGCAATAATGAAGTCACCACGGGAATAATGTGAGTTTTGGCAGGTTCTCACCAGACAATTTTTCCTTAAAAAAATCTCTCCAGGTTGTAGCCAGCTGGATTTGCCAGTCGTTCGTGGTCAGATGGAAGCTGTACACGTTGTATCTGAGAATGTCAGCAGAAATGCTGCATTATTCCATCTATTTTTGTTGATATTGACAACAGTTGCCATCAATTGGGGAACATTTGTTGACCACTGCAGGTGCTCCTTGTAAAGACACTGGAAAAGGACTGGGCTGTTTCCAGATACAATTTTTGGGCTCTCTTGGCAGATGCTGTTTGTGTTTTTTATTTAATGCCATGTGCTCTCTACAAAATACAAAACAATTCATCTGTAATCTAAGATGTTAAATAACTCAGGCCATACATATATATAATATATATAACATAGATAATATATAATAGATTATATATAAAAAATAAAATACATAAAATATATAAAATATATAATACATAGAATGTAGAATATATTCGATATGATTATATATATAATACATAATGAAATATATAATGTTATATACTATTTATTATATATCATATACTATATATCATATAGTATATATTATAGATAATGTTATGTATTATATATTATATGTTATCTATTATCTATGTTATATATTATATATTATATATTGCAAATTATATGTTATACATTACATGTTATCTATTATCTATTATCTATATAACATATAACATATTACATATTATATATTTTCATTCTGCTCACGCTTCCCATGTAAAATTCACCCTTTTAATGTTACTCAACCATTTTTCAAGTCCCTGAAAGTTTTTGCCTTTCTGCCAGACCTGTTGGTGTTGAGTTTGCTTTGAAAAGATTGTTCTTTCCAACCTTTATCTTTAATAAACATCAAGAGCTATGAGGACAAATATGAAATAGGAACCCACAAACATTTTCTTCTTGGAATCCCAGGCTGGTTTGGGTTGGAAGGGACCTTAAGGAGCATCTTGTTCCAACATCATGGGCAGGGACAACTTCCACTATCTCAGGTTGTTCCAAGTCCTGTCCAACCTGGCCTTGGACACTTAAAATCCAAATAATTTGATTATTCTATGAAAAAAAATCCAGATAAAAGTACCAGAGGTATCATACCTGTGTTGCAAATGAGCACCTCCACGTGCTAGAAATTTTTATATTTTTTTAATTAAAATGTGAGAAATGTGACATTCAGAATATTCTTGTAATAACAGGGACAAATTCCTGCTCCTGGTGATGTCATTGCTGCCCACCAGCTTGTGTCCAGGGTCAATTCCATCCCTAATTTTCATTCCAACAACAAACATAACTGCAAGAGCTGTCCCTGCACTGGAGGTCATTAATATGTCTGGAGCATTTGCATGAGGGAAATATGAATTATCTTCCCACAGCAAAGCGATCCCATGAATTAATGTCCCTTCTTCATCTCCCCTCTGCAGCAATTTCACACTTGAGGGACCAAATTCCCCGGAGTCCAGCAGGGGAATTTTTGCCTTGGTGAAGCTGATCAGGGATGGCCAAAGGACCTGGTCCTGTGGGATGGGCTGGGCCAGCGTCCCCCTCTTCCCCTGAAGGACCCCAAGGCAATGATGGGTTGTAATTAACTCTCTGTGCATGTTAATTACCACAATTAGAGGCACAGCTCTGAGCAGGCAGCACCCACAGCACTGAAACCATGGAGGATGCTCAGACCTAGAGGTCTAGAGAAAAACAAGGAATTATCCTCATGCCCTAAAGCCTAAAATTCCTGTAAATTTATCTCCCTTGCTTATAGAAAGGAGAACCACCAGCTCTGGGGTAAAGCCCTCACCCACTCTGGATGTGAGGAGGTGAGGACCTGGCACAGATTCCCAGAGAAGCTGAGGCTGCCCCATCCCTGGAATTGTCCAAGGCCAGGTTGGACAGGGCTTGGAGCACCCTGGGACAGTGGAAAGTGTCCCTGCAAGGCTCCTCTCCCCATCCACAGCCCTGAACTCTCCTGGATGGAAACACAGATCCAGGAATCTGAGCAGACCCAGCCATGTGAGCAACCTTGACATTCCTGTTCAGGGCTGGGAAGCCAAGTGAAAACCCCTGGGAGCTGAGTCCTCCTCACAAAGGGCTTCCCCAGCCTGAGGATGAGCATTTGGGAAGCAAAATGAGCTTTGGAGGGATGTGCTCAACATAGCAATCCTGATTATTCCAAAAACATTATTTCCCTTATCAGTGCCCATTAATAGCAATGCTCATACCATGGAAAGACTTCTGAAGATCTGATTGACCTCCCTGTGTTTCCTTTCCCTTCTTAGTTTTACTTCTGTGGCCTGAACAGTGAGATTGGGCAGGGTCACCCTCAGTTCTGGTCCATCCCCCTTTTTGGCTCAAGCTTTGTGAGGACAATAAATGTAACAGTGAAGAGGTTGATGAAAACAACCCCACGAAACGACTGTCTTTAAAAAAAATTAAAAATACTTATACAACCACCCTGCTGAGATCAGTTTGAAGCGTGAAGCTGAAGCCAAGGTTCCTCCTCTGTTCCCTGGGTGAGGAGTCAGTGCCACGCTGGGATGCTGGGGCAGGACACGGCAAGGCAGGTGAGATACCATCTCCTGCTGCCACACCTGGAGAGACAGCTGGCTGTGCCATGAGAGCAGGGTGCTGGCACTGCCAGGCAGTGATGTCATGGTGCTGTCACCCACCACACCCTGGAATTACACAGGGCTTTTATTCAAAATTTTTTTTTTAGCACAAATTGTTTTTTGGCTTCCTATCATCACCACAGATGTCTCAGGGTGAGGGTAGGGATGCCTGTGAACATCCCAGGATGGGCCAGGCTGGAAGGGACCCCAGAGGGTCACTGGTGCCACCTCCCTGCTCCAGCAGGGCCATCCCAGAGC
>VZRZ01008002.1:24580-51624 GCA_013398175.1 Climacteris rufus
CTGGGCAGAGGGGCAGGGTCACTCCCTGACCTGCTGGGAATGCTCTTCCCAAATCACCCCAGCATCCCCTTGGCCTCGTGGCCCCAGGACACTCTGCTGGCTCAGGGATAGGTTATTGTCCCCCAGGACCCCCAGGTCCTTCTCAGAGCTGCTCCAGCAGCTCCCCCCAGCTTGGACAGGTGCCTGGGATCTCCTCACTGAGTGCATGGGCTTTGTTCCCCAAAAATCACCCTGTTTGCAGAAGGTCTGACCTCTGATCATTCCACTTTCTCGCTCATTTCCCTTGTGCTGGCTGACAGTTTGCCACTAAAACAGTTCATCTACAAGGAATACTTTTTTTCCTCTTTATTTACAGCCCAGGAATAGAGTTCTCCATGGCCTTTCCAACAGGGAGAGATACAATCCATCTTGGACAGACATCAAAAGGATGCCAGGCTGATTCAGACTAATAAAGAGCATCATTGAGATAATAAGATTAAGGCTGACTTGTTCATGGTGTCCCTGCTGGAAACTGCTCCAGGATAGGCCTTCAATGTTCCTGGGACCTGGGGAATGAGAGAGGAATTTAACTGCAGCCCAAAAAGCATCGACCTGATTCTGCAGCCCTCCCACACCCAGCACTTGAGGTGCACTGGGAAAGATCAGGATAACGAGCTGTTCCCTGCTCATTTTCCTACCCCTGGAGAGAAGGAGGCAGCAATCCCCAGGCCAGTGGTAACACTGTGCTCATCTTGTCCCTGGAGAGATCCACAGGTCTTGTTCCCAAGGGTGGGAGCTGCAGCTCTGAGCTGGTGGGGAGGGAGGGAAGGGCACGTGTAGGTGAGAGGGACCCCTTCTTCCCCTTTCCTGTCTGTTACAGAATCCTGGAATAGTTTGGGTTGGAAGGGGCTTTAAGGATCATCCCATTCCACGCTGCCATGGGCAGGGACACCTTCCACTGTCCCAGGGTGCTCCAAGCCCTGTCCAACCTGGCCTTGGACACTGCCAGGGATGGGGCAACCACAGCTTCTCTGGGCAAACTGTGCCAGGGCCTCCCCACCCTCCCAGCCAAGAATTCCTTCCCAATATCCAATCTAAATGTTCTTTCTGTCAGTGTGAATCCATTCCCCCTTGTCACCCTCTCCCACTTCCTTGCACAGTTCCCTCTCCCACTTCCTTGCAGCCCCTTCAGACCCTGGAAGGGGCTCTGAGGTCTCCACACATCCTTCTCCTCTCCAGGCTGAACATCCCCAGCTCTCCCAGCCCCACCACAGGGAAGGTGCTCCAGTCCCCTCAGCAACTTCGTGGCCTCCTCTGGATTTGCTCCAACACTTCCATGTCCTTCTCATGTTGGGGGCACCAGCCCCACACACAATATTCCATATCCACTTGCAGCATCCAGCTGCACGTTACCCCCAGGGAAGGCAGGACAGGACTTGCTGAGCCACCTCCATCCACCACCTCGAGCAGCACCAGTTGCAAATAACCAAACCCTGCCCTGAGTTCGGTGTCCCAACAGTTAAATGAAGTCATGGACAAGTCCAAACAACAGAGGAAAGGATTAAGTTATTCCAGGCTTTCTGTGGAATTACTCTCGAATACACTCAGCAATTCAGGGAAAAGGAAAGTGCTCCCTTGGGAAATGGTCTGGGAATGTGAACGTCCCCTGGGAGGATGCAGGCTCGCTCTGCTGTGTTTTTGGGGAGGCTGGCGGAGCCCTGGGCTGGACAGGGAGTCCGGGAAGGGACACTGGGGGCTGTCCCAGGGCTGGACGTGGCTGTGGCTCAGCAGCTGGGGCAGCTGGGCTGGCACTGCTCCTTCAGGGACATTGGGGACTGTCCCCTGCCCTGCCCAGCCCACAGCTCCCAGCAGAGGCTCCTGCGGTGGGGCTGCCTCAGGTCCTCCTCCGGCGCCTCTGGCTTGGCAGGTGACCACAGGAAGCTCCTGAGCTCGTTTCCACCAGGCCCAAAGCTTCATTAGGAGCAAAAATAACTCAGGAAAGCAGAGCCAAAGCCCTGTCATGGAGCCCCTCAGTCACTCCCTTCCTCCCTGCCTGCGCAGCCCGGTGCTCCTGCTGCACCACAATGACATTCCCAGGAGCACAGGAGCCACCTCTGGTCATTTCTATCATTTCTATCACCCTGCTCCAGGCCGCTCCTTCACAAGCAGCCATCACCCTTGCTAATTCCCAGGGATTATGTTTCTCTTCTGGAAAAAGCGGGATTTTACAACAAAGAACAAGAGAAATGCTTCTAACCCGAGTTCTGTCTCCTGGTGTTGTTCCTCCTGAGATCCCTGGGGTATTTCCTACAGTCTGACTGAATGAGGAGCTTTCCCAGCCCATTTGCAAACAGAGCTGTAGGAACAGTCAAATTTTCAGTTTGGTGAAAAGAAAGCAGAGGAAAATTAATTAGCTCAGCCCAAACAGAACTGAATTTCCCCCTCTGTTGTTGTGCAAAACCACAGTGGCAGAGAAGATGAGCTAGACCCAAACCAAGAGACTTATTTTGTTTGGGGAGCATTGGTTCTTTTTTGCACTCTTTTTTTCTGTAATATAGGTCATATTTCAAAAGAAAAAAAAAAACCCAGTGATTCTGAGAGATGAGGCTGAAAGCCTTCTTTCAAGTTGTCAAAATGAAAATCTTCAACACCTTTGGGGGAAGGGAAATCTTGGGGACACCCACAAAACCTGACCCAAAATGTGTAAATAACTTCCTTCTCCCATGAACAGCGTTTCCCCCAAAATTTTCAACCTAATGAGGACACAATTCCACAAATCTCCTTGGCAGCACTCCTCTGGAATAAGGGATACAATCTGAACAGAGGTGAGAGCCCTGGATAGAAAGACAAGGAGATCCAGAGATGAAGATTCCATCCAAGAATGAGGCATGGAAGAACTCATGGCAGGAAACGAGTTTCCTTCCAAGTCAGGCACTGCTGAGCTCCGTGGCACACAGAAAATCCTTTGATCAGGCTCCAGGAGTCACTGATAAGCATGGAGGGTTATTTCTCACTCCAAGTTTCTGATAAGAAATGTTCACATGCTCCCCCCAGAGGAATGAAAACACAAGAAACCCAAATCTGGCAGGGCTTAGCTCCACTCTGTTGTGCCTGGGAAAAATGAAGCAATTGAGCTCAGTCTGTGTCTAGCAATTTATTAAGCTCTGCATAATTAATGAGCAGTGACGTGTTCCATGTGTTTTCCAACAGGATGCCGTTTCCTGGGGATGAACTCACAGCTCACTGTACATTGCTCCTTCTTCTGGCTCACATTAAATATCAAATATTCATGGAAATACCAGCTTTGTAGGTTCTTCACACAGAAATATGGTTTAAAGAAGAAGAGCCCCACCACCCTTCAAGAAACCTTATAAAAAAGTGACTCAGCTGTCCAGAAGTTCCAGCTCATCTTCCTCACCCAGGTTGAGGGAAGAACCTCTGATGTCCTCATTTCCCTCACACCCAACATTCCCCAAACCTTGCTGCTTTCACAGGAACCATCCTGATGATCTTCTGGCAGGCAGCTACTCAAAGTGTCAGATTTTATCAGCGCTGGGGACAGCATTTCACAGCTGAAAAATTGCCTTTTTACAGCCTCACCATTTTCCCAAACACAGCGGCTCCTTGGGAGAAAGTGCCTGAAATAGGATGTAGAATGTAAGGGTTTGGATATAAATATTACTGTGCAATGCACTGAGAGAAAAACCTTGGTCTGACCACTTCCTCCACCGAGACGAGCAACCACATCCACCCAAGGTGTGACAACACATCCACCCAAGACGTGACAACACATCCAAGATGTGACAATGAAGCTGTGCCCCTTTTGGGCCAACCCTGGGGTTCCAGAGAGGCTCTGAGGTGGGGACAGCTGAGTGCTCAGTGCCACCTCCTCCCAGCACAGCCACAGCACAGGGATCTGGACCCCCAGGTGGCCCAGGCAGATTTGGGCTACACAACCATGTATTGTCGTGAGGCCTGGAAAAACCTGGGGGACATTGGCTGTCAGATCCAAGCAAGCTGGAAATCCAGCACTGCAGTGGCTTTGGAGCATTCCCTCCCACACTTTGCTCCAAACCTCTCAGCCCCAATTCCTGCAGGGATCAGCAGCACCAGAGTTGGCTTCCTGGGGCCCTTCATATCCAAGCCATTCTGCCAGCTCTTTTCCCACTGGGCTGGCCAGGGTTCAGCTATTTGGGCTTCTCATTCCTGGGATATTGTTTATCCATTCAGGCTTTCTCCTCCACATCCACGCTGCCGACCAGCAGAGCTCTTGTGCCACGCCAGGTGAAGTTCCCAGCACGTTTTTTTCCCTGGGAATGAATGGCTCTGCAGTGCTGCCTCTCAGGAGGAGCCCAGGACAGCCTCCAGATCCCTCTCTGAGCCCTGATGAACTTAAAGACGGAATAAAAGAAATTATTCAAATGGCGAACAAAACGCTCCCCTGGCGCAGAGCTGTGGGAGGATCCTGGTCCATGCCCTTTGCTTCCTACATTTAAAAATTTCCTTTGTTCCATCAAGCCACTGGAGGATCCCAAGCCACCTCAAAGGCTGTGAGCTGTCCCCTCCTCAGCTGCCCCACAGGTTGACACGGATTTTTGTAGTTTACACAGAAAGGACCTCACCAGCAAGGGATGGTCCAGGGCACATTTCTCCAAAACAGGGTCAGAATGAGGTTTTTTCCCCCCTCTTGAATTCAGGATTGACCACCATGGTGTGGAAGCACCACACAAAGCCTTTCTGGAGCTGCAGTTTTGCCATCATTCCCTCCCTAAAAGAGAAAAGCAAAGGGAAGAAGGGATCAGTGCCAGGATCCCCACACCCCACTGGGGTCGGTGCAGTGTAGGGACAGGGCTGGAACAAAACCCAGAGCCAGAGCTGCTCCTACAGCCCTTCCTGCTGCACAGCAGGGAGAGAAGCTCAGCTTCATTATTCTCTGGACAATTAACTTTACAAAGGCACATCAAGGCAAAAGCACTGCAGAGGAGATGGATTTGTAGCAGAGATAAGAAACAAATGAAGGCCGTGTGAAGAGCAGGGTGAAAGTTACCCAGCGCTGAAAAGAGAAAAGAAGGAAGAAGGAATTTCAGGAAGAATTTCTCCCTGGAAAGGGTGGCCAGGCACTGGAACTGCCCAGGGAGGTTTGGAGTCCCCATCCCTGGAGGTGTCCAAGGAAGGCCTGGCCGTGGCACTCAGGGCTCTGGGCTGGGGACAGGGTGGGGACTCGATGCTCTGGGAGGGTTTTTCCAACCTGAGTGATCCTGGGATTCTGGAATCCACCAACTCTCACAGCAGCATCTTCCAGGGAATGGGGGGCTGCACATGGTGGGGAGGAGCAAACCCTGAGGGACACAAATCCAGCAAGCACCCACAGCCCCAGCGATGTCCTGGGTGCTCAGCCTGGGCTGTGGCTCATCCAGCAGTGGAACCAGTCCAGAACTGCACCAGCCTGGAAGGGCAGGGCAGGGGGAACAGGCTGAAATGGGAGCAGGGCCCTGGCAGCACATCCCTTCGTGGGGAGAGAAACTCCCTGTCCCTCCCACAACAGCCCAGGGCTACTGGGAGGGTGTTGGGAAAGGATGTGACCTTTGGGAGAGCACATCCGAGCAGGGAAGCTTTATTATTCCACAGCAGCTACAGCCTGGAGGAAGATTAAGTTGTCCCAGGGACAAAGCTGAGCTCTGCACTCTTCTTGCCAACGCTTTGTCAAGGCAGGGCTGGATTTAATGAGGTCTGACAAACAGCAAAGGAATAAAAGGGCCCAAACCGTCTCTGAGTCCATCAGCATCGGCCAAACGTGTTCCATCAGATGCACATGACACACCAGACACTCCTGTGTCCCCCAGGTGGGATTTCTCCTTGGAATGGCTCCCCCAAGAGCAATCCTGGTGGCAGAGAGATTGAAATGGGAATCACTGGGCTGTGCAGCTCATGGAGGGCCCTGGCATGGCACAAGCATGGTCACACCACTCCCTGAGCTGCACCCAGAGCCTTTTCACACAAACTGGCCTTGCAAAGCTGCTCCTTGCCCAGCAGCTGCTGTGGAGATGCCATCTGCCACCTCCCCACCTCTGCAGTGCCACTTGCCAGCCTGGGCCACGGCTCAGCCCACCACCAACCAAGAATCCCCACATCTGTGCTCGTGCTTTGCAGGCTCATTTTCCCACCTTTTGCTTCCAGGATCCATTTGTGATGCCAGAAAAAAAAGAGAAGAAAAGCAAGTTTGATGTGCTTGGGATATTTCCATCCTCCCACAGCCACCTCCACACCTCGCTGGTGTCTGTGAGGGTGACGTGTGCTCTGCACAGGAAGGGTTGAGGACTTTGAAGTCTTCAAGAAGAAAGAAATCCTTCCCTGTGAGGGTGGGGAGGCCCTGGCACAGGTTTTCCAGAAAATCTGTGGCTGCCCCATCCCTGGCAGTGCCCAAGGCCAGGCTGGACGGGGCTTGGAGCGCCCTGGGATAGGGGAAGGTGTCCCTGCCCGTGGCAGGGGTGGCACTGGAAGGGCTTTAAGATCAAAATTCTGTTTCATTTGCCTTCCACAATCAACCAAAATGAAGCTGAATTCTGCCCTTCAAGGCTTGGGTTCACTTCACCTCTGTCCCCATGCACAGGAGAACCCACTCCCCCAGAAAAATTCCCTGCAAAAACCACAGGAAATGCCCCCAAAACAGGACTTTTACTGGCAAAACACCATCCCTGCCAGGCCTGTGGCATCAGAACAGTTTCTTCTGCCTTATTCCAGGAAGGGCAGGTGAGTTGAGGGCTCAGTTGTGCCACACACCCTCCCCTCAGCCCCTTGCTCTCTGCTAAATCCCATCAGAGGTCCCAGAAAAGCTCAGTTTGTTTGGGGGGAGCTTGGAGAATTCACAGCCTTCACAGTTCCAGCCTCACTGATTCAGATAAACAATTTCTGTGACACTTTCCTAATTATGGAGAAGAGTTTCCTAAAGGGGACTGAACTCTCTGCTCTGAATTGATGGGAAAGAGAATAACTGACATAGTTGCAGCATTTTTCACGCTGGAAGGTCCAAAGTCCTGCTGTAAACACCATCTGTGAGTGGGGATTGCTCTGCTCAGCACAACTTTGCAAGTGAGAAGGAGCAGGGCAAAGATTCTTTGGTGGGTTTAGGTCAGAAATTGGGAGGTTTCATAAAGAAGGCATTAGAGTTTGGGGGAAGAATCACAGATTTGAGGACAATTCAAGCAGGTTGTGATGAAGGGGCTGGTCAGGACCCGGATTTTTCCTCTCTGACCAAACATCACAGCTCTTCCAAAACTGATCCAGCCTTGTTCTTCCCAAATCTCTCTGTAAATTCCCTTTGAGGGTTAGAGACACAATCGTTGGCAATGTCATTGCTCAGGAATGGTCTGGTTCAGGGAAATGATCTTCTCCATGAATACTCTGCACCCAGGCCATGGAAGAGCAACTCAGAGCCAGTCAGGAGAGTCCCCAGTGCCCAAAATGTGCCCCAAATGTGCCCAAAATATGCCCAAAATATGCCCAAAATGTGCCACCTGAACCAGGCAAGAGCTGCCAACAAACCAAACCCAGCGAGGAACCTCAGTCAGGCCTTTTGGGGTGGGATTTATTCTATTTGGGTAGCACAGACCAGGGCTACACATGCCAGTATTTATCCCTTAATCCCCAGGGGGATCAATATTGGCTGGCTGGCTCCCAGTAAGGAGCAAGGGCAGAAAGAAGTCACTCCAGAAGGGCAGAAAGGAGTCACTCCAGAACCCTGCCAGCTCAGGTCCCACATGCCCTGGAACATTCCCTGCCTGTCCCTGGAGCATTCCCTGCCTGGGGACAGGGACAGTGACACTCTGGGGGTGGCTTGGCCACTTCCCACCCGCTCTCAGATCAGGCTGGCACACTGGTCACCTCTGCCACTGTGAGGAAAACCAGAGGCAGCCAAGCTTCCAGTGGGAAGAAAGAGAAAATGTTGGCCTGTCCAAGCTGAATTCCACTCCTCCTGCAGGTGACACGTTCCTGTCTCAGCAGGATGGCTCAGGGCAAACCCAGGAGGGTTTTCCTCTCCCAGATTCCTGCTGGGGATGTGCACAAGCCCCTCCATCCAAGAGAAAGGGAAGCAGAAATGCCTTTTACACTCATCCCCAGCTGGACACGGCTCCACCTCACTCCCAGTGGCTGTCCCCAGCGTGGGCAAGTGACAGGGACCCCCTGCTCCCTCTGGGCTGATTTCCTCAGCTCTCCCCTTTCCCCAGCTCCATCCCAGAGCGTTGCACTGGGGAAAAGCTCTTCTCCAGACAAGAAGAATAAACAGAGCTCTGAGGGACACTAATCACTGTTTATTTGCCTTGTGCTGGTGCCTCCTTTCTTGGTCATGGTTGCAAGAAAAGAGGTTTTTTTTAAAAAACTTCAATGGATAAACAAATTAATGGCTTCCTCTCTGCTGGCCAGCAAGAGCAGCTGTCATCCCCAAAGGGGGACACTTGTGACCCTGAAAAAACTGGTAACAGGTCCCTGGCTTTGGAGAGACGCTGGGATCAAACATAAGGAATTTCACCCCCAGTGTGGCTGCACAGCCAGGAGTGCCATTTGTGGTGCCTGCTCCAGGGCCATTCCCCAGTGTTGGGCACACAATTTTCACAGAATTCTGGGATCACCGAGGTTGGAAAAGATCTCCAAGTCCATCCAGTCCAAGCTGTGCCCATCCCCACCCTGTCCCCAGCCCAGAGCCCCGAGAGCCACATCCAGGAATTCCTTGAGCACCTCCAGGGATGGGCACTCCAAACCTCCCTGGGCAGTTCCAAGGCCTGAGCACCTTTTCCATGGAGAAATTCCTGCTGCTGTCCAAGCTGAGCCTCCCCTGGCCCAGCCTGAGGCTGTTCCCTCTCCTCCTGTCCCTGTTCTCTGGGAGCAGAGCCCGACCCCCCTGGCTGCCCCTCCTGGCAGGAGCTGTGCAGAGCCAGCAGGGCCCCCTGAGCCTCCTTTGCTCCAATCTAAAGATCTCACTCCGTGCAGAAGGAGGGACACATTCCAGGCAGTTCTTCTTCAGCTCTTCCCAAGACATCCACCTTCCAGCCCCTCTCCTCCAGCTGTTTTCCTGCAGTGTCTCCTGCACTGCTGGATTTCCTGGCCCATCCCTGCAGGCTGTCAGCATTTAATGTCTTTTCTTTTGTCATCACCGACCCTCTTTCCCCTGTATCTCCACTCCTGGCTCATCCTGGGAGAACAAATTCTTCCTGGCTGTTCTTCCAGCTGGGAGCTGCTCAGTGGCCTGAGCTCTGTGCCCCAAACCTTCTCCACTGACAGATGTTCCCTGGCTGATCCTTCCTCTCACCTCTGGGGCCAGGAACAGCTGTCCACTCCCTCACACTTGCAGCTGGGAGTGACCACATGCAAACTGGGAAAACACCACAGCAGGAGCAGATGTTTCATCTGTTTGCAGGAGGGGAAATTTCCTCCCCATCTGCCCAGGGCAAGCAGAAAACCAAACCCAGAATGTCTCTCTTGAGCTGCTGGGCTTGGATTTGGGGATATTTAACATTAAAGTGGATGGAAAGGAGGAGTTTTTTCCAAATCTGTGGGTGCTGGTGGGGAAATGAGGCCAGGGCTGGATGAGGGAAGAACAAAACAACAGGATGGGGAGACAGAGAACAAACCCAGCATGTGCTGGGGCTCCAGTGTGGTCACTCTTGTTCTTTAAACAGGGCTGTGTGTTCATCTCTCCCTAAATGTGGTGTCTGGGAACAGGAGAGTGTTCCATGGGTGCATCCCATCCCTGCTCCTCAGGCCATGGAACCCTTGGCATGTGCCACGTGCAGGATTTCAGCTGCACTGTTGGATGAGCTGTGTCTCTGTGGTGCTCAGTCCAGGCTCCCCAGCTTCTGCACCAGGCAGCAGAACCCATCCAGCCTCCTCTGTCCCTCCCCACATTTGCAGGATAACAAATTCAGTGTTTAACCACACTGTGAGGATGTGCTTCTCCAGGGCAGCAAGAACTCGTGGTGCCAGTGCCTGCCTTCAAAACCTCAGGGTACTCAAGTGGAAGAATCTGGAGATTTAAACTGTGGATAGGGAAATGAGCTGCCAGGCCAGGATCCAGAGGGACATCTGAGAAATCAGGCAATTCTATTCCAAAGGCATAACTTTTCGTGTTCTCACAGCTACAAATATAGCTCCCAGAACAGGCTCTTCTCTGGCAGGGCTTGTCTATTTGGCTCATCAGAGTAGTAGCCAGGCAGAGGATAAAGATCTTTGCTATCAGCCCTTTTAGCTAAGAAATGGAGTTTAAATGAACCTTTTATAGACAAACATCTGGAGGAGGGTGGATGGAGTGAAACTGTGCTGTGAATTAACTCCAGCACTGCAGCAATTCCTCTCTCCAAGCTTTCACAATGCTCTTGCTCTTCTTCAGGGTTGACTCTTCCCTGAATTTCCCTCAAGGCCATCTGAATTGATCTGTAATAGGGCCACAGAGTTGATATGGGCACTGGAACATCTTCCCTGTGGAACCAGGCTGGGAGAGCTGGGATTGTTCAGCCTGGAGAGAAGAAGGGTGTGTGGAGACCTCAGAGCCCCTTCCAGGATTTGAAGAG
This sequence comes from Climacteris rufus, assembly GCA_013398175.1. NCBI lineage: Eukaryota > Metazoa > Chordata > Aves > Passeriformes > Climacteridae > Climacteris > Climacteris rufus. The sequence goes on from VZRZ01008002.1 coordinate 35,122, forward strand.
GCTTCAGGGAAGCAGGAGAGGGACAATTCATCAGGAATTGCAGTGACAGGACAAGGGGAATGACTTCACACTGAAAAAGGGGAAATTCAGGTTGGATATATGGAAGAAATTCTTTGCTGTGAGGTTGGCGAGGCACTGGCATCTCTGATCAGGATTAACTAAACCTTTGTTTTTTGACAAGCAGTTCATCTTTCTGGTTTACTTCCTAGCACCAGGAGCCAGTGGAATGCCAAGAAAGAGCCAGGTCTTGGACCAGGAGCTCCCCACACCCATCAGCTGTTGTGACATCCTTGTGCAAAGAGAACAGCAAAAGCAGTGACTGTTTATTCATTTAAAATGTCCTACTGCCTAAGACATGGAAATGCAGCCTTGGAATTGCATCTCTCCCCTCATTTATCTGTTTTCTCCCTAAACATCCCATGCATAAAACCCCTTCCAACTGGAACCTTTCCTGAGCAGCTCCCAGCCTGAGGCAGGGGCTCTGTCAGTGGGAAGTCATCCCCCCTTGTCCTGTCACTCCTGGCCCTGGTAAATCATCTCCCTCCAACTTTCCTGTAGCTCCTTCAGGTCCTGGAAAGCCACAAAAGCTTCTCTTCTCCAGGCTGAACAATCCCAGTTCTCCCAGGTCGAACCCTCAGCTTCATCTCAGGCAAATTTGAGGGCCAAAGCTTTTGGCTTTGCCACCCTGAGGTCCTCTGAGATAATTTCTTGACAGTCCTTGTCTGTGGCTTCACTGCTTCACCCTTTATATCTGCAAAGTCCATTTTTGGCCTTTAGCTGAACCTTTGATGTCTTTCCAAGAGCTTTTCGGCTGTGCTTTCATTTCTGGGCAGCTGAAACTTTCCCAGTGAAGAGGAAGGGTTTCTTTTATCAGTGTCACATACGTGGTTTGCTGTGAAGAACGTGTGAAACTGCCTTTCTCAGTAACCTTTTGAGGGTTCCAGTGATCTGCAGGCATCGCCCTAAAAACTTCCTCTGCAGGGTAAACAGAGCAGGAGGGAACAAACCTGGAGGTGGCCTGTGAAACTTAAAATCAAATGATAACCATGGTTTCTCCCTGTAAAATTGTGAATTGATTTAGCACCCCATGAACGTCCAGGAAAATGCTCTCAGCTCATAATCCCAGCCTGGCCAGTCACTGAGCCAAGACTTGAGCTGTTCATAGCACTTCTTCCTTTGGTCACTTCAATTTCAGGCAATTTCTTCATCTTTACGACTTGAAAAGAATATTCTGAAAAGTCCAATTGGATGCCAAGTAAACAATGTTATTCTTGGCTTATATTTGAGTTGCCAATGTGATTTCCTTAGATCTGGCTGTGCTTGGGCTGGATTTCACATTTAAAATGATGCTTGTTTAACTTTAACAAATCCTTAAACTTTGCCAGCTTTTCAGTTTATTCTCTTTTTTCCCTCTTGCCTCCCTTTCCCCATGAGATGGAATTCTGTGAGGTGCTACAGTGCCAACACCCTGCCTTCTCCACTTGGACTTTTGGGAGCTTCTCCCCTCTCCCTTCCTCTTTGTGACCTCTCCTTTGGAAGCCAAACTGTTCCTGGGCACCCTCCCCATGAAGATGCTGAATTCCAGAGTGGAGCTGGATCGAGCAGCACCACCACTTCTCATTGTCTGGAGCCTGGAAATCCCTGGAGATGCTCACAAACCTCCCAGTGCCCGAGGAGAGGTGAGGCTGAGTTCATTGTTGTGCCAAGGAAGGGTTTTGCTGGCAGCTCCGAGGGGCAGCTCCTCTTGGCATTCATGGCCAGGAAGGTTCACATTCCCAGCTCCTGGAGCCCTCCTCCCATAGGAACCTTTTTCTTATTTACCACTGTTTTCCCCTCTTGCTTGAGCAACCCTGGGTGCCCTGTGCAGCTTAGAGCAGCCCTGCTAATGCCTCTCCCACACAAAGGATGACGTCCAGACAGGGTTCAGGCTGGGGTTTTGCTCTTCCATTCGAGGGGACAGGCAGACTGCAGGCTTGGCCCAAGGTTTGCTGTCTCCCAGCAGCCTGCAGTCTCCAGGGGCTGAAGGAAAAGGCTCTGGCATGGCATTTTCACCTTGCTTATGTCAAATGTTTCTCACAAGTCTCCACAGAGCCTTAGAATCGCAGACTGGTTTGGGTTGGAGGGATTTTAAAGCTCATTATTCCACCCCCTGCCATGGGCAGGGGCACCTTCCACTCTCCCAGGTTGCTCCAAGCCCTGCCCAACCTCCTCTTGCTGGAGGATGTGTGGATGAGAGAGTCCAAGGGCTCCCAAAAATGCCAGGCTGGGTCTGCCCTTCCCAGCATATCCTGCTGCTTTAGTGACAGGGGATGTAAGGCTGAGTTCTGAGGTCCAAAAGGATCTTTGGCCATGCAAAATTAGGAGAAAAAGGAAGAGAATGAAGCGTGAAGCAACACAGGGCACAGGAAGGTCCAGAAATTATTCTGATGTATAAATAAAATACTTGGCAGGAGAGACCCTGTCAGCCTTCAGCTCCTGCCTCACTGTTTGGACACATCACTGTGTAATAATCAATTTGTCCTAAATTTAATCTTGCCACCACTGACAGCAAACCTGCCAGGTCAAGTGGAGCTTTTCAATCACAGGAGTCCTCAAGCAGTCAGGAGAATCTTCCTGAATCCTCCAGGAACAAACCCCCCAGTGCTGGGTATCCCTCTTCCAGACTGCTTTTCTGGGATGCCAGGGTGGGAGAACTGGAGAGCTGCACAACAGGTACAGCTGAGCAAAGGCCAAGCTGTACCAGCAGCTCAGCTTTCCATCCCCATTCCACCTCCTCCTTCTTCCCTTGTGTGTCCAGACCTTGGAGGTGAAGCTGCTCTGAACCCAAACCAAGCTCAGCCTGGTGGGGAGGCTGCTGAGGAGGGGAGCAGAGGAGGGACAGCTCTGCAGAGCTCCCAGGAGAGGTCACTGCCATTCCCAGGACACTTCCCTCACATTCCGACTCCTTGTTCCATGGGGAGCAAGGCAGGTTGGCACCTGCAAGGAATATTTTCCTCTGCAATTCCATTTATCGGCCAAATAAAGCCCAAATCCCTCTCCCTCCCTTTAATCACAGCATTTCAAGAGAATTTCTGTGTGAATACACACAGCCACGTATTGGCTCTGTCACCTCCTCAGTCGGAGTTAATTTGGAGAATAATGGAGGAACTTTATCTATTAATTAAAAATAACGACTTTATAAAGCTGCAGATGTGTTAAACTTCAAAAGACCGGCATTGAAGAGCAATGGGACCAGGCAATTTGCAAGCTGGAATAATAAAGGAAATTGCCTTGGAATGGGTGAATCCTGCGAGATTAAATCCTCTCCAGCTATTAGAAACTGCAAAGAGAATTAATTGTGGCTGGTAGTCCTCAGTTTAACCACGTTTACCACCCTGTTTCAGAGGTGTGAATACTTCCCTTGTACCACGAAAAACTGGGAAAGGGCATTTTCCCCTTTGAGGTGAATTCCTATCCAAGTCATTGCCGTGATTCCCATTAATTTTCTTCCCAGCTATTTCCAGATTGCTCATTTTGCAAGCACAAGGAGTCCAGCTGGATGTTTCATGCTCATCACATCCCCAACAGCAATAAAAGCTCTGCTACCTCTAATGTCACAGCAGAGACCAGCACTGAGCCCAGCCAAGACACAGTTGGTTGCCCAGCAGTGGTCATGGATGGTTCATCCTCCTCACCAGAGCTCTGGTGGTGGCCTAAAAACAGGGAAATGTGCACTAAATCCTGCAACAACTGGCCAGAGCACTGTACAGGATCTAAAGCTGTTGGAGAGTGTCCAAAGGAGGGACAGGAGGATGGGGAAGGGTCTGGAGGGGCCCTGGAGGAGCAGCTGAGGGCGCTGGGTTTGTTCTGGAGCAGAGGAGACCAAGGGAAGACTCAGTGGGGGCTGCAGCTCCTCCAGAGGGGCAGCTCCAAATCTGGGACAGGGACAGGAGCCAGGGAAGGGCTGGAGCTGCCAGAGAGGGTCAGGTTGGAGATCAGGGAAAGATTCTTTCCCCAGAGGGTGCTGGGCACTGCCCAGGCTGCCCAGGGAATGGGCACAGCCCCAAGGATGCCAGAGCTCCAGGAGAGTTTGGACAGCGCTCCCAGGGATGCCCAGGGTGGGGTTGTTGGGGTGTCTGTGCAGGGCCAGGGCTGGGCTGGATGATCCTGTGGGTCCCTTCCAGCTCAGGATATTCTGTGATTCTCTGATTTTCAGATGGCTGACACAGGGAAGCCCCAGAGCTGCCTCCAGGTGCCCTTCCCACTGCAGGGAGTGCAGGGATGCTCTTCCCCCACAGGGAAAGCCAGGGACCCTCCCATGGTTTGGGGTTTGGAGAGGCAGCACTGGGCAGAGTCCTCATTGCTCACTCTGCCTTGTAAAAAGAGAAACATTTACACAAATTAGCCAAAAACCCACATGGGGTGAGATGTTTTCTTAGCACTGACAAACACGAGGGCTGGCAAATATTGACTGGTCAGGCCTCCAGCAGCAGGGAGCAAAGTGCTGGCTGTGCTGCTGGGGCTGGGCACTGCAGGGTGACAACCTGCATTACTCACCCTCAGCTTTGTAATTAGGAGGACACACAGCATTTCCAGCTCCTGGCTGCTGTGTTTGTTGTCAGAGCTGCCCCAAACATGTCCCAGGTGCCCAGGGACCTGTCCTGGAGCTCCAAGTGTCCGTGTGGAAGCTGCTGGACACCTGTGGAGAGCTGGCTGGCAGCGTGCTGCTGGCTCTCCTCCTGCTTTCCAGCTGCTCCTTCATTTAAAAAGAGCTAAAAATACACAGATGCTCTCCTGGTGCCGTTTGCCATGGAAGCAGGAGGGGAGGGATGCTCTGCAGGCATGAATGAGGTGGTGTTTAGGTTGTGTTTATTCGGGGAGTGAGGGAAAGTCTGGATTTCTCCCCAGGTGCACGCCTGGAGGGATGAGCTCAGAAAGCCCCTCGAGGAACAGGCAGGATTCTTCAGCTGGGGCTGTGTCAGGCATCCAAACAAATAAATGGAGCAGGGAAGAGCCCAGCCAGGCCCTGATCCCCCCTGCCAGGGAGGCACAGGAGCTTGGCCAGCGTGGTGGAGCAAGGTCTGACTGCTCAGACCTGCGTGTTCCTCCCTCCTGACAGCTCCAAACACACATCCTCCCTGCCACCCAGCTGAGAAAGGGCTCATCTGGTGTTTGCTGCAGCCTCCCACCTCCTGCCCTCGCTGGTGGGTGCTGGAGGGTGAGTTCACAGCAGTGAGATGGGAGCCAGCTCGGGAAAAAGCAGCAGGATCTGTGTGAGTCTGCCAAACTGGAGATCAGGATGTCACCAAAGACACACTCAGGCTCTTCCCACCCCTCTGCAGGGAGGCTCCTTTCTCCTTTCCTTCCAGAAATCCATGTTTGTCTGCAGAGCTTCAGGCCATACTCATCCTACACTTCTCAATTAAAAGGTTTTGTGCTGCACCCCTGCCCTGGGCAGGGCTCACTGCTTCCAGCTGCCTGGCAGTGGTGGGCAAGGAAAAAACAGCTGGAATGTCCCCCCAGGATTTGTGGCAGCACCTCAGCATCAGCCCTGCTGTGAACCCCACAGAGCAATCCCAGCCAAGCCCCCTGGCTGCCACAGACCTGTGGGGCTGACTGAGGTGTGGGTTGGCTCACTCTGAGGTTTGGGGTGAGGATAAAGCAGATGCTCAAAGCATTTTGTTCTTCTGAGAGCAAAGATTGCTGTAAAAGCCACAGATGTTGGGTGGGAAGAGAAAGTACAAGAATTCCTTCTCAGAAAACCTGCAGTTCAAAACAGAAATGGAGGAGTCTTGCTCTTCAGCCATGGAAGTTGTGAAGGAAAGTTGCTGTCCCGCAGGTTGTACCTGAGAAAACCCAAGGTGGATGTTCAGCCCTGCCAGCCTCAGCCTCCCAACCCCTTCCCACCCAGCCCTTGGTCCTTCACCACTGCAATCCAGGGCCACTGGGCTGGTGCAGCCAGCTGGGAAGTTTGTTTGTGCCCCAGCCTGGAGGAGGGGACACAGCACCTTCAGGAATGGTTAGGGAATGGAAAGATATCGAATGCCCCCCCAAAAATAGCAGCTATTCCACAGCACAGAGCTTGGAGCTCCTATCTGGATAAAAGCAGCAGGGAACAGCAGCATATGGTGAAGTGCCTGATGCCAAGTGGAATTTTTCCAGCCATGTTTGAGGACCTCAGGTTGAAGAGCTGCTCCCAAGGCCTCGCTCAGAGCCTATATTTAAACCATGCTGAATTTGCTGGCAGCCAGGGTGGGGTGGACAGCACCCAGCACCTCCCTGGCGCATCACCCCTCTCCCAGAAAAAGCTCTTTAAAGGGCTGAAAGTGGTGTAAAGGGCTTTAAAGTGGTGTAAAGGGCTTTAAAGTGGTGTAAAGGCAAGGAATGGTAAGAGAAAAAGGGAAGATGGTCAGACATTGTTTCCTTCTGGCAGCGGATGTCACATCCATTGGCACCAAGACAGTGCATGGGAGCTACTGGGGCCTCCAAGGAGCTCTCCCAGACATCCCCAAGCTTTTGCTTGGCCAGTCTGAAACAGATTTTCTTTTCTTTTGCCTTGGAGCCCTTCCCCAGCACCAGGGATGTCCAGATGGAGAGCACAGCCCTGGCTGCTCCCCTGGTGGAAGAGGGAAGAGCTCCCAGCTTATCCAGGGAGCATTGCTGGGGATCCCAGCCCCATCCCAGCCCCACAGGAGCCCTGCTGCATCCCCCCTGGCCTGGCAGAAGCTTTAGGAGGCATGGACAGCTTTAGGAAGGCTGGCTGGATGGCTCAGGCTGTGAGCACCATCTCCTGTCCTGCTGGCTCAGCTCCATCCAGGTGCTGGAGAAAACTCCCAGGAGCAGATCCCTGCTGGCCCAAGCACAGCCATGGGATAACACCATCCTTTCCAGGCCTGGATAAAGAGCCTTCTGCACTTCTGAGTTTCAGAGCCTGTGAACACCGTGGTTCTGTGAGGCAGGGAGGGCCTGGGGCCAGATTTACCTCCAGAGCTGTACCAGGAGCTTGGAAGTTTTATCTTTGCTCTGAATGGGGTTCTGTGCTGTTTTCTTTTGACCAGTCTACCAGGAGCTCTGGCATGCTTGGCACCAGTCACAGCTTGAGCAGGGAGGCATTTTCCTGGAGCTAAATGCTCCTGACTGTAAGGGGACACTGGGCGCTGGCAGGGTCACGTTTGACGTCAATGCCGCTCGTTGGCTTCCGTCCTGGGGGATATCGATGCACAGGCACCCCTTGCCCTCACTTCCCCCCTGCCTGGCAGCAGGAGACACCTCTGTGCAGGCCCATCTGCACTGCCCTGGGTCGGGCTGAGTCTCCTCAGGGACATCCAGCTGTGAACATCCCCAAATCCACATCCCCACCTCCCAGGAGCTGGCTCCGCTGGAAGTGTCCCAGGGCTCAGCCTCTGCTGCTCTCAAAAACCCACACAAGGGCTGGAGATTCCTTTTCAACACCTTCCCCAGCAGCCTCTGTCCCTCTGGGTGCCCCCCAACACCACTGGGACCACAGAGCTGGAATGGGAGAGGGCACAGCTGGAATGGGAGAGGGCACAGCTGGATTGGGAGAGGGCACAGCTGGATTGGGAGCGGGCACAGCTGGATTGGGAGCGGGCACAGCTGGATTGGGAGCAGGGCTGGAGCTGACCCAGAGCACGGGCAGGGTGCTGGGACACCCCTGCTGAACTTTTCAGTGCTTTCCTCATTCAAAACTCATCCCATGGCGCTTTTACAGCATCACAGTTTGCTGGGACACTGAGTCACTCTACTGCTGATGATTTGTTTGCGGCCCTCCCAAAGTGGGAATAATGCTGCAATTGTCCCTACAGTTATTTGTGGTCTTGTTCTGCTTTCCTATAAATATTTTTCTGCTTGTACAAGGCTATGAAAGCTGGGACTGTTTGGTGATTTTTGCAGGGATCAGAGCTGAGACACACTGATGGGAAAGATGTGTGTTGGGAAGGACGGAGTCCCTGGAGAAGCCCACTCTAAATCTGAGGAAAACCACTTAGCAGGGCTATAAATGAAGCAAAATCTGTTGCTGTTTTTATTTAGGAAAAAAAAAAATACAGCTCACATAGCAAATTATTTCGAGTAGTAATAATTGCATAATCAGGTCTGAAAGTGTATATTCTAAAAAGAAATGTGTAGGGTAATGCTGATCACTGCTGGAAAAAATAGCAGCACATGCTTGGGGAGCTAAACCAGGGGAAAACAGAGAGCCCCCAAAATAGCACCTATGAACCAGGTTATATTTGAACCTCCTGGGAGGCAGAGCAGAGGGCCAGGAGCCAGGGACACGTGGGACCTGCACTTGGGCAGGCCTTTCCTGCAGATCCTGGCTCCAAACAGCACAAGAGGAGCCCTGGGCTGGCAGATGTTGTCCCTGCCACGGGTGCTGAGCCAGCAGAACCTCTCTCTTCCCAGTTTGTCCCTGTTTACCAGCAGGGTTTGCAGGCACAGGGAGCCACGCTGGGTCAGCAGGATGGGGCAGAGGACACCTGGTCTGAGACAGAGGAAAAAAGGCAAGGAATATGATCCAGGGATTTTTCAGCCCCTCTGGATTTGGAGACACCACGTGATTCTCAAGGGTCCACTGCAAGTTATTACAAATCCCCTCAACAGAAGGGGAAAATGAGGTAAAAGGGGCACTGTTTTACTTCACTTTACTTTAAGGACTCCAAAGATCTCTAGATCACCCCCTGCCATGGGCAGGGACACCTTCCACCAACCCAGGTTGCTCCAAGCTCCAAGCTTGGACACTTCCAGGGATGGAGCAGCCACAGCTTCTCTGGGCACCCTGTGCCAGGGCCTCCCCACCCTCTCAGGGAAGAATTTCTTCCTAATATCCCATCTAAACCTCCTCTCTGTCAGGCTGAACCCATCCCCCTTGTCCTGGCACTCCAGGCTGTGCCCAGCTGTGCTGTGGGCAGCAGGAGAAATAAATTGCAGAACACAGAGCCTGAGCAGCGAGAGGGACCTGCCCACAGCCTCCCTCCCTTGGCCACCAAATAAAAGCCTGACTGTGTCCATGTCCTCCCCAGAAAGCTGCTCTCAGGCACAGCAGGAGCAATGCCAGCCCCAAAGCTGGCATGGAAACAAGGAATTCTTCCTGGGATGGATGCAAAAGCAGCAAGGCCAAGGTGGGACTGCAGCCCCCGGTGCTGGTGGCACTCTCCAGCCCTGCCACACTGCCTGGGATGTTCAGAGCCCAGCATGGGCAGCAGGGTGGTGAACGGGCACCCTCAGCCTGGGGTGGGCATGTGGGGCATGAGGACACAGAGAAAGCCTGCCTGGCAAGGCCTGGCCCCGCAGCAGACAGGATTTGTTGTGATGGTTGGATAAACACCGTGGCACAGCATCCCTGGCCAGCTTGGGGTGACCTCCCCTCGTGAAAGGCCCTTGCTTAGACCCAGGGATCAGCTCTGGGTCACCCAGGAGTTGAATCCCTCTCTCTCATTTCACATTCAGGTGCTGGAATGAATTAATAATGGCAGTAATTAAATGCCAGGTTGTTTTCTGTGGGTCCAGCCTGGCTTGCCCTCACCTGCTGTTTACATTGACTGCAGCATCTGGCACAGCTCAAAGCCTGGAAGGTAAAACACAACCACAGCCAGGGCCTGCCTGTCCCATTCCCTGGGCTGGGTTCTTGTGCTTGGCCCTGACACCAAATTTCCAAGCTGGGTTTGACAGGACAAGGGGGAATGACCTCGAGTTGACACAGAGTAGGTTTAGATTGGATGTATGGAAGGAATTGTTCCCTGTGAGGGTGGAGAAGCCCTGGCACAGGGTGCCCAGAGAAGCTGTGGCTGCCCCTGGATCCCTGGAAGTGCCCAAGGCCAGGTTGGACAGGGCTTGGAGCAGCCTGGGATGGTGAAAGGTGTCCTTGCCCATGGCAGGGGGTGATCAAGATGATCTTTGGAGTCCTTAAAGTAAAGTGAAGTAAAACAGTGCCCCTTACACCTCATTTTCCCCTTCTTTTGAGGGATTTGTAATCACCTCCATCCCTGTGCTCACCGGCAGTGGAAGGTGTCAGGCAGCAGTGGGAGGCAGCCACATCCTCAGCACTGATGCAGTGGCCCCACAAAGGCACATTTGTGCCCCCAATCCTCCACCTGCACAGCCAGAAAAGCTCCAGGAGAGTGAGCAGGGCCACCCAACTCCAAATCCTGGGATACATCTCAGTGCCAGGGTCATTAATGGGCTGGAATGGCCTGCAAGGCTCCACATCCCAAGGCTGAGCCTGGGGTAAAAGTAGATTTAAAACTCAGCTTTTAATTTGTAACTGGAGAAAAGGATTCTCTGGCATAGCTTAGAGAATGAACAGAAACCCTGCAGTGTTCATTTACACACTCACCCTCCTCCTCCCTCCTGGTGGTTCAATGAGAGGAGCTTAATGATCCTTCCTCAAAGCGCAGGAATTTATTTTGCACAGCCCATGGAGCCTCCAAGGCAGAGGATCACACACTGAGGAGTCTTAGAAGGTCTTGGAGCCAAGCTGGGCAAGGTCAGCCCTTCCAATCTGTTGTTGTTCCAACTGCTCTCACACCCTCAGCTCTGGGGGCTGTGGGAGCTCCTCGAGCCCTCGGTGTCCACAGCCAGAGTGGCTTAAAAATGAGCAATTCTGCAACTGCAAATCATCTGTGCTGAGCAACAGCTGCTGAGTGGCCAACCCTGCTCCCCACAGCCCAGGGAACTGGGCAGCACACAATGTTCATTTATTGGCACAGCCCTGCTGCTTCCCTTTCCTTCCATCCCACTGTCACAAACAGCCCCATTCGTGGCTCACTGAGGGCTGTGGGTGCCTAATGCCCCCAAAATGCCACCACACTTCATTAAAAAATTAAGGGAAGAGTGAGGAGCCAGCTGCCAATCCCCTTGGGCTGAGAGGGCTCTGGTTTTCACAGGAGCCAGGCTATGCTCTGAGTGAAAATTCAACTTTGGGCTCTTGGGATTGTTTATTTCATAGTTTTGAAGGTGTCCATGAAATCTCCTGCCCCTGCTTTGTGCAGAGCAAGGGATGTCAGAGGCACAGAAGGGCCCAGGGGCTGCAGTGCTCTGATCCCTGTCTCTGTCCAAGGCACCCCAAGAGTCTCTCTGGAGATGTTCTCCCTCTTCCTGCCTCTGAGAACACCAAATTCGGAGCTCCCACATTCAATAAAGGTAGAGAAATACAGCTTAATTTCACAAATTTTGTGCAAACAGGGAGATGTGACCCTGTGCTCTGCTGTGGTTACAGCCAGGCTCTGCACATCGAGACTCTGCATTTGCAGCTTGGCTCTGGTGTTAATTTGCCACTAATCAGCAGCTTTGGCCACGTTTCCTGACTACTCCCCAACCATTTTCCCATCAGTAGCAGCAAAATAACAGCGTGGAGCACTGAGAAGTTCTTTGTTAACAGTTACAGACCATTCTGAGATGCAGTTTTATAGCTTGTTTATCACAGAATGATGGAACAGCCTGGGTTGGAAGGGACCTTAAAGTTCATCTCATCCCACCCCTGCCATGGCAGGGACACCTCCCACTGTCCCAGGCTGCTCCAAGCCCCATCCAGCCTGGCCTTGGGCACTTCCAGGGGTGGGGCAGCCACATCGAATGGGAAAAGATGGAAAAAAAAACCAAAGGCAAACCTGCCTTCCCTTCCAGGATGGTTCTTCAGGTGTTGCAGGGAATTCCCAGGAAGAATTTCTTCACAAAGGGGGTTTTCAGGCACCTTCCCTCCCCATCCTCAAACCACTCTGACAGGAGACTTCCCAGCTTTGCAGCCAATGCCATTTGTAACCACCCCTGCACTGACAGAGGTGTGTTTATCCCATAAATTCCACATAAAATAAAAGTAACAGAGCCTGGGCTGTTCAGGGAGCCCCTGATGGCCCTAAAAACAACTCAGCCTGGCAAAGAGGGCTCCTCCCTCGTCCTCTCTCCGTGTTTCTTCAGGAGAATCATTGGGAACACTTTAAAAATTCAAACTACACAGCAGGGAGAAGCACAGGGAGAGGAGGAGGAGGAGAGGAGAAGAGGGGAGAGGAGAGGAGAGGAGAGGAGAGGAGAGGAGAGGAGAGGAGAGGAGAGGAGAGGAGAGGAGAGGAGAGGAGAGGAGAGGAGAGGAGAGGAGAGGAGAGGAGAGGAGAGGAGAGGAGAGGAGAGGAGAGGAGAGGAGAGGAGAGGAGGTCCATAATGGGATGGGTGCCTCCTGAAGCTCTGCATTTCTGAGGTGGCCAGGAGGTTCCTGTCACCAGTCCCTGTGAATTTATTGAATTGCCATAAGAACTGAAAATATCTTAGAGGAACTGAATAAACTTCTTGAGTAAAAGGGGATTTATTGCCATTATCAAGCCAGTGGATTCAGAGGGAGCTTAACTCTTCCTCTCTTCCTTCTTCCCATCTGCTCCTCCCACATCCCACATCCCTGAAGGGACCAAGGCTGGGAAAAAGTTCTTGGTGGTGTCTTTGAATCATTTTTTGGGGCTTTTCTCCCCTTGGAAGGAACTTTGTGCAGGTTGATTTTTCTCCCCACATTTTCTGAGCCTCTCAGCATCCACGTGGCCCAAGCACATTTGGTATCCTGGGAACTCCTGGCATTATTGACAGAAAAGAACTGCTCAAGCAGGGGCTGCTGATAAAGCACAGATGGAAACAGGTAGAAGTTGTCTGTAAATAATTATGGTGTGACAAGGCTGTGATTACAGGAGAATCTGAGACTGAGGCAGCCAAGACTTGCTAAAGATTTAGGAACTGCAAGGTGATGCTGTGGGAATTGCACCTCAGGAATCCTCTCCCCACAAAAGCTGGAATTCTTCAATTCCTTCCAGGCACAGAAGTTGAGGTGAGAGAAAAAAGCATTTTGGTAAAGTCAAACCCCAGATTGTTTTAATGTTTTTAAAAGCAGATGGTTTTAGCTCTTTAGGAGCTAAAACCAAAATTGGGGTGCCTGGAGTGGAGTTTGCTCTGTGGGGAACACAAATTGGGGTGCCTGGAGTTTGCTCCATGGAAAACACAAATTGGGATGCCTGGAGTGGAGTTTGCTCCATGGAAAACACAAATTGGGGTGCCTGGAGTGGAGTTTGCTCCATGGGGAACACAAATTGGGATGCCTGGAGTTTGCTCCGTGGAAAACACAAATTGGGATGCCTGGAGTGGAGTTTGTTCCATGGGGAACACAAATTGGGGTGCCTGGAGTGGAGTTTGCTCTGTGGAAAACACAAATTGGGGTGCCTGGAGTGGAGTTTGCTCCATGGGGAACACAAATTGGGATGCCTGGAGTTTGCTCCGTGGAAAACACAAATTGGGATGCCTGGAGTGGAGTTTGTTCCATGGGGAACACAAATTGGGGTGCCTGGAGTGGAGTTTGCTCTGTGGAAAACACAAATTGGGGTGCCTGGAGTGGAGTTTGCTCCATGGGGAACACAAATTGGGATGCCTGGAGTTTGCTCCGTGGAAAACACAAATTGGGATGCCTGGAGTGGAGTTTGTTCCATGGGGAACACAAATTGGGGTGCCTGGAGTGGAGTTTGCTCTGTGGAAAACACAAATTGGGGTGCCTGGAGTGGAGTTTGCTCCATGGGGAACACAAATTGGGATGCCTGGAGTTTGCTCCGTGGAAAACACAAATTGGGATGCCTGGAGTGGAGTTTGCTCCATGGGGAACACAAATTGGGGTGCCTGGAGTGGAGTTTGCTCCATAAAGAACACAAATTGGGGTGCCTGGAGTGGAGTTTGCTCCATGGAAAACACAAATTGGGGTGCCTGGAGTGGAGTTTGCTCCATGAGAAATACAAATTGGGGTGCCTGGAGTGGAGTTGGCTCCATGGGGAACACAAATTGGGGTGCCTGGAGAGACAGCTCAGCAGTGCACACAAACCCTGTGTCACCATCTCCAGGGCTCCAATTTGGATTTTTCCCCATTCCCCCCAGCCAAACCCTAGGGCAGGAATCTACTTTTTTGGGTTTTTTGGGGGGATTGTGTTGGGGATTTTTTGCAATTGTTTTCACTGGCCACTAAGCCAGGCAAGGGGAATTCTCTGCAGGCCGGGCTGCCTCGTGCAGCAGAGAGATAAAGTCACTCCCTCCTGCTTTTAAACAGAAAATCAGCAGTTAATAAACAGGAAAAAACCTCTTCTGCTCAGCAGAGCCCTTCCCAGTGACTGTCTCCTTTGGACCTGCTCTTGGGAGCTTGGAAACACTGAAAGTGCAAAAATAGCACCTGCAAAGTCAGCAGCCAACCCTGCTCCTGGACAAGATCTATGCCTGGGGCTTTTTTTGGGCTTTATTTATTTTCCAAAACCTCTTCCAAAGTCTCTGGAAGGAAGTGGGGACTCTCCCTGGCCACCTCAGCCTGTGAGATCCTGAACAAGATTCCACCTGAGCCAAAGCTCCTGCTGCAGGGAGGGAACCACAAGAATGGATTTCCTGGGGATTTGAGGTCCTGTTTGCATTGCTGGAATACCTCTGAGGAGAGGTGCCAAGGAAAAACAGGCCTCAGAAAAGCCAAAAACCCCAAAAGGCAGGCCCAGGGTGGCCTCAGAAAAGCCAAAAACCCCAAAAGGCAGGCCAGGGTGGCCTCAGAAAAGCCAAAAACCCCAAAAGACAGGCCCAGGGTGGCCTCAGAAAAGCCAAAAACCCCAAAAGACAGGCCCAGGGTGGCCTCAGAAAAGCCAAAAATCCCAAAAGGCAGGCCCAGGGTGTCCCCTCCCATCCCTGCCCTGCCTGGGATGCTCCTTGGTCACCCCATTCTTTCTTTCTGGGGGGTTAAAGTCAGGTGAAAATTCCCAGAAATAGAAGTGGGAAGGAGGTTTTTTCCCTTATGGAAAACACATCCAGGTTTCCCAGTGATCCTTTTTACTCTCTGCAGGGCACTCTGATAAAGGGAAGGATGGTGGGCAGCAGGGAAGGTGAAAATCCAACCTGGGATGGGTGAAATCAGCAAATCCCTCAGAGAATCCCACCCCTGAGCATTCCCAGCTCCAAACCTGAGCTTTAGCAATGCTTCTTTTATTCTGCTTAGAAATTTTCCCACAAAAAGTTCTGTCTGAGTTAATGGACCTGTTCTGGCAAAACAAATCGTGCTGATTTTTGATAATTTCGAAAGAATTTTCAAAATTTCTTGGTGGTTTCAGGCTCTTCCTGGGTTATGGCCCTGGCATCATTTGCAAATTGCTTGCCCAGCTCTGCCTGGAGCAGATCAGGGGCAATTTTGGCTGCTGCAGCAGAGCAAACAGCAGTGGAGAGTGTCCTTTCCTCTCTCCAGGCATTCACCCAGGACATAATGAGGAGAGAATTGGATTTCTGTGGCTGTGCCCTGGAAGTGATTGGTGGATAACCAAGCCCAAAGGCCAAAGGATGAAGAATTTATTGATGTTTGCAGTGGTGATTTCCCAGTTCATTTGCAACCCACAGAAAGAGAGAAGGAATCACTGAAAATACAACACTTTTGTGTTGTGTGGATTATGGAAAGGGTTTAAGGAGCATTCACTGGGTTTGTTTAAACTTCTGGCAATAAATGTGACCAAATCTTAGTTGCAAGGCAGAGCTTCCTAATTTGCTTTAAAGCACAGAGGTGCCACTTTGCAAAGCTAAAATTAATTAGACAGAGATCCAACGAAGGTGTTACCCATCCTAGGCCACCTGAGAGTCCCTTGGGTGCCTGCAGAGGTGTCTGGGTGAATTCTCTGTCTGCACAGCAACCTCCCAATGCCCTCCCTGTCCCAAATTTTCAGAGGTGACAGGAGTTAACACAGGAGATCACTGTGCTCTGACAGCCAGCAGGGCCCAGCTAATTAACTATTGATCCCAACTTTGGGGGCTTTATTAGCATCCCAGAGGTGTCACATTATTGTTCACAGAGCTTCAGTGCACAGAGCTGGCTGGGAGAGGAGGTGTTGGTGCTGAAATGTGGGAAATCATCACTTCCCCAGCAGCACAGCCCGGGTTGGGAGGCAGCTGGGAGGGCAGGAGGGTTATTCCCATTATTCCATTATTCCATTATTCTATTATTCCATTACTCCATTATTCCAGTGGGTGTTTCCAGTGAGCTTCCCAGGATCCCCCAGGCACTGCAGGACCTTGATTCCTGCAGTTCAAATTTTGAGACCCAATATGTTTGAAGACTTTTTATCAGCTCCAAGCTGCTGGAGAGACCCCAGGCATGGCAGAGAGGAGCAGGCAGCAGCACCAGGCTGGGTTTCCTGAGTCCCACACAGAGGCTGAGCAGAAAATCCCAACAAGCACCCACCCTGCCCAGGCTGGAGCTGCCAGCTCCTGTTTTCCCCTGGCATAAAACAGGAATACAAATGGGAAATGGAGACACCAAGCATCTGATCACTAAGGGGCACAGTCTGGCCTCAGCACAGGGCATTTTGAGCAGTTCCTCCAGCCTGTTTGTGGGTCTGAATAATCCCAGTTCCCTGCTGGTGTGAAAGAAAGAACACGCTGTGTGATGAGCTCTGTTCCCATGTCAACCACGCTGCAGCCCCACAAAGGACATTTCCTCCCCTGCCCAGGTCCCAGCTTAGCTCTGCCTTGCTAAGCCCA
>VZRZ01008026.1:6991-22165 GCA_013398175.1 Climacteris rufus
CCCCAAACTGCAGTGTCTGTAGCTCAGGGAGCCCCAAACTGCAGTGTCTGGAGCTCAGGGATCCCCCAAACTGCAGTGTCTGTAGCTCAGGGAGCCCCAAACTGCAGTGTTTGGAGCTCAGGGAAGGCCCAGCCCTGTGCTGTTCTCTGTGTTCAAACCAAGCCCGGCTGCAGGACCTCGCTGCGCTCGCTCCGCGTTGGTTCGTCTCAGTGCACAGCTGATAGTGCAAATTACTTGGAGTTTCCTGGTGCTGCAATTCCTTAGTAGGTACTCAGTTGATCCAGTTGCACTTGCTGTCAAATACAGGCATAAATAGCAAATTCAGCTACTTAGTGCTAAGTTAAACTGAGTTTACTGAAGCTGTTGTTAAAATCGTAGGGCTTTGGTAGATTCGATTCTTGAACTGCATTTATAGTAAAAGTCCACAACACTTTTTTTTTTCTAGTTTCAGTTTTGGCACTAGATTTTATCCTGGAGTTCTTAAATATTCTTCATCCTGTTCTTTTTCTATTAAGGTTAATGTTGAAGAAGGAAAATGCGGAAGTCGCCATTTGTCAAGTTTTATAAATGAGAATTATTTGAAGCTCAGGAATAAGTGAAGCTGAAATTTGAAAAAAAAGAAAGTGAATGCATGCTAATTATCAGACCAGAAGTCCCACTTGTAGAATATTGAGCAATTTGTGTGAAGTGGGGAAGATGAAAGAAGTCAGAATTTGAAACGGAAGAATGAAGAAAAGGAATAAAAATGAAGTTAAGATAAGAAGTAATCTGGAATCTGAAAGCACTACGCTAAGTAATTACTAGTCTGTTTATGTGTCCCTGTATATTTTGCTAAACATGCATGCATTATCTGTTTAATAGCAAAAGTACATGCAGGGTAAAGAAGTGTCTACCAGGAAAAAAAAAAAAAAAAACCCCCTCCTTAAAAATCTAGGCAGTGCTAATGCCGACTGCCCGGACACATAGCTATGAATATTTACCATTTATTTCACTGGAGCTTGTTTACAGCCCTTAGGTAAACAAGGATTTGTGTACAAATTAGGCTTTCGATATCTGCGTGCAGGAATCCCGTTCTGCTTCCAGAAGCGGAAGTGCTCATGGGTCTGGCAAGTCGGGGAGGCACACCCCTGCGAGATCGCGCTCTAAGGAGGATTCCAGGCGCTCCAGGTCAAAATCTAGATCCAGGTCTGAATCCAGGTGAGTTGGCTTCTTTTACCTCTTCCTCCTCCCACAAGTCAGAGGTGACACCCAGCTTAGCCAGTTCCGTTTCCAGACTTAGTGCATCTCCTGTGGACATGGAGTGTGTGGGTTTAGGATTGGGAAAGCCAAGCCGTATCAGTTTAGTTATTTTTGCTGCTTTTTTAAAGAGTTAAGTCAGCCATGTAGGTTTGTATCCCTGCTGATACACTTCAGAAGTGTCTGCCTTTTATGTCTTGGCTTGTTTCTGAGCATGGAGTACTCTAGATGAGTTTTTCTGTGCATCAGCAGATTTCCCACTTTAGGTCACATCCATGTGTTTCCTCACTGGAAGCAGTGATGTCCCTGGAGTAATGAGTGAAAAGAAGCAGCAGAGATAAATGGGAATTTCACAGTCTGACCTCTTAAATACATTAATCTAACCTGAAAATTAACAGGCTAGGAAGCTTTGAAAATTAAGACAGCTTTCCAAGCTCTCCAGAAGAGTAGTGGAGAAAGTAACTCACTCACTGTGTTTGATGTGGCAGCACGAACATCCCATGTGTGTTTTGCACTCTGTTACCTCTTCTGATACTCACCAGCAAAACAAGCTGAAAGCAGGGTCAGAATTCCTCTTAAAAGAGTAGACAGCTGAGTGCTGAGTACAGAAATTAATGTGTTGATCATTTCTTTACTCATTTGTAGGCATTCAGGGAGGTTTGGACAGTGGGGTTTCTGGGTGAGCCCTTCACAACATACTGATGTGAACAAGCAGTGGATTGCCAAAGCCTGGGAGGCAGGCTGGAGTGATACTGTGCTGTCAGCAATCACCCATGGTGGAAAACACTGTCAAGCAGTGGGTTAAGTCTTGCAAGATCAAGGAGAAAGGCTTTTGTGAGAAGGAAAGTAGTTGGGAAGCTTTGACAGCAGAACATGGGGTTTTGTCTAATTGAGGCACAGTCACAAGTATCAAATCATGCAGCTGGCAGTCCCTGCAGTGTAAGGAGAAATGTGTCAAATGAAGTGAATAAATACTGGTGGAGTAGTGCATGACAGGGAAAGTGGGAGTGGCAGCAGTGAGAGGTGATGGGGCAGCTCAGGAAGGGTCCAGTCCCACATCTGCACAGGGCAGGCTCTGCTCTGGGCCCAGCCCGTGCTCTCAGGGCTTTGAACACCTCAGGGTGCAAAACACCTCTGGGCAATCTTCAGTATTGAAATAACCAGGTCAAGATCCCAGCCAGCCTGTCCTACCCCAGGGATTCCATACTCTTCAAGCACCATATTTCCCCCTTGCAGAGTAACCATGATGCTGGGGAAGATGCAATCACAGATTGTATACAATCTGAAGAAGTAAATACAGGATGTAGAATTGATGAGAGACCTGGCAGATCATTTACTTTTGCAATAAACAGTCTTTAATTAATACCCTGACAACTGACTATTTTACGTTTTGATGACCGAAAAGTACAAGTTTATAACTACCATGACTTCCTGAGCATTTAACAGCTGTCTTGAAGATGCCTGTGGCTGGAAATAATGGAATTACATCCCAGAGTTAGTGTTGATGAGTAGGTTTGGACAGAACTGTGTCGAGGCACATATTTAGAAACAACATACTTTAATCTCTGTTCAGTGCTGCCACACTTTGAGATGTGGTCACGGGCAGATCACTGAACTCTGGCTCTCCCCAGAGAAATAACCCTGTGATAACTTTCATATTTTTTGGTAAGTTTCTGTTGCAAATGTATTTTTGAGTTACCAGCTTTATAAATTAAACTTTGATTTGGGAACCAACCTGTGTCCTGGTGTTTTTATCAGTTGGGGTGTGGATATACTTGATTTAAAAATCTGCTTTTATTGAAGTTTGTAGCTCCTATCTTTGGCTGATAATCATTCTGGTACCTAAAATACCAATTCTGTGTTTGCCTTAGTTATTTTTTTTCCTATATCAGTGGCTGAAATGTGGCTGTATGCATGTGTGGAGCTTCTTTTTTTTATTATTATTTCTGTCTTTTTTTACTGTGTTCCCAGCTTCAAGGAAGTTCTCTCTCTGTCTTTTTTTTTAAATTTTGTTGCCAAAAACAATGTTTTCTTTCTCTATGAATAGTTGAAAGTGCTGTAATGGGACATGCTGAATTAATTTGTCCTGGGCATGGATACATATTTTAAGTGGAGCTTATCTGGCTTACTCCTGATGAGGTAGAAGGGGTTTTTTTGAGGAGATAGGTTGTGCAGCTTGGCTGTCTGGTGACACTTGGTGAGAAGTCCAGGAAGAAGCTGTTAAATGCTCAGGAGTAAAAGCAGTTCAGGTGCAGAGCTTCCTTCAAGCCAGTGTGGTGGTGCTGCTGTGGAATTAGAGGAAGGAATTTAAGACACAAGAGCCTGAAAATCAGCAATTTCTGACTCAGATCCATTGACTGTTAAGCTGTTTCTTGCACTTCTTAGCCTTACAGGGGTTTTTCTTGGGAGTGGTGTGGAATGCAGGTTGTTCAGTGCAGCCATCAGCACACCAAGACCAGGTGCAGTATCCCGGTGTAAATGCCCAGCTTTTCTGCTGGGATTGGCTGTGCTGGGAGTGCTGAGGCTTTGGCAGAAGGAATTGAAGTGTTTCAGACCCTCATGTCCACACAGCTTGTGCTGTAAGAAAACATTTCTGGGGAAAAAGAATTAATGAGTAGTTGCAGCTTTGCATAAATGCACTTAAGATTGTGAACATGTAGATATTCATGAACTGGTGTTGAGCAGGTAAATAAGCCAGCTTGGGCTTGATTTCCTCAGATTGTGTTAAGCTCTGTTTCAGGGGTGTTTGCCAGACTTAAAAAAGTGGATTTGCTTTCAGTGTCCCCCAAGGCAGTCCTGCTCAGACTGTCCCCCCCAGTGGTGCCTGCTTTTTGTTAAGGCTGTTTATTGCTGTTCCCTTTGTCTGGTAAGTGTGAACAGAAAGCCACCCCACCTGCTTTTACCTAAACACTGTGAATATTCTAAGCAACAGCGTGTCACACCAAGGTAGCCTTGTTAAAGGGAGAGCTGACTGCAACCCAGTGAGGTTCCTGAGCGTCTGCAGGAATGTGATAGTAAAGATGGAGCCCACAGCCCTTGGAGCAGTGACTGTGATCCCAGCTGGGCCGTGTGGCACCGCAGAATTTGGGAAGCAGTGACTGGAGCTTTGTGTGCCTGTCTGATGTATTTCTGAAGGCTTGAACAGCCCAGCTGAACAGCCCAGCGCAGCGCTGTAGCTCTGTGTGTTTCCCCCCTCAGGTCTAGGTCGCGGAGGAGCTCCCGCAGACACTACACCCGCTCGCGCTCCCGCTCCCGCTCGCACAGGAGGTCCAGGAGCCGCTCGTACAGCCGGGACTACCGGCGGCGCCACAGCCACAGCCACTCCCCCATGTCTACGCGCAGGCGGCACATCGGCAACAGGGTGCGTGTGCCAGGGTCTGCGCCAGGCCTGCTCGGTCCCCGTGCCCTGAGGAACGAGGGCATCCTCCTGAAGGGCCTGTGTTCCCCTGGGTTTGCTTTGTCAGCGTCTCAGCCCCGCCCGTGCTTTATCTTGAAGTGCTGATGGTCACCACTTGAGAAATTTCTCAATTTGAGAAATTCCTTGCGCTGCACAAACCCCATTTCATTCTAATAATCTCTGTCCCTTCTTTTAGGCAAATCCTGACCCCAACTGTTGTCTGGGTGTGTTTGGGCTGAGTTTGTACACCACAGAACGAGACCTGCGGGAGGTTTTCTCCAAGTACGGGCCCATCGCCGACGTGTCCATCGTGTACGATCAGCAGTCGCGGCGCTCGCGCGGCTTCGCCTTCGTCTACTTCGAGAACGTCGAGGATGCCAAGGAGGTGGGCTGGGCTGCTGGGCTCCCGCTTCCTGGGGTGGGTATTCTGTCCTGGGGTACAGGCTGGGGAAACTGGGAACCTGGAAAGTACTTGGAATCTCATCATCGTGGAATTTGGGCTTAGGAGCGCTACAGAATGAATTGGGAATTCTGCAGGTGCCCAGCAGAGAATCCTACACTTGTGCCAGTCCTTATAGAGCTGCCCTTTATGGACTGAAACTAGGCTTGTATTCTGCAGAAATTCCTCTCCTGAAAGTTTCCAGTGTCTTCTTTTCCACATCTGGCATGAAGGCTTCCCTGCTGGGTTGGAGCTTTGGATGTAGGACCTGCTGCTTGGCAGACAAAACCCAGTTGTTTCGGGTTTTTCACTTGAGATTTATTTATGACTGATATTACATTCAAGATTATGGTAGTTTGGACAATATATCTGGATAGATTAGTGGTGCTCTTTTAACTTCCAAATACTTTATGTTGTGTGTTGGAGTACTTACATCTCCCTACATCAGCATCTTCAAAGGTTCCCCTTAATCCCTTAATCTTGTCAGAGGCACTGAAGCAACTGCTCAGTGATGTTCCTTTCAGGATTTTAATGCCTAAGAAGTCACGTTTCCAGTGGTTACTGGCACTTGTGTCCAGCTGGCCTAGAATACCTTACAGATCATGTTCACTGCAAGGTGTGGGTGATTCAAACCTGCCTCCAAACTGAGCCATTTTAGGGCATTTTGACACTTGAAGGAGTGGTTAGCAATTTGTGTTGGTGCTGAAGTTCATCCCTACAGCTGATGGCCTTGTCTCCCTCCTCAGGCAAAGGAACGTGCCAATGGAATGGAGCTGGATGGAAGAAGGATCCGGGTCGACTTCTCCATAACAAAAAGGCCTCACACACCTACCCCTGGAATATACATGGGAAGACCCACTTAGTAAGTATTAGCCATGGTTTTGGTTGGCTGTTTTTCCCAAACCAGTACAGAACAGGATTAATTGTTTTGTAAAAACTGTCCTGTTTCACCTCTAAGAGTCCTGATTCTGGATGTTTTTCCTGGTTTCTTGGGCTTTTGCATTAATGCACAAGCTCTTCTCTTGTTTATGGCTGCTGTGCTGCACGTTAAATAAACTCCACATGAGCATCAGTAGTAATGCATCAGTCTACAGGGAGATATTTTGACAATTTCTAAATTATTTGAAGTAGCTTCCCTGTGTACCTTCAAATATTCATGTCCTTTGCAAGCCCAGATTTTGAAGAGTGAGTGAACCAATAGTGGTTGAAGAGCTGTGTGACTCAGTTAATATTTGGGATGAGCAGTTGGCCCTGTTCACACACTGCACTTTCGAGTTCCAGTTGCTGAGAGGGTAAATGATTCTCCCAGTTCATTTCCCAAGACTTTGAGCTCACTGCTGGTTATGGTGATGTTGTGGTGAGGGTGCAGGTTATTGTTTTAATCAGAAAGTTGATTCAAAAGTTTGCTCAGAGTTTAAAGTGAATGAAGACTTGTCACAGAATGGAATTCCTCGTGTGCCTGTGATACCTAAAGGCTGAGATTTCAGACCAGGGAGGAAAACAACTGAAAGTTGAAGCATTTAAAAAGCCATTACTGAAGTAGTGCTGTTCCACCAGCACTGCTGGGTAAACAGGGGTGCTCACAGACTTCCAGCTGTGAGGATGGGCAGTAATAACACAACCCAGTATGAACAGTGTGAGTTTAGCTGCCTGCAGACACTGTGGGTGTTTTCCATCTCAGTAAATGCAATTGTTGCCCTCCTGCAGTGGCAGCTCACGACGAAGAGATTACTATGACAGAGGCTACGACAGAGGCTACGACGACCGTGACTACTACAGCAGGTCATACAGGTGAGGATATTTGCAATATTTGACAGCTTTTCACACTCTGCTTTCTCATCTACCTGTGTGCAAGCATTAGGCAGTTCATCCTACATAACTATTCAAAATATTTTTGCACTCGCTGGCATTCTGGAATCTTTCTGAAATCTTTGCCAAAAGGACTGCTCACTATAAATCAAATTGGTGGGATCAAGAAATCTTTTGTGGTGTTTAACCTGTGGCCTGGCTTAGTCCAAAATGTTTCCTTAATCTGCACTAAGTTTTGAAAAACAAATTGTGTTCTCATTTTAGGATATTTTGTTGGTTCATCTGTTAGCTCTGAAATGGTGCAGATAAATACTTGAGTTGGTATTACAGTGTCAACTTACATTTTGAGTGTAGTGTGGTAGATAAAAAGTGGGACATTTCAGTGGTTCACAGTATTTCCTCTTGAAGATTATGGCACCTCAAGTGTTGCCAAAAAATAAAGACTTGGGGATTGGAGTGTGAGCTGTTGTGTATTGGACATCTGCACAAAAAGGTACCTTGCCAGGTGGATGTGTGTGGAAACATGGCTGGGATGCAATTGGTTTTGGTGATTGAGAAATTTGTCTTCTGCTTTTTCTAGCAAGTCTTGTCCCCTGCAAAATCCTCACAATTTCTGGAACACTGTTAAGTTGAACACAAAGATCAGAGTTCATTTTTTTCTGTCTGCATTACCAAAGATTCCTGCAGTTGCAGAATTCTATGTTTAAATTCTAGCATCAGCCCGTCTTCAGTGCTTAAGTGGTGCCTTTTCCTTCTGCAAGTGAGCAGTGGCTCAGGGCTTTGAGACTGATCCCAAAGCTGTGTTGGGGCAGCAGTGGCAGCCTCTGGGAGTGACCTGCTCTAGTGGGAGGTGTCCCTGGATGTGTTTAAGGTCCCTTCACCCCAAATCATTCCTGAATGTGGAGCCACAAATGACTCACTTGTGGCTACTTGAAAAATGTCGGGCTCTGCTGCTTTGCCACGCTGCAGACATTGGTTGGCTGAGGGAAAGGGAAGTGTGGGTGTGTTGTGAGTGCTTCCCTGAGGAAGGAGTAGCTGGGATTGTTCAAGATGCAGTGGAGCGTTGCATACCCCACCCTGAAATTTCAATTAGCAACAATTCCTTTGTATCCCCTGCCCTCTGTGACAATAAAGCCTTAAGGGAGATACAGAGTCAGATGGGAATTACAATGTTAAAACATTGCAATGTTAAAACTTTAGTTTTTCCTTGTTGCTGTAGGAAGCTTAATTTTGCCTAAAAAGGTATCTACAAATTAAAGAATAACCTTAAAAAAAAACCCCAATCCTCAAAAAACAACTGGAGAACACTTCAAACTTGATTTAGTCTCCTTCTGGTAGCACTTTGCTGATCTAAATCTGTGAGGTACTGGTCCCACCACTCAATATTAGTGCTATGATCTGTTGTTTCTGTTTTCTATAAGAAGTACCACAGTTCTTGTTTAAATGTGACTGTGAAGTGTTACAGGGTGGGGGGGGATTTTCCTTGCTTCCACCTTGGAGTCAATATTTTTCTTTGGAATAGTGAGTTGATGCTGCTACTTTAAAATAATTAATAAGTAAAAGGGTTTGCCTGAAGTGGGTAAGTGTGTAAAAATGAACATAATAAAATAATTCAGCATCATTCAGTGTAGGAACCAATGTTTCCTTACCTTCACATCATTTGCTTACTCTGATGGTGCTTTTTTCTTGTACAATGAACTTTTTGTTTATTTTTTTAAATTCCTAAAAGTTGTTCTGCTTTTATTTTCACAGAGGAGGAGGTGGTGGTGGAGGAGGAGGCTGGAGAGCTGTTCAGGACAGGGATCAGTTTTACAGGTATGTGCTGGATTGGTGGAACCAGGCAAGGAAATGAGAGACTCGGGAGTGCCTGGATTGGAGGGCTCTGGGGGTGGTTAGCTGTAGCAGTGACTGCAAGTCAGGTAAATTCTCATCTTGGACAAATAATTCAGATTAAAAAGTGAGGTGGACTTGTTTGGGATGCTCCTGGCTTGAGACTGCAATCACATGGAGGCAAATTGTGAGTGCAAGAGCTTGAATTTGTCGCGTTGGTCAAAACCAATATTGGATCTGGTCATCAAAAAGAAACTGCAGATCTTTGCTTTGTTACCCAGTAGAAACGCTGATGAGCTGTTTCCATGCTCATTAGCTGAGAGCAGGAGAGGGCCAGAGGTGGCCAGCTGGAGGTGCTGGCAGTGAGCTGTGTGGGGTGTGATGCAGGGATTGTTTGTGTCACCCCTTTGCAGGAGGAGGTCGCCGTCCCCGTACTACAGCCGAGGGGGGTACAGGTCCCGCTCCAGGTCCCGCTCCTACTCACCTCGTAAGTAACCCTGGGGTCCCACAGGCTTGGGATTCCACCACCTTAAAGCCCATCTCCTTTAACAGGCCTGAACTGGACCTGGCCTAATCTCAGAGTTCACCTCTCCAGAGCGAATTTGCCATTCCCTGGACTTCTTTCACGCTTTTGTGGCCACAAAGATTGACTTTGGTGTGGATATTTTATTAAAACATAGTTCCCTTTAATGCTTCATTGAGCAACTGGCAACCTTGAGGACAGACAGCAAATACTTGGTTTGGAAAAAACAAGTGAGATAACAGCACTTGTTTTGAGTCTGAGATGCTGTTTCTTCCCTCCAAACAAACCTCTGTTCAAACAGCAGTTGGGAACTTTGGACATCCAGGATGTCAGGCTCTCAGATTTGATGCAAGTTTGAGGGGTGGCAGTGGGTTTAGCCAGAAATCTGAAAAATCTCTCAATCCTTGAAGTGTGACTGTTTTGTTGGGTTTTTGTCTTCCAGGTCGCTATTAAAGCATGACACATAGAGGAATTTCTAGCTACAGCCTTTGAGTTGAAATTGCAAGTTTGTGGACAATATTTTTTTATTGTCTCTTCTGTTTAACCAAGTGACAGTGCCTAGTGAATTAGGTGACTTTTACACCTTTTATGAAGACAACTTCTGTGGTGTTCAATGCTGTTTCATTCTGCATATTTGTGTAGTTTGGTGCTTTGTTTCCAGTTGTGTTTTGAAAGGAGTATGTTTTGCATGTATTTTTTTAGTCTCCATTTTGACTCCCAAAGGGTTTCTATTGTAAAGACAAAAACTGTTGAGTTAGTTTTTTCTACTGATTCCAAGTTATTCCCAAGATCCAAACCTGTGTACAATGCTTTCCAAAAGTGGAAAAAAATAAAATAAAAAGAAGTTTGTTTTTTTTCTTTTCCTACTTATTTTTGCTAAGAAAGCAAAAACCCAGAGGTAATCCCAGGCCAAGTGCTGTCCATTCCTTTCAGGAAGAACCAGTCCTTTGGTGTCACACGAGCAAATTGCACTTAAGGTGCTTCTCAAGTCCATTTCTCACTTCTAAGATCAGCACTGAATCCCTCATTTGGATGTTCATCTCTTGGATTTAAAAGGTTTTGGGCCAGCACTTCATGGTGTATCTGTTACACCAAATAGTGAATCTGTGCACTTGGGTCTGTGAGCCAGTTTAGTTTTTAATCTTGTGTTGGAGGAGCTTTCCACATTGATTTATGGTGAGAGTGTGTTTTTTGTGTAGAAATAATGGAAATGTCTGACTTCAAAAACTGATGCTCCCTATGGATGTAGGGAAGAAAATTAGGGAAATGTGCCCTCACACAAAGGGAGGGACTGAAGGAACAGGCCCTGTGTGCTGCAGCTGCCTGCAGTGGAGGTGGCCACCAGCAGCACACCAGGTGTCTGGGGTGTCTTAGGTAGTGACAGATCATCCAGGTATTTGTTAAAACTCCACAGTGGGCTGTGGGCTCATGGCAGTCATGATTTTTAATTCTCTGAGCAGTAACAGCCCATTCAGGGCTGGGTTGGTTGCTCCTGGTGTCACATTCCTTGTCACAGTCCCAGGGCTCCTGTGCTGAGGGTGTCCCAAATCCCTGCTTGGTGTGAGCATTGGAGGCCCTGGAGCATCATGGATCAGGGAATGAGTTGGTTTGGAAGAGCCCTCCAGGTCTGAGTCCGGCACTGCCCCACGTGCCACATCCACAAGGCTTTTGAATCCCACCAGGGATGGGTGCTCCACCACTGCCCTGGGCAGCCCCTACCCCTGCCAGACCACTTTTTCCTTTAAGAAATTCCTCCTGATGTCCAACCTGAACCTCTGCTGGCCCAGCCTGAGGCCATTTTCCATTGTTCCCTGGGAGCAGAGCCTGACCCCCCTGGCTGCCCCTCCTGGCAGGAGCTGTGCAGAGCCAGCAGGGCCCCCTGAGCCTCCTTTGCTCCAGGCTGAGCCCCCCCAGCTCCCTCAGCCCCTCCTGGTGCTCCAGCTCCTTTCCCTTCTCTGGCCAGGTCCCAGCCTCTCCATGTCCTTGTGAGGATTGGGGGTGCTGGTGAGGCTGACATCCAGGTGAAAATTCCACCACGGGTGCCAAAGGCCATGGGTGTTGTGTGAGTGAGAGGCACCTTGCAGACCTGCACCCCAAAATGCACCTGAAAGCTGTTTCTGGGTTTGTGGAAGCAGCTGCTGTGGCTCAGCCAGGGAGAGCCCGTTGTCCTGCACTTGCTGCTGCTGAATCAGCCCCGGCAGAGCCCCAGTGCTGCCCTGGGGTGCTGGGGCTGGCAGGCTGCTGTGGGGTGTGATGTGCTGCCTGCCCTGCTCCTCGGCCAGGACTGAGGCAGGAATTACCCATGGCAGGGAGGAATCCTCTGCCAGAGCAGCATCTGCTGCCCTGGGTGTGACAGGCTGTGCCCTTTCCCGACCTGCCTTCCTGTCAGCACAGCACAAATAAAAGCCTTGGAAGCGTGTGGTGGGGAAAGGGGAAACCAGGAGCTGTTTGTGCCGCTGGTCCCTTCCCAAGCCTGCAGGTGGAATTTCCTCTGGGGCTGTTTGTGCCGCCCCCAGCACAGGAGATGCTCCGGGCCCTGTGCAGCCTCTGGCATCTCCTGACTCCAGGGGCACGAGGAGGGGCGCTGGGGGCATTGGGGAGCTCAGGGGAGCTGTGGAGCATCAGGGCAGCTGGGGGTTTAGTATGGTCAGGCACCCCTTGCACAAGTGAAGCAGCTCTCTGCTCTCCATGGAATTCCACGAGCTCCTAAAAATCCCATTTTTCCTTGCAACTCTTTCATTTGGGTTTGAGCGATTATTTTGTGGTTCACTGCTCCAGCAGACCAATTTCAGGTTAAGGCAGGTGTTCCCATCCCAGTGGAGCTGCTTTGGAGCTGGGAGAAGCTGATCTTTTTGTTTTCCTGCTTGGATACAAAGTGTACAGCTCACCAGGATGCTCTGTAGTGCCCATCTGTGTCACCCTTTGCTCCATCACCTTGGTCCTGCAAATCCTCTCCTTTGAGATCACCTCGGGAGCGTCACCAAAACCTGGAGTCACTTGGGAAGGAGATACTGGACCTGTCCACCATTCCCATCGTTAATGTCTTGCTCATGCTCAGCCCCAGTGCAGGTGTAATTAACACAGACCCAGTTATTAATTTAATTACCCAGCCACACAGCGGTGCTTCCACCTCAGCATTCCCAACTGTCGCAAACTCACAGCTTGGAAGCTTCTGCAATCCAGTGAGCAGCTGGAAGATTTTCACTCCTGTCCCAGCGAAGGGTGAGCAAAACTATTGAAAAGCGTGGATGCATTTTCCAACCAAAGTGTGAATTATTTTCTCAGCTCTGCTGTTCCTTAGGGATTATCCCACTTTCCAAGGTGGGCTGCTTCTGTGCCAGTCCTTGATGCTCCTCCCTCCCCTCCACAGCAGCTGCACAGTTCTCTTGCTGGGAGGTTTCTAAAAGCCAAGAACCACGTTCCAGGCAGTTCATCACCAGCATGTGAGGGGAATTTGGGACCTGCCCAGCCTGGAGCTGCCTCGTGCCTTGCACAGGGTGGTGAGGGGCAGGTGGGAGCCACTGGCAGCACGTGCCGGTCCCACATCGCAGGGTCACGGCACACGGAGTCAGCTCAGCAACACACGCCTTGGGAGAACAACCCCAGGCTTGGGGTTAATCTTTAGGACAGGGTTTACTTGGGGCTTTCCTTTGGCACTGCCTCTCCTGAGCAGTCTCTGCAGCCAGAGGTGCATCCCCCATGGAGTGCTGGGCAGCTGCATCCCACCTTGTTCCCAATCCCAACAGGGCAGGGGTGGGAAGGAGCTCTGCTGAGCCTGCGTGCTGAATGAGTGAGAAGTGTCCCTAAGGGTTCAGGGAAAACAGGCAGGTCCCTGAGGTGAGGTGGGTTCCTCCTGAGCCAGGTCTCTGGGCTTTTCCCACTGGATTGCTGCACCTCCTGTGGTAACTTCTGGAGCCACCACATCCCTCCTGCCAGCTCGGGGCAAAATCCTCCCTCTGCGCTCTGTCCCTTCTCTGTCCTGTTCCCAACGCCCTCTGGGGATATGGGATCCAAGGAGAGATCCCAGCACAGGTGCTCCAGCCTGCTCCATCAGCAGGAGCCCAAC
Source organism: Climacteris rufus (assembly GCA_013398175.1). Lineage (NCBI taxonomy): Eukaryota > Metazoa > Chordata > Aves > Passeriformes > Climacteridae > Climacteris > Climacteris rufus. Next base: position 20,292 of record VZRZ01008026.1, read on the forward strand.
CAGTGCCCTGAGTGTGGGTCCCAGCCCAGCAGGAAAGGGGGGTGAAACCTTGGGGATCCCAACCTGCCTGCTCCAACACAGGCTTACCAAGGGCTCAGGATAAAATGGACTTGTGGGCCGGAGCATTTGTCCCAAGCTTGGAGGAGACTCAGGAATCTCTCAGGGCAGCCTCAGGGTAGTGTGGGATGTTTGTCTGACCTTCTCCCAAAACCCCCAGCTGAGAAACAGTGTATCCTTCTCTTCCCATGTCCAATCCACCAAACACTCCGTTTTTTCCTGATTTGTCCTGTTTTTCCAAGGCAGCCCTTCACACACAGCGGGTTATCCTGTCCTTCTCCAGACTAAACAAACCCTCCTTCAACCTCTCATGGCCTTTTGCACATTTTATCAGTCTTGCTGCCGCATCCCAGACTCATTCCATGCCAGCATCTTTCCCAACAGGACTGATCTTGCCCTCAGGGCTGCCCTTGGGAGATGCCTTCCCTTTCTTGCTGGATCCTCAACCACTTTTGGGACCATTTGTCCATGTGGTTGCTGCCTCTCCAGCTATTTCATACCAGTGTTCTGAACTCTTCCTCCCCAAAGCACAAGCTTCCCTTGAGCATCACATCAAGACCAAGACCAATCCACCAAAACCCTGGGAAGCAGTACCAGCTCTGTAGAGTTGGGGGAGCGTCTGCAGGAGTTTGTTGAGCTCTTTTCTGCAAAGCCAAAAATCGGGGGCAGGAGGGATGAGCTCATGCAGGTAACTGCAGGAGACTCCTCTGTCACATCCAGCTCTGGCAGAAGGCTGGAATGAGGAGCAGTAAATGAGTATTGCATCCCGTGGGCACTAATTAATCCCAAAACCTCGTGTTTCTCCCACTGCTTCCCAGGTGCAGTGACCTCACACGATGACCCAGCAGCTCCATGCCCCATTCCTGTCGATAGCTCATCCCTGAGGAGGCAGGAATGACCTGAATGAGGGTCAGATCTTTGAAAAGGACTTTATCCACCCATTCTGGCCTAAAATCACCCAAAGCAATGAGCTGGGGATGGAGGAGCCGCGGGCCCTGGTGACAAATGACAGCCAGGCAGGAGCCGCGCTGAAAGCAAAGCCGGGGAAATCGGAGGAGAAGGATTCTTCTGCCTTTGCATCATCGCAGCCCAACCACAGCTATTTTTGCTGTAGGCATGGCATCGAGCACCCGTCACTGCTATTCCTACTCCATCCATCTCTGGATGCCAGGGGAAGACTGGCAGTGGGATGGAGCAGCAGCAGGAGTGGTGGTTTAAGTGTCCTTTAATTGCCTTAAATCTGGGGAATTCGGGTTACTGCCCTTCACCCCCTCAGCACGGTAAGGCTGGCCCTGGGACACAATGCTCCGTTCCAAGAGCACAAGGCCACTTGTCACCCCCCCAGCCAGTGTTATTCTGCACCTTATTTCAGTCTCCAGTCATGTCCTGGGTGTGCTTCCATAAGGATTTGGCTTTTGATCTCAAAAAGAGAGAGAGAAATGTCACTTAAACTGCAGGCAGGTGGTGACACCAACTCCTGGTCACCTAAGGACACCTTTGAGCAGAGCTCCAGAGGCTGCAGGAGCCATCTACCAGCAGGCTGAGAACGTGCACAGCTCGTGGCTGGAGTGTCCAGCACCGGCTCAGCATCTCCTGGAGCCTTTCAGACAATGGGATTGCACAAGGAGATAACTGGTCAGATCTGGCTTGGGAATGGTCTGCACACTCTTGTTGTCCAAACAAGCCCATTTATTTACTTGTAAAAAAAATGTAATTTGATTATTTATTATATTTATTTAATTGTATTAATTATATAAACATATATATATATAATGTATTTCTTATTTATTTCTTTACTATGAGCAAAATAGTTTCCC
>VZRZ01008027.1:0-13326 GCA_013398175.1 Climacteris rufus
TGTGATCCTAAACCCTCTGTACCCATCTGATCCTAAACCCCCTGGACCTGTGTGATCCTAAACCCCCTGTACCTGTCTGTTCCTAAACCCCGTGTAGCTGTGTCTGCATCACCTGGGCTCAGGCTGTGCTCATGGTGTCCTCACTGGGTCTGCAGACCTTGGCCGGACCTCCTGTGATCCCCCAGCTGTCACTGCAGGGTCTCGAGGCAGCACCCAGCACTCACTCAGGTGTTACACGAAGGTTCCAGGCTTGGCCGGGTTTCCTAAAATAAATGAATATTCCATTAAAAAACAAACTCTTCGAGTCAAAGAAAACTTCTCAGATTACAAAGTCAAAGCACTGCCAACCCCAACCTTTGATCTGCTTCTAAAAGTTGTCTAAATGAATCCAGTTAGAAGATGGGCCGTGTTTTCAGCTCAACCCCTGCTGCAAGTTGAACCAGGGCTTGTTTCTCTGGAGGCAGGAGATCCTCGGCTCAGCTCCTTCCATCCTGGATGAGGAAGATGAAGTTTCTGCAGGAAGTTTTATTGATAGTGAGTGTCAGACTAATGCAAAGGTACCACACAGGCTGCTTTCCACCAAATGAAGTGTTTATTCCTGCAGAAACGAGCAAAATTTGGAGAAATTTCTGTTGTTTCGAGCCCTTCCTGAGTTTGCAGGTTTTGCATTCTCCCTGAATCTCCTCCACGTTTCCCGGGAGTCAAGGAGGGACAGGGCTGGAATGTGTTGCTATTCCAGCCTCCTCCACTGCCATTTTTACCATTTTTATTTGATCTCTTCTTTTTTTCCCTCTTATGCCTCTTTTATCAGACAGCTGCAGGCAGACTGCTCTGTTCCTGCATCCAGCAGCACTCCAGGCCTCCCACTCCGGGTTTTATGGAGTGTTCAGTGATCCATGGGGCACTGTCTGGGTAACTTTGCAAACAACAGGGAGTGAGAGCAAGGCCAGCCCTGCTGGTTTTATTCAGCCACACTCCTGAGCCATCTCAGTGCCCCAGTTCTTGAGCGTGGCTGTGGTTTAGAGGGGCTCTTTCACTGCCTGGGGCTTGATTTCAAATCCCTGCTGACAGCAGAGGCTCCGTGGCCAGGTCTGAGCCTGGAGCAGGGTTTGGTGGGGCTGGGGAGGGCACAACTCCTCCAATTTATGTATTCAAACCTCTCCCTGGGATCCCTGTGGGGTCCTTTGTTCTGGATCCCAGTGGGACCCCGGCCCACAGAGCAGCTCAGGAGGGGACGCTTTGCTGGAGTAACTAAGCTGAGCTTTGCCAAACCCAGCAGGGCAGTGACAATTCCCACCCCTCCAGATGGGATATTTGTGCATCTCCCCTCCTCACCTCAGGCACCTCCATTCACTCCTCAGGGGAAGGGCTGGAATGCCTGGCACAGGCTGCCCATTCCCACCTCCCCATCCCTGATTCCTGACAGGAGAGGATGAACTCCTGGGGGCAGGAGAGGATGAACTCCTGAGGGCAGGAGAGGATGAACTCCTGAGGGCAGGAGAGGATGAACTCCTGGGGGCAGGAGAGGATGAACTCCTGGGGGCAGGAGAGGATGAACTCCTGGGGGCAGGAGAGGATGAACTCCTGGGGGCAGGAGAGGATGAACTCCTGAGGGCAAGAGGGTGCTGGTGCAGGAGAGGAGAGTCCAGGGCTCAGCAGGGTGGATCCTCTCCCTTGGTGGAGTCCCCATCCCTGCAGGAATTTAAAGCCCATGCAGACGTGGCCCTTGGGGACAGGGTCAGTGGTGGCCTTGGCAGGGAATGGTTGGACTCCATGATCTCAGAGGGTTTTCCAACCTTAAATTATCTGCTGCCATGATTTGCTCAAGGATCTAAATCCCATCAAGAACTCACAGGAGCTGTGTCCCTGCCACCACTGGGGGCCTGTGGAAATGGCAGAAGGCCTTTCAAAGGTTGTCCAGTGTCTCCTTGAGTCCTCCAAGCTGCTGTTGAAGGAGCAATGCCCAAGACTGGTCCCACTGCACTTCCCAGCCCCCATCCCTGCCCCAGCACATCTCGTGGACATGGAGCCCCTGTGACCCTGTCCTGGGGCAGGGACGGTGGAGATCCAAGGGTTGCAGTGTCTTCCCAAGGTGGGATTCCCCAGGATCTGCCCATGGCTTCTTCCGTTGTGGGAGCAACCTGAGCCAGTCCCTCCTGATGCTCCCAACATGGAACAAGTGGATGTGGGCCCAGGAATCGCCTTCAGGGGCACCCCAGAGCTGCAGATCAGAATGAAGCCCAAAGTCGCACATTTCAGGTTTCTTCCCCAGCCCAGGGACTCTTCTGGAATTCCTGAAAAGTATTCCTCATACACCTGTGGAAAATCCCTGCCCCTAAACTTCCCCAGAGCCCATTTGCCATCTAATCCCATATTTACTTTTAAATATGAAACCCAGAGGATTCAATAAATTTTATGGAGTGTCCTGATAGCAAACCAGCCTGGTGTGTCCCTCTTTTTGCCTCGGCACATCCCGTCTTCAGCCATTAAACACAACCAACAGCATGAACATTTCATGAGCAGACAGTTAAATTTTAATTTCCCCCTTGCATTCATTAAGGTGTGATCGTGCATCTGAATCGAATTTAGCAACCTGGCCAGGACCCAAATCCAACATGACACAGTGACAAGGTTTCCTTTTTCACTGCACTCCCCCATTTCTGCCCCATTAAAATCAGTGTTGCCTCTTCCCCCCTGAACATTTCTTCATCAAAGCCTTGGCTAAAGCAAAGGGAGAGCGTCCTGCCTCGGGCACCAGCCAGAGGTGTGCACACTGCACTCAGAACGGGCTGACAGGATTTATTGTTGATGTTGGCAGACAAAATAATTGCAACAGAGGCAAAAGAGCCCAGGGAACGAGGGTGGGCTCAGTTTTAATGCTTAATTTATTGTATCAAATAAATCGCAGGCAGACAGAGCTCGCAGCAATTGCGCTCTCTGTGCTTCCAGCCTCCCTCCTCTCCTTCCATCTCCCCACTCGTGATTCCCAATGGGAATTTCTGAGAGCAGGAGGCTGCTGCTGTGGGAGAGGAGAACTCCAGCAGCCCGCAAGGTGGATCCTCTCCCCTGGCTGCTGCTCTGGGGGTGCCCCCCAGCCCCACCTGCCAGTGCTGAGCTCCGCAAATCATTTCAGTCACTGACATGTGCCTGCTTCATCCAAAAGTTTCTCTGTGCTGTTCCCTCAGCACATCCCAGGGCCCTTCCACCCTCTTCTCTCTTTTTTGGAGAACTTCTCCCTTTCCCAGTACCTTGCAGGGGGTGCTGGGACCTGTCCTGCTGCTCCTCCCACATCCCTCCAGGTGCTCCTTGCCAGGCACAGCTCTCTGGCCACAGTGTTTTAATGTTTGGCAACGTGGCAGGAGAAATAATTTGGTCCTTCCACTCAAACCCCGGAGATTCCCAGCATCCTGCTGGAGCTGCAAAGACACAGCTCATCCAGGGGGACAAGGACACGCCTGGTGACCCCCACGGGAGGACCTCCAGGACATTCCAGATGGGATTTTCACCTGTGCCTGGACTTGTGTTCCCAACTCAGGCAGGAGGTGGGAAAACCACTCATTTCCACGCTGCCATCTGTGTGTGGTCTGTGCAGGAAGCTGGGAACGAGCCAGGATGTGCTTTGGAGCCGTCTGTGTACCTGATGTCTCGTGTAATATTTAATGTGCGCGGCTCACAACCCCTGGTGAAGCTGCCATCCAGCTGGGGGTGCCAGGCACAGCAGCCAGCCAGGAAAAAAAAGTGGGAATGGCTTGTAAAACACTTCATGCTCATCCAAGAAGAGTCATCACAAGCATTCAAGTTGCTGATCCTTCCCTTCCCTTCCCTTCCCTTCCCTTCCCTTCCCTTCCCTTCCCTTCCCTTNGAGGAAAAAGTGACCTGGCATGAAACCAATGTTGTCATCCTGGAGCTTCAACTCACAACCACAACGAACCCTTGGGATGCTCATTCCAGCTGGGAATCGCTGGGATGCTCGGGATGATCCCACCCCAGCAGACCTAGTGTTGTTGATGATGCTGCCTAATTAAGGTCGTTAGCTAAGCCTGATAATTAGGAGAGTATAACGAAGGCAGAGCAGCTCTGAGAGCCAGGCTGGACCCGGGGTGTCCCTGGATTGTTTTCCCGTGTAATTGATCCTGTGGGAGCTGTCGGCTCCGTGGGAGAGCAGCAATTCCCATATTCAGGGTATAATTATTCCCGTGGTAGAACTTCGGAAAGCTCCGGTCGCAGGAGTGAGGAGGGATAAATCCTTCCTCTGGGAAGGAGGGGATCCCTGTGCAGGACTTGGCCCCCAGCCCTGGGGTTTGGTTGGGATTTGGAGGCTGGAAAACTCCGCGGAGTTCGGAGAGCGGCATCCTTCCCTTCCCTTCCCAACCCTTCCCTTCCCAAACCTTCCCTTCCCAAACCTTCCCTTCCCAAACCTTCCCTTCCCTTCCCAAACCTCCCCAGGAACTCTCACGTCCCGTGTCAGACGAGCCTCCAAGGAGCTCAGCCGAGGTTTGGGATGGGGGGACATGTTTGGAGCGTTTGGAGCCAGGAGAACCCCGGGACGGGGATCTCCAGCTCTGAAATCCTGTCAGGGGAGGTGTTTGCTTGTTAAACCTCGGCTCCCTTCATGTTCTGTGTTTGTTTTACTTCTCACCTTTTGCTTCCAATCTTGTAGCTACAAACCTGACCTTCAGCCTCGCAGGGCTTCCCTCTCCTCGCCGTTCCCGGGAGCGGGGCTGGGATTCCGGGCACGGTGAAATCGGGTGAGGGATGAGCTGGGAAGGGCCTGGCTGCAGAACTGGCACCTCTGAGCCGTGTCTGGGGGGCTCTGCCACCCTGCCCAGTGCCGGCCCCACATCAGCCGTTGGCAGGAATTCCCATTGATCCCAATCCCGGCACAGGGGACGCCAGGATGCTCCGAGCCGGAACTTGGACTCCCTGATTTCCAGGGGCTGAAGCCCTCGGGAATGACATTTCCCCAAAGCAGAAGGTGCTGACACGAGTTCCCCACAGATCACCACAGTTTCTGTCGCTAACCAGCCCCACCGAGCCAGGGTGGAGCCGCCTCCCCATTTCCGTGGGGCTGCTCCAAATTTCATTATCAGGGCTGCGTTCTGTCAGTCCCTGCGAGATTAAAGAGCCCTGTAGAACCTGCTGTTTTCCCCTGCCGTGGCTTTTTAGGCAGAGTAATCAAGCTGTCTCTGGATCCCCCTCGGCTGAGCTGAGAGGAGGCAGCACAAGGAGGCAGCTCCGCCGCTCTGGCAGCCCTGGAAGCGCTGCCACTGCCCCCTCCGCCCCCTCGGATGTTTCATAACCTTTGCAAAATGCCAGCACCAAACCCGAGTGTTTTCTCCCAGACACAAACACAGGGAAGGTCGGTTCCCAGCTCCCACTCGCTATTTCCCCTTTCGATATTTAATATGAAGCCCCTTTTTCTGTGCTGCTGCCGTGGGGGCTCCTGCTCAGCTTTCCCATCCCAGACTCACCCCCACACCCCTGTGGGAAGCTGTGCCCCCAAAACCAGTTTTGTCTTTCAGAGGCCTGGCCTGCATTTGTTTTTTCCTCAACAAGTGACCTTGAATTTATTTTTATTCAAATGACACCTTGTTTGAATTAATCTGAATTATTAAAGGAATCAGGTTACTCTGACTGCAACACCTTCACTGTTGCTGATTGCTCTGCCAATCCTGGAGTTACCAGCAGTGATTTTCTCCCAGATCATTGCTAAAAATATTGAATAACTTGGCCTGGAAGAGGTCTTGGCACAATCCCCAGGTACCATCCCTGTTCAGCGATGCTTCCCCACCGCTCGCAGCTCTTTGAGAGCTCAGCTCACCCCCCAGCCCATTTAGCAGGAGTTTGGCACAGAGTTCACTATAAATACATCACAATGTTGTGCAACAGGATACCCAGGGCTTAGCAGGAATCAATTCTTCTTGTTACAAGACCTAATTCCGAGCGAAACAAAGGAACAGGAATGATTGACCGGTGTTAATCACACCCTCAGTGCTTGAGCAGTCTCTTATTGAGGGACCAGGATAAAGTGAAGTGAGCAGCAAAACCGGAGCTACAGACACTCCTTTGGAACCCCAACACACCTCTGGAATTCATTCCATGTCCTGCACATCTCCCATTAATCCAAGATGATGAAAAATTAGCACAACTGGGCCAGAGCTCGCAGTAGCCAATTATTTGAGGACTCCTGGGTGAAAATCATCTTTAAAACTTTCCACACTCAGAACAGTTACTGCAAGGAGCTGGAAATGACTGAATGCCAAGGAAAAAAAAAAGGGAAATTTGAAGTGGTCTGGAAAGTTGTGCTGCAGCCCCACGGCAGAGGGAGAACAAAGAGCTCTTTCAGCCAATTTGCAGAGTTGGTCCCTTTGTTTCCCTGCAGTGCAGAAGATTTCCAGAGGGATACCCTGGAGATTAAAGGCAAGGATGCCCTCCCTGGGAGGCAGGAAAGTGATGTAATTGTCCCCAAAGGAAGTGCTGTGGTCACAGCAAAAGCAGAGTTGGGTGAACAGGACCCACAAAAATGCAGAGGAGGTTTCATGGGGCAAGACTTGCAAAATGTCACCGTGGTGGTTGATTACTTGAAACCGGTTACAATTCTAAGAGAAAAAAGGGAATATCCATGGAGAAAACTCCACCTGGAGGATCCTCCCTCTGCCAGGGGGTGTGGGATGAGCAGGTGGAAGGTTTCCTGCCACAAACAATTCCTAAATCCAGCAGTAACAGGTACACACTTCCCGAAGCCTGGGGATGACAGGGTCACTCCTGGGAAGGTTCAGTGATGGATCCAAAGTGAAAAGGAGCGGGAGAGGCTGGGACTGTTCCCTTGTCAGACACCTTGCACTGCTGGGGGAGGCTGGGGGCTCACACCTCCCAGTTCCAGGCTCTTTATCCCTGGGCAGGGATACAGGAGCAGGGCTCCACACCCACCAGTTCTTCAGCATCCCCTTCACCTTCTCACCTGAACTTTTCTCCTTCCAAAACCATTTCCTGATTTATTTCAGGTGTAAGGACATCAGTGACAGGATAAAAGGTTTCGATTAGGTGGGATATTGGGCAGCAATTGTTCCCTGGGAGGGTGGGGAGGGGCTGGGATGGAATTCCCAGAGAAGCTGTGGCTGTCCCTGGATCCCTGGCAGTGCCCAAGGCCAGGCTGGACGGGGCTGGGAGCACCTGGGACAGTGGGAGGTGTCCCTGCCAGGGCAGGGGTGGCACTGGATGGGCTTTAAGGTCCCTTCCAGCCCAAACACTCTGTGATTCCATGAAATCTCCATCCCCTTCTGCCGAGCTGAAGCTGCAGCTTTTGGCAGTTTGAGGTTCTTTCATTCCACTTTTCTCCGATGTCGTTCCACCCGGGACAAAGAGACCACTCGGGGTTCAGGACCCTCCTGTCTGAGGAGGCTGTGACAGCCCTGCCCAGCCGCAGCCCCGCTGAGCACCCCCAATTAACAACAATTAGCAATTTGGGCCCTGTCCCACCGCTGTGTGACAGAGCAGGGCCAGCGCAGCCCCGGGGCTGCTGAGAGCGAGGGGATCACACCCTGCGGCATCCACACAGCGGCAGAAACGCTTGGAATCGTCCTCCTAAGGATGTTACCTCCAGCTTTGTTCCCCTGTCACGGCTTCTCCATCCCCTGCTTTTCAGCGCATCCTTTTCCATTTCCTTCCACTCGATTTTCCCCGGCTCCTCCGGATGGCCGGGCCCTCTTGTTTGCAGCAGATTTATGACTGTTTGTATTTGGTGTGATTAATAAATCCCGCTGTGATTTATGTTTTGTGAGCCTTTAGTGATTCTACTTCATTTTCTATCGCTGGGTCTCTCTCTGGGCTCAGCGTTTTTCCCTGTTGGAAGTGATGAGGTGTCTGACTGTCACTCGGGGAGGGTTCATCAGCCTTAATTCTTCACTCAGGCATATTTTTGCTTTTTTGGCCTGATTTATTACTTAAAACCCTCAAAGTGATGCCAGCCCTGTGCATGGAGGGGGCTTTGTGCAGGGCTGGTGGAGCTGTGGAGAGCCAGGAACTGCATTTCCTACCTGGGGCAGGTGAATGCTTCTGTTCCTCAGCCCAGGATTTGCTGGAGGCTCACTGAGATCCCTGCTGGCTCTGCCTGTGCCACACTGGCCGGGTAAAAGGGCTCTCCAGCACCGATCCGGGCTGGATCTGCCAAGATTTCCAAGAACAATTTGCACCACAAAGCTGGGATTTTTGCACTGCTGTTGTTCGCAGCCCGTGGGAAGGGGCAGGGCTGTGGCCCCGCAGATCTGGCTGGTGACATTTTCTGCTCCTCTTGGGAAGAGACAGCACAAAGGTCCAGCAGAGCTGACAGAAGATCGCTGGAGCTCTGCAGATCTCATCAACAAAGCCCTTGTTTGCCACCAGGATTTGGGTTTCAAATTCCCCAAATTGCTCCTGAACAGACTTTGGAGAAGCATCTCCCCCTGCCTGCCACACCCACAGCGCTGGGGTTAAAAAACAAACAGAAAGCAGGAGGAAAACCCCTCCCTGAGCTGCCTAATTAATGCCAATTAACGCTGCATCAGCTTTTGCTGAGACCCGTCACCCCCAAGGGCAGGAGGTGCAGAGCAGGGGACACCCGTGTCCCAGAGACCTGCAGGAAAACCGACTTTTGCTTTGATGTAAACATTTTCCAGGAGGAATTTCCCCAGGGAAAGGGTGCTCAGGCCTTGGCAGGGGCTGCCCAGGGAGGTTTGGAGTGCCCATCCCTGGGGGTGCCCAAGGAAGGCCTGGATGTGGCACTGAGAGCTCTGGGCTGGGGACAGGGTGGGGATGGGCACAGCTTGGGCTCCATGGTCCTGGAGCTCTTTTCCAGCCTCAGGGATCCTGGGATTCTGTGAACTCAGTGGAAGAGGCTGCACCATGCTGCTGCTGCATCTCAGTTTTTCCATAGGCCAACCTTCAGGATGTCTGTGTGCCTCGGGACACAGGAGTGAACTTTTTCTCAGCCCCAGGTGTGAATGAACCCAAATTGAGCTCCAGGGCTTTTGCTGACAGAAAGAAAACAAACCAACCCCAAATCCCTGAAAACAGCAACAGAAATCCAGGCGAGAGGGAAAGGGAAAGGGAAAGGGAAAGGGAAAGGGAAAGGGAAAGGGAAAGGGAAAGGGAAAAGGAAAGGGAAAGAGAAAGAGAAAGGGAAAGAAAGGATGATCCTAATGGGGTTATTTTTTACCACGGTTTTTACCAGGTACCAGCTGTTCTCAGCTCCTGCTGTCTCAGGAAATTCCCTTAATACCTTCAAGTTGAAATTCAGCAATTTGCAGAACATAAAATTTTAGCCCCAAACACATTTTTTTTTTGTTTAATTTATCAAGTGATTCAAGCCCTGGAAGTGCAGGTGAGGCATCAGTGGGGATGGAGCCTCCCTGTGCCCGTTTGCAGCTTTCCCCATTCCTGGCAGTGATTCCCCACCTCAGTGAGACAAAGCTGCCAAACACAGCTGGTTTTGTTCTTCCCTTTCTGTCAGGGTGAGCTCCATCCCCTGGGGAGCAGCACAGGGATTGTTCCTCACAGCCACCCGTGTTATCCAGCCTGAAATTCCGCCCTGAAAAGCCCAATTCCGATTTTTCCCTGAAAAGCCCAGTTCCCGGATCTGCTCTGGAGATTGGATTTGTGGAGCTGTGTGGATGCTCTGAGCAGCCTCAGCTGGTATCCAGGACTAAACTGCACAAGACTTGGCTCTAAATCTATAAAACCCCACCCTTGCTCACTATTCCTGGTTCTGGTTGTTTTTCCCTCAGGAGCAGAGGCACAGGTGGAGTTCCTGGAGTTCCTGGAAAGGTTTGGCATTAACCAGGAGGCAGCCAGGGCTGCTCCGGGTGGGTGGGATGGATGAGGCTCCTGAGGGAGGGTGGCAGAGGGGATTTACCTGCACACTTCAGGGGGACACAGGTGACACAAGTGGGGCTGGGCCCCAGGTTTTTGTGTCCAGACAGAATTAGGGAGTCCCAGAAGGGTTTGGGTTGGGAGGGCCCTTCAAGCCCATGCAGTGCCACCCCTGCCCTGGGCAGGACACCTTCCACCGTCCCAGGCTGCTCCCACCTCCCTCAGATCCCAGCCAAAGCAGGGAGGGATCCCAGCAAAGGCCCAGGCACAAGGACCTGAGCAGCGCTGGGCACTTCTCCCCCCTCCCTGTGTCACTGAATTCCTGCTGCAGTGCCCTGTGGGATGCAAGAAGTGCTCCTTTTGATTAACTGCCTGCTCCCTTTCCTGAGACTTCACAGCCCTTTTAGTGCAGCAGGTTGAGAACCAGTCAAGGGCCATTGAATTCTCCCAGTTTGTGTTCAAGTGGGTGAAACAGCAGCAGGAGAGGCCAAGGGACTGTTCCAGGGTCCCACCGTGTCCCTCCCTGCTCACATTCCAGCCTGCAGAGCTCCAGGGAATGAGCTGCCTCTGCCAGAGGTGTTCAGACCTCCCTGCTCAGTGTGAACAGCTCATAAATTCAGATTTCCACCTGGAATGAAAAGTCTGGGAGCTCCTGAGAGCTCTGTGCCCTCGCAGGGGTGCTCCAGTGGGCTCAGCCAGTGCCTGGGTCAGCTCCACATCCCCTCCCGCTTCCTGCTGTGATCCCTGGGCAGAACTGGGATGTCCTGAGCAATCCCAGTGGGAAAGGCTGGGCTGGGCTGGCCCTGTCCATGGCAGGGTGGCCAAGGGACATCAGGGACGTCACTGCCAGGCCACGGGCGGCTCTTGCTGCTGCTCTGCTTTGCCAGCTGAGTCCACAGCAGTGCCCTGGGCTTCTCCTGGTGCTCCATCCGTTTGATTTTAACCTTTTCTGGATGTGCTGCACACTTGGAGCTGAGAGAGCTTTTCCTGTGTGCTGGAGGGATCCTGTGCTCGCCTGAGCAGCAGCAAACACCACAGGAGCAATTTTCCATTCTCCTTACTGAATATTTTGAAAGCAGAAAGGTAAAGGGGGTGAATTCAAATGAAGGGAAGGAAAATTATCCCCCCAGTCCCTCCAGGATCCGCCTGCCTCTGGTTTCCCATCCATCCTGAGCTGTCTGACCAACAGGTGCCCAATTTTGAAAATTGCCTGGTCTTTCTCCAGCAGACACAACACAGCTAAATAAATATAGCAGTGGGATGATGAGAGCTCTTGTGCAGCTTAGCAGTGCTCTAATGCAATTTCAGAGGCTGCCATGGACGGCTTGAGCAGAGTTTCGATGGGAGGAGGAGGAAAAATCCATTATCCAGCTCCTTGTGTGTATTCCTCAGCCTGGAAAGACCTTGATTGCACAGGCAGCAAGGCTCTGCTCCTGCAGGGAGTGACATGCAGGCAAATATGTCCCTTCATTGGCAGCTCTGAGCGTTATCTGGATGGCTCAGATAATCTATCGAGATAAACTAACAATTTTCTTCTATAGCTGCAGCATTGTGGCAGATGAACATCCATTAGCAGTGACAATAATACTTTAATTTTAAACTCCAGCAGCCCTGCAGTTCTGTCAGAGATTGGGGTTTCCAAGGATGGCTTGATAGGCAGATAACTTGATGGATATTCAATTATCATCAAATAAAGCTGATATGGAATATTTATTTCTCACAGAGCAATTCTGTATAAAAAGCTGATTGAAAAAAGGAGGGAGAGTTTTGCCACCAAGAAAACCCATTCCCTTGATGCAGAAATCACTTCTTTTTCTCCATCTTAAAAAAAACCCAAACACAAAAGCTGGGTTTGAAAATTGCTGCAAATTTTTTGGGGAATATTGAAGAGAGGAACCTTTGTCTCCAACTTTAGCCATGTAAAAATTAAATATCTGATCCAAGCTTGGTGTTGTTACAGAAGGAAAAATCCCATCCCTGGGATGGATGTGCCTCAGGAGAGGCTGAGCGTCTCCATAGGTGCCGATTTCTCCTTGGGCTGCAAGAAAAACCCAGAGTTTGGAGAAATTCCTTGAAAATTCATAAATGCAAGGGCCTGTTTAAAATAATGGAATCATCAGATCACTGAGGTTGGAAAAGCCCTCCAAGGTCATCGAGGCCAAACTGTGCCCAATCCCCACCCTGTCCCCAGCCCAGAGCCCTGAGTGCCACATCCAGGCCTTCCTTGGGCCCCTCAAGGGATGGGCACTCCAAACCTCCCTGGGCAGTTCCAAGGCCTGAGCACCCTTTCCATAGGGAAATTCCTGCTGCTGTCCAAGCTGAGCCTCCCCTGGCCCAGCCTGAGGCCGTTCCCTCTGCTCCTGTCCCTGTTCCCTGGGAGCAGAGCCCGACCCCCCTGGCTGCCCCTCCTGGCAGGAGCTGTGCAGAGCCAGCAGGGCCCCCTGAGCCTCCTTTGCTCCAGGCGGGGATCCCAGGCCGTGTAATGCAGGGAACAGGGAATTCCTGAGCTCTGTGGGATGGATTTTGGGTTTCTCCCATCAGTGACAGCACAGGCAGTTTGGGGGGGCTCTGCCCCATCTCCCAGCCTGTCCCTCATCCCTGCAGCACCTGCATCCCACCCAGGGCTCCTCATTCCCTGATCCACCTCCCTGGCTGCCCCTCGGCTCCGGGAAAGCTCCTCTGAAGCTGCGGGAGCCGTTTCTGGGGGAGGTTCCAAGGCTTTGGCGTTTCCAGCCGGTGTCTCCTGTTTGTGACTCCTTCCCTTTCTCCGCTGCTCCTTCCCCCTCTGCTGGCGGCCGGGCCGTGGACAAACCTCACCCTCCGGCCAGGAGCATTCCCGGAAAAGGTGCAAAAGGGCATTTGAGGGCAGGATTTGGGGAAGGCAGAGGGACCCATCCCAAACAACCCCCCTGGGAAATCCAGGGCAGCAGGTTCGGGGCAAAATCGAAGCAGGCACGAAACCAAAGCCGAGCAAGTGGAAAAGCTGGAGTGTGCTGGAGCCAGGCAGGGGATGGAGCCTGAGGAAACTCTTCTAACCACGACTGGTAATTTTCTCACCAATTAACCACTGCTTTTAATGAGCTCGTTGTGTCAGTGCTTGACTCACACCAGTGGTGTCCCTGCCCTTACTGGGACCAGTGACACCACAGCTGCTCCCTGTGCGGGTCTGGCCTTGGCAGGGGTGGAATTGCTCTTCCTCACAAATACAGGGCCCTACAGCATTGCCAGGGCTCATTAGGGCCTGTGGATAATGGGATATTTTTATCCGAGATAATTAAGTAATTATTGCATGTAATGGAGACAGGGGTCAGTTGTACCCAGGCTGCTTCCATTTCTATTGTGCCAGGAAAAAGGGACATTCCCATGTATTTCCTTTCCTTTCCTTTCCTTTCCTTTCCTTTCCTTTCCTTTCCTTTCCTTTCCTTTCCTTTCCTTTCCTTTCCTTTCCTTTCCTTTCCTTTCCTTTCCTTTCCTTTCCTT
>VZRZ01008027.1:13895-58075 GCA_013398175.1 Climacteris rufus
AGCCCCGCAGGGAGCGCGGCTGTCCCGGGCTGTCCCGGGCCGGGGACGATGCTCGGGTTTCCCCTCCCAGGCAAACCTGGGAGCCTCCCGGGCGCTTTCCAGGGCTTCGCTCTCCCTCTTGTGGCTGAACTCGCGGGCTCGGGATGAGCAGCCCGGGCTGGCACCTCAAGGGTCGGGGAGAGGGGCAGGAGCTCCCTGGGCTGCCTCCATCACCTGCACTATCCTAATCCATGGAATAGGAGCTTTTAATAATTTTAATTTTTTAATTTTTTTATTTAAAAAATTATTTTAAAATTCTTTTAATTATTTTCATTATTTTATTCTTTCAGTTCTTGCTTTTCCCCTAATGAAATGGTGCTTGGTTTCCGTCGTGCTGGGTGCAGCCCCTGGCACAGGGAGCACCCAGGGACACAAACGGGGCCTGTTCTGCATCCCTGTGACACAAATGGTCCCTTAACCCCCTTTTCCACAGCCATTCCCTCAGGAGAAAGGTCTTTTTGGGATCATCAAACAGCAGAGCTGGGAGGGAACATTCCCGTGAAGAGAAACCTGGGATATACTCAAAAGAATAATAAAAATAAAAAATAAAAAATAAAAAAAAAAGGGAAGAAAAAGGGCAGCAAATATCCCAAGCAATGGAAAGTCATTAAATTTGAAGAATTAAAACATAAATCCATTTCCATGAAGGAGAATTGGAGCAAGGTGTGAAGCAGCCCCATTACACACACCAGGTCTGAAATCTTCTGCTACAGAATACACTCCTGAAAAAGAGGTGGAATTCGCAGAAAAGAGAGAGACTCCATGGAAACTTTTCCAGAAAAACCTTTCCATGTGTTTCTACACATTGTACCTCTGTAGGCCTTGGCTACCAAAGAATAGGAGGTTGAAATGAGTAATTCAGTGTAAGACCAGTGAAAAATCTTCCCCCTTTCCTTGAATTCTGTCCCACATCCATTCTCTTCTGGCTGTGCTTTGCCCTTCCAGCCCCCCCAGGCTGACCTGCCCATGCTGTCCCATAAAACAAAAAAATCCATGGGATTAAACGGCATTCCTGGAATGGGAAAGGAGATTTGTTTCACTGCTCCACACCAACCAGACTAAATCTCCAGCAGCCTTCAGTACCCAGGTAAGAACACACAGCTTCTGATTCCTCCAGCCCACAGAGACCCTGTGGAAAGCATTCCAGTGGGATTTGTGCATCTGAGGCCCCACTCTGTGCAAGCCGTTTGTGTTCATGTGTGAGGGGCTCCAGACATCGGTGAGGAGCAAATAACTCCCCTGGAATTGTGTTCTGCTCCACACAGAGAGGGAAATATGTGTTTGCACAACATTTCTTTACAGCCTCGGAGAGCTTTGACTCAGTTTAGGAAAGGCGGTGGAAGGAGATCTCCATGGAAGCAGAGAGAGTCAGTGCAGCAGGGCCTGGGAGAGGATGGGCACAGCAGGACCTGGGGGCAGCATTCCCACCAGGAGGGGAAGGTTTGGAATGCCTGAATGGGGAATTGGCAGCATCTGAACCACTGCCCTCAGCTCCAGGGGGGATCTGTCACCTCCCTGGGCAGGTGTCAGGCACGGGGGACACCAGTCCTGTGCTTGCAGTGCTTCCTGGGGCTTGGGACACCACCACAGCACAGGGGCCACGCCAGATGCTCAGGCTGGGGTGGGTGGATCCCAGAGGTACCAAAACCAGATGATTTTAGTGCAAATCCAACAGCCCCAGATCGTTTGGGGCTGCAGGAGGCAGAAATGAGGGAAACCCCAAATATTCCACTCAGTCCCTCACTGCTCTCATGTTTGCTGAGTATCAAACAACAGAGATGTTTCTTCCTTTCAGCTTTTCCCAAGAGCTGCAGAGCCCAGCCCTGTGCCCAGCAGGACAGAGGCCTCTCACCAGCAGCTCACACCTCCTGTGTCGGGGTTGTCTCCTCCTGGCAGGGCACTCTGGGGCTCCAGTGCCAGCCCCACGCCAGGCACGGGCTCCTGGGCAGTTCTCTCCTCACAGATGAAGGGCAGGGATTGCAAACAGCCCCAGCCTGGGGACAGAGCTGTTCCCACACCCCACATCACCTCCTGAGTGCTGGGCAGCCACAGCTGGAAGCACAGGGGGGTCACTGCCGCTCTGTCCTGGGGCAGTTCAGTGTCCAGGGGTCTTTGGGTGCTCTGTCCTGCCAGATCCCCACAAACATTCAAGGAGAGGCAACCCTGGTCCCAGAGGGTTTGTATTTGGCAGGAACCCAGGAGATGAAGCACTTTTCTGGAGCTGGAAACCTGAGTTTACAAAACTCAGGAAAAACCTGAGTTTTTCCCCTGGCAGGACTGGGACCCCTCTGATCCCCCTGATCCCCCCAGCCCCGGGGCTGCTCCCAGGGCTCCCTGTTGGGATGCAGAGCCTGGAGCTGGCAGCTCTGCTGGGCTCACTGCAGGTGTGTCCTGAGCAGCCAGAGCTGCCCTGCAGTTCCACAGGCTGGGATCGTTGGAGTGTCCCGTGCACAGCCAGGATCTGGACTGGATGATCCCGGGACTCCTTATCTCCTCAGGATATTCTGTGATATTCTGAGTCTGTGATCATTAATTATAATTAAATAATAAATAATAACGATTCTGTGATAATAATTATAATAAATAATTATGATTATGTGATAATTACTCACACTAAAGGTGCCTCCCAATCCCACACGGCTCCAGGGGCATCCAAGGCATTCCCAGCCACATAATGCCCTTTTTTCCGGGCTCCTGATGGTCTCTCCAAGCACAGAGAAAACTTCAGAGCTCCTGGGGGAAAGCAAACAAGTGCTGGATGACAAAAGCTGTAAATGTGAGGTGTGGACAGGCCGAGGTCTGACGGGGCTGGTGTGGAATCACACAGGGTGGGTGTTGGGCTCTGGGTGATCGGGGACAGTGGGAGGTGTCCCTGCGATGGCTGGGGTGGGACTGGGTGGGCTTTGAGGTCCTTCCCTGACAAACCTCTCTGGGGTTCTGGGATTCCCAGAAGCCCAGGAATTGCCAGGTTCTGACCCCTGCTGCTGGGAATGTGCTCCCTGGCTCGGAGCTGCAGCAGGGCCCTGTTCAGGAGCTCTCCCTGGGGAGCTGTCCCTGCCTTCCCAGAGCTGCATTTGTCCCAGGGGCAAATTCCCTGCAGTGAGGGACTCCCAGTGTTCCCACTGCCTCGGTGCCCCTGCTGACCCCTCTCCCTCCCTCTCTCCAGGATTTCCTGCTGCAGACACAGCCGGGAATAATCCCAGTGCTGTCACCTCTCTCCATAACAGCGCTGGACAGATCCAGCCCAGGTTCATCTCTGCCTTCCTGGTGACATCTCCATGAGGCTCAGGAGTCTCAGAGCCGCAGGCACAACCTGCCCTGGGTCCATCCATGAGCTCCTGCCGAGTTTTGCCAGCCAGCACGGCCCTGGAAAGATCAAATCCCTTACAAGCCCGGGAAAATGCTGGAATGGACAGGCAGCAGTGGAAGTTCTCGCTGTGCTCCTGGAGAGCAAAGGTTTGTTGGCTGCTACTCCTCGCTCCTCGCATCAGGATGGACAAAGGATAGGGATTAGGAGAGGAAACAAAGCCAGAGGGAGGAATTACCTGTTCATCCCCCCCACCAAAGCCTGCCTTATCCCTCTGAGAGGGCAGGATGCCTCCAGCCCTCCCCTTGGATGAGGGAATTCCTTTATCCAAGACAACTCTGAAGTTTGGGAGTATGAATCCCAAGGCAGGAGGCACTGGAGGGGACGTGGAAGTGACCTGTCCTTGGACAAGGAATTTCAGAGGCAAGGGGGGAGGACAAACCCACCCAGGGGTGGGACAGGTGTCTTGTGGCTTCTTCATGCCCACTAAACCACCGAGGTTTCATCGGCATGGTGGTGCTTGGGTTGAAGCTGGACTTGGAGGTCTTTTCCAGCCTTAAAATTCCACAATTCTGTGATTCCTTCTCACCTGCCTGGAGCTCAGAGTGAGCCAAGAAGCCCAGGCCCCCCGCCAGAGCTGTGCCTTGTTCCCAAGGCTGCCACACGAACCTGTCCAGAGGTAATGACAGAGTGAAAGAAAGGTGTTTCTCTCTCCTGCTTTTCCAGTTTATTTGAATCCCTAAGGAGGGGGAGGGGAAGAGAGAGACAGGTCAGACAAAGCCGAATTCTCCCAGGTGACCTCTCCTGAGTGTCCTTCAGCTGCTGGAGGGGGATAAAGCCAACTGAGGGACTGTTGAAGGAGCTTCTGTTGCCCCTCGTGCTTGTAAAGAAATTGCATTGAATTCCTGGAGCATCTTGGGCACACAGGGAGCGTTTCAGGTGCATTTGGCTCTGCTGCAGAGGGACAGCAATGACAGCGGCCCTGCAGCTGCATGGGGGACACAGAGGTGTGGAGTCCTGCTGGGGCTCATGGAGAGGCTCTGGAATGAGCCCCACGTGTCACTCAAATGCTCTCTGTGTCCCAGGGCTGGCACTGCCCCCTGCACAGTTTGTGCCAAACTCACTCTTATCCCCCTGGGTCCTGCTGCTGCCCCCATCCCGATCCCAAGGTTCTCCTTTTGAAATTTTTATTTTCAGCATGGGAATCCCATGGACTCAAAGCTGCATTTTTCCTTATGAGGGATGCACTGTTCTTATAGACAAACACATCCAGACAGTTGGGGCTGCAGTAATTGGTGTCTTGTGATGGGATCAATTAGCAATGCTGCCTCCTGCTTAACAAGGGGAATCTCATCAGCTGCTGGTGCTGTGACAACACTGCAGGACTTCTCACAAGGGCACAGGGCGACAGACAAGGGGGAATGGCCTGAAGCTGAAGGAGGGCAGGGGTGGTTTGGATATGGGGCAGGACTTGTTCCCTGGGAGGGTGGGCAGGCCCTGGCACAGGGTGCCCAGAGAAGCTGTGGCTGCCCCTGGATCCCTGGCAGTGCCCAAGGCCAGGCTGGACGGGGCTGGGAGCACCTGGGACAGTGGGAGGTGTCCCTGCCATGGCAGGGGTGGGATGAGCTGGTGCTTAAATTCCCTCCCAAACCGCTCTGGGATTCTGTAAGGTGATGCCCAGGTTGGCAACCCCTGGCCCAGGCTCTGCATTCCCCTCTGATCCATCCCAGCCACCAGAACATCCCCGATTTCTCCCTCTCTGGTTTCCCTGCACCATCCCTCTGCCATTCCTACATTTCATTTGCACCTCCAGGCTTTTCCTCAGAGCTGTTCCCAGCCCTGCTTGTATCATTTCAGTCACGTGTGAGTTATTAGCGGTGAACGGGTCTGAAATGTGGCAGAAATGAAAACACCTTTACTGCTGAGGGGGGTCCTGCGACGTGACCCCGCCAGGCCTGTGGCTGCCCCGGGGGAGCTGTGGGGACGGGCAGAGGGCAGCAGGGCCCAGCCGGCCGTGGGTGGCTCTGATGGGCTCCACCGGGCTCTGCAGGCGGCCGGGGCTGCCAGGGTGAGCGGCTCTGCTGCCATGGCCCTGTCACCCGGGGCCCTCCCCGCTGCCTGGGACAGCCCTGCTCGCCAAGTGTCCTCTGAGGGACCGGTGACACCAATGACAGACTGGTGACACCGATGAGGGACCGGTGACATTGATGAATGACCGGTGACACCGATGAGGGACCGGTGACACCAATGAGGGACTGCTGACACCGATGACAGACTGGTGACACCAATGAGGGACTGCTGACACCTCTGAGGGACTGGTGACACCGATGAGGGACTGGTGACACCTCTGAGTGACCGGTGAGACCTCTGAGGGACCAGTGAGACCTCTGAGGGACCGGTGACACCAATGAGGGACCAATGACACCTCTGAGGGACCAGTGAGACCTTTGAGGGACCAGTGACACCTCTGAGGGACCAGTGACACTGATGAGGGACTGGTGACACCTCTCAGGGACCAGTGACACCAATGACAGATCGGTGACACCTGTGAGTGACCAGTGACACCAATGAGGGACTGGTGACACTTATGAAGGACTGCTGACACCTCTGAGTGACCAGTGACACCTCTGAGGGACCGCTGACACCTCTGAGGGACCAGTGAGACCAATGAGGGACTGGTGACACCAATGACTGACCGGTGACACTGATGAGTGACCAGTGACATCTCTGAGGACCGCTGATGTTGCCTTATATTTTTCAAATTCTGTATTGCCTGGCGTGGATGCTTTATAGCTCGTTAGTTGCTGTTCTCTATAGACATGACAACGCCTCTCTGTGCTCACCCTTCAAGGACACTCAGACTGCCCAGGCCCAGCATCTAAAGGGGGGCAGGAGTGAGCTAAGGGAGCCAGGGGGAAATTGCAAAGCTTTAATTGGTGAATTGATGCTGATATGCAAATGGACCAACCCTATAAAGGTGTGGAGAACTCGGGACTCGCTGTCCATTTTGGGTGATGCCCCTGGGGGGCTCTGTCTGCCCTAAATGTACCTTTGAGGGCCTTTCCAATAAATACCCACCTTCTATTCCCTTACTATTGACTAGTCTCAGTTTTTGGGCAGCCTTTTCAGGCAACAGTGACACCTCTGAGTGACCAGTGACACCTCTGAGTGACCAGTGACACCTCTGAGGGACCAGTGAGACCGATGAGGGATTGAATTCTGGCCGGGGAGGATCTGTGGGACACACACAGAGCCGTTCCCATTAACGTTCCCTGAAGGNTGATGAAGGACTGGTGAGACCGATGAGGGATCGAATTCCAGCCGGGGACGATCTGTAGGACACACACGGAGCTGTTCCCATTAACGTTCCCTGAAGGATTTCCTGCAGGACAAACTCCTCCGGGTCCCTCTGCTCGTGGCTCTCCAGTGGCACCAGGGATTGGCCCTGTCACCTCCTGCTTCCTTCCAGGCAGGTGCAGACTGGATAAATTTTGGCCATTCTTGGCTATATAACCTGGTTTTGTGGATGATGCCTCTGCTCAGAGAATCAGAGAATTATGGAATGATAAAATTACAAAATCATAGAATCAGAGACTTACAGCATCAGAGAATTACAGAATCCCAGAATCATAGAATTACAGAATTGCAGAATCACAGAATTAGGGAATCATAAAATTGCAGAATCACAGAATTAGGGAATCATAAAATTACAGAATCATAGAATTATGGAATCATAGAATCCCAGAATAATGAAATTATAGAATAACAAAATTACAGAATAGTAGAACTACAGAATCAAATCATTACGGAATCACAGAATTACAGAATCATAGCATTATAGACTTGATAGAAGAACTGAAACTCTTTTTAGTCCATGGGGAAAACCCATTAATTTAAAAAAAAATCCAAATTCCAAATAGAAACCCCAGTAACTTTAAAGAATTACCTTAGGTGGAAGGCTAATCAGAACAAGGAGTTGAGTTGATTACACATAATATAAAGGATAAATATTTTAATCTCTGTAAAAGAATTATGTTAATAATATCCTTAAAAAAGGTTTGTGTGGTGCTTTTGAGAAGGCCAAAAGCCTGTTTGAAACTGAATAAGCACTTTCCATTCTACTTCAGGGTATTTAAAGTAAGCAAAATAGAAATGAAGCATTTTTGACCAAAAAAGAGCAATCTTGAGCATGGAGCCCCCCTGGCTGCCCCTCCTGGCAGGAGCTGTGCAGAGCCAGCAGGGCCCCCTGAGCCTCCTTTGCTCCAGGCTGAGCCCCCCCAGCTCCCTCCGCCGCTCCTGGGGCTCCAGCCCCTTCCCAGCCCCGTTCCCTGCCCTGGACACTCCAGCCCCCCCAGGTCCTTCTTGTGAGGGCCCAAAATTGAGTTTTAGAGCTCGACCTCAGACTGAGGGAGAGCACAGAGCAGCACTAAACCTGTAATAATCCTGTCTCCAACTGGAATTTAGGAAAAAGATTAGGCAAAGCCTCCTGCCAATAGAATTATGTGCAGGTCCAAGGCAGGGAACAAAGGGACTGATCCACAAAAACTCAGTAGCTGACACAGTTCAGGACAACCAGCAGGACATTCACTATCTCCAGGGGCTTCCAAGAACTTTCCCAGGAAAACAAGGATTCACATGGCCATTTCCAACCCAAGATCTCAGAGGCACCTGGCATCACTGAGTCCCCTCTGGGATTTTCCTCCTTACTCAGCTCAGGGCAGAAATTCCATATCTCAGCCTGTGGAATGCAGGGATTTTATTGACTTTCCCCCCATTTTTATGACTGCATTTTTCAGAGCCACCTTTCAGTGCATTTCTAATCCCAGGAAGCTGCAGGGGGACTCATCTTCCTCCTGCCCATGGTCTGAATTGGATCTGAGGGTTCGGAATGGAGAGCTCCAGGTGTGCAGCACAGCTGGATAAGATGGGGTGTGCTTGGGGCTGCCACTGGGATCTCTTTGCAGGGTAAATGATGCCACACACGTTGGAATCAAGATGGGAATTTGCTCCATGACTTTCTGGCTTACAGCTCCACTGGAATAAGCTCCTTTCTGTCTGGAAAAGATTGATTTTAAGTTGATTCACTCCTATCACTATAATTCTTTCTTTTTTTTTCAGTGTGGAGGATCCTTTGTGTGTCTTAAGTGTCCCTGAACTCAGCTGGCTGCAGGGATTGTGTTCAAATCATGCATTAAAAACAATCTCCTGGCACAGACCAAGCATGAAAAATTCACTCCAAAAGATGAAAGGGTCGGGAAATGTTGAGTTCATGGAAAGAGGGGATTTCTGAGGGTTTGCAGCCTCCCCTGGAATTGCCATAAGCAAAGAGCACCCTCCCAGTTATAGGGCCAGAGCTGCCAGCAGCTTTAGAGGAAACTGGATTAAACTTTAAGCCTAAAGCCTCAGGACTGAGCATCCATGCAAGGAACCCAAAGTGCCACAGGATCCTTCAAGGGGCTGCTTCACTTCAGAGCTGCAAAGTCCCTGGGATAATTCCCTGGGTGGCAGAAATGGGAGCTGGAAATGGGAAAGGTCTGATGCACAATCCCCACTGAGAATCCACAGGGAGGCGTGGCACTGAGCAGAGCTCTGGGTTTGAAGCTGAGTTTAAGCTGCATCCCAAGCCCAGGTCCTTCTGGAGATCATGGACAGGGGGGCAGAGCTGCTTTCAGGAAACCATCAGAAAGAACCAGAGATCACAACAATTAATAAATGTTATTTATAAAGCACTACCCGAACCAAGAGCCTTTTGGGAGCAGCGTGAACTATTAAAGTAAAATCCAATTATGAACCCAATCACAATTAAATGGCTCGTGTGGCTCTGCAGGAGCCCTGGCTCAGTCAGTTCCCCATCTCTGGCCACGCTGCAGAGGAGGCTCAGCTCATTTGTTTGTGGCATCAACAAGAGAACCCTCATTAGCTGCAGATTCTGTGTGGGCTAAAGGATTGAGATTAATATGAAATAATTAGGCCTGATGGAAGTTTTAGCTCACTCAGAGCAGCTGGGACGTGAACAGGATGCAGGGAGGGTTGAGGGCTGTGTCACCGCAGTGCCAGTGCTGGCTCTGTCCTTGTCACACAGCCCCAGATGCCTTTGAATCGAGAATGTTTTAACTGAACACGAGCCACAGGAATATTTGGGTGGCACTTCCTCCTGTAATGACTTTTGGGTTGGTTTTAGGAACAGAGCGAACTCCTCAGTGTTTAAACAGCAATTCCCAGAGCGGTGGTGTCCCCCTGAGGGAGAAATGGGGTTGTCTCTGCTGGAGTTTACTCCAGCAATGGTAAAATGAGGGTTATGGTGGATCTGTGTGCCTGGGGAGCCTGGTGCCTGTCCCCAGGGCCGTGCTGGAGTCACAGGGATGGGGAGGACAGAGGGAGGGTCCTGCTGGGGCAGCACTGCCAGGAGGGGCAGCCAGGGGGGTCGGGCTCTGCTCCCAGGGAACAGGGACAGGAGCAGAGGGAACGGCCTCAGGCTGGGCCAGGGGAGGCTCAGGTTGGACAGCAGCAGGAATTTCTGCATGGAAAGGGTGCTCAGGCCTTGGCAGGGGCTGCCCAGGGAGGTTTGGAGTCCCCAGCCCTGGAGGTGTCCAAGGCACTCAGGGCTCTGGGCTGGGGACAAGGTGGGGATGGGGCACAGCTTGGACTTGATGCTCTTGGAGGAACTTTTCCAACCTCGATGATCCTGGGATTCTGTGAACACTGGAATCTCAAAGACTTTTGCCAAAGGGAATATCCATCCAATGCAACCCCCAGCCAGCAGAGCTGCCCCTTCCCCAGCCCCTTCTGGGAGGGAACATTTCATGTTCCACCACAGCTCCAAACCCCTTCGCACTCAAATAACAGAAGAGGAGACCTTAAAGTCCTTAAAATCCCATTTCCATTTTATAACAATTAATGTCACCTGGTTTAAAAAAATACATTAATTAGGAATTATCCTTTTTAACATCTGACTGGCCAAGGCCTGAAGGTTTAAGGTTAAGTGTGTGCTGCACATATTTCACCCCCAAATGCTGTGTGGAGGACACTGGTTAAGGTTATGTCCTCACTGATTATGCACCGCGTGTGATTTGCATAGAGAAGTCAAATTTAATTCCCTTTTTCTTTTTTTGGGAACATTTTCGAGCAGAATGGAATTGTACAGACAGCATTGAAGGACTTGGGGAAGGAGAAAAAAAAAATTTGAAATAGAATTGAGAGAGATGGGGCTATTTGGGGCTCCTTCAGCCCATCCTGGCACTGCAGAATTCTCTCTCCAGAATCTGGGGGTGTTTGGGTTTACAAGGAAATGTTAAAAGTGATGAAGCCTTAGGAAATTAAGTGGAAATTTGCAGTTCCTGCCTTGCTGTTGGACAGAAGCTAGGCTGAACCTGCAGCTCTGGAGCCAACCCCCAGATCTTGATTCTGGAGCTGGATGTGAATTTACCCTGTGTGGTAACTCACTCTGAACTGCTTCAGAACCCCATAAAGAGGTGGGAGTGTTCTCCCCAGTGCTGCAAAGGTTGATCCTGGCCAGTTCTCTCCCCATGGCTCACCACAGAGCACAGCTGCCAGGTACAACTGCGTTGCTTTGTTCCTCTGGAGCCAAGGCAGAGCTCTTCCTGGAGGAATGGGTGGGCCTTTCCACAGAGGGAAAACCCACGGTGTGATCAGCAACATTTCAGAGATCAAATAATTTCATGTGAGTTCAGATGAATCTTAAACAGGCACAGCTGCTTCTGCCAAGGAGCTGAATAACATCACCCAGCCAGGATTCTGCTCTCCTGCTCACCCAGCACAGGGGGCATCACTTTTGTCCTTATATTCTGGGTGCTGGAGAAATAAATCTTGTAAATCTTATAAAAACAGCCATGAAAAATTCCTTCCTCCTTCCAAAATCTGAAGGTTTTTGCAGCAGTGCCAGAATCCAGCTGGTTGAGAACATCAGTGCTTTTGAAATTTGGGCAAAATAAATAGAGATAACAACTGAGGAGGGGACAATTGGGTCTTCTAAAGCAAATATGAATGATGAGGAAAATTTATTGCTTATCTGGAGCATTTCTGAGCTCTGACAGAGCTCCAGAGCAGGCAGAGCACCTGTGCTGCTTTATTTGCTTAAAAAATGAAAATCCTGGTTTCTTCACTCCTCAAACATAACCTGGGGGAATTTTGAGCTCTTAAACTTTATCAACAGAACTCGATTGAGAGCTGGGTACAAACACACAGGACCTTTCCATGGAGAAAAACTCATCCTAAACTTTATATAGCTTGTTCATCCCTAAATAAATTGGCTTTGGGGATTTTCCTGCAGATTTAGGAAATGATTCTTTATCATCCCCCCCAGATAATTATTCTGTTACATCAATAAAGAGTTCCTTGGTCCAGTCAGCAGAGGGAAGACTTCCCTCGGCAGAGAGGCCAGGGGATGATGGCTCATGGGAAGGGCTGGAATGATCTCTGCTGTTGGAGTTTTGGGAACTTTCCCCTTGGCCCGCCTGCTGCACCCGTGCTGAGACCCCCAGGCCTGGGGCAGGCAGCTCCAAAGGCTGTGGCATTTCCCAGATTTCCAGCTCCAGGTCTAGAAATCCTCCATGGAGATTCTCCCTCCCTCTGGCACAGGGCAGTATGCAGAGCTGGGCTGTGGACCTCAGGAATCAGACTGAAAGATTTGGGGATTTCATTTAATTTCTTTTAATACAGGTTTCTCCTGGCTTTTCCAAAGTCAGCCCCACTGAATGGACACAAGTCTGAGAGCTCCAGCTCTGCAGGCAGACACTGGGAAGGGAATGGGAATGGCAGAGGGTTTCACTGACATAAAAAATTGCGGATTCTGTGGGGTTTACATGGATTGAATGGTGTTCACCACTGCCTGGCCAGAGGTGCAAAACAGCCTGGAATAATGGGGAGAGTCCTGGATGCAGCAAAATTTTCCTGCAGAAAACAGGGATTTTGAAGCTGTCGTTCCACAGTCACATTTTATGGAGTGTTCCCATTTTTGTCCACAAAAGCAAACACACAAAGAGGAAAATGTGTGTTTTGATGAACTTTTGCTTCTTCCTGGAGAGGCCCTGGCACAGGGTGCCCAGAGAAGCTGTGGCTGCCCCTGGATCCCTGGGTTGAAGGAACCTTAAAGCCCACCCAGTGCCACCCCTGCCATGGGCAGGGACACCTCCCACTGTCCCAGGCACTCCCAGCCCCGTCCAGCCTGGCCTTGGGCACTGCCAGGGATCCAGGGGCAGCCACAGCTTCTCTATGGGGGGAATGTTGCCTTGGGTTTTAACCCTTATATTTTTCAAATTCTGTACTGCCTGGCATGTAAGTTTCATAGCCTGCTAGCTGCTGTTCTGTCAGGCTAAGACAGAGCAGGGCCTCTCTGGGCTGCTCTTCAAGGACACTCAGACTGCCCAGGCCCAGCTTCTAAAGGGGGGCAGGAGCGAGCTAAGGGAGCCAGGGGAAAATTGCAAAGTTTTAATTGGTGAATTGATGCTGATGTGCAAATGGACCAAACCTATAAAGGTGTGGAGAACTCGTGACCCCCTGTCCATTTTGGGTGATGCCCTGGGGCGCTTTGTGTGCCCTAAATGTACCTTTGAGGGCCTTTCCAATAAATACCCAGCTTTTATTCCCTTACTCCTGACTAGTCTCAGTTTTTGGGCTGCCTTTTCAGGCAACACCAGGGCCTCCCCATCCAGATCTGGAGACTTCTCTGCTCCCCACAGTGGACACTGGAGCTTGAATGCTGTGGAAAACCAAACTGACTTTACACAGCTGCCTTAAAGCAATTCTTGCTTTTTAGGGCTCTCCTTGATTTTAAGAGCATTTCCAGGAATCCTGAGAAGGATCTGCATTTGCTGGATGCAAAGGGAAGTTATTTTTGGAGTTTTGGTTCTTCTCATCTGAGGGTCTTCATGTACGATCCTCCAAATCCTCCACAGAAAATGGAATGTGCATCAGCCTGGGTGTCAGAGCAAAGCTCGGGGTTTATAAAGGGTTTGAGCTCTTCTCAGAGCAGAACCACCTCAGGATGAACACCTTGCACATGGAGACCCTCAGCAGACCCTTGTGACCAGCTGAGGAAGGAGCAAGGAGCCATTTCCCTTGAGAAAAGAACCTTTCCCTAGAAAAATGAGAGGACTGAATTCAGACACAAATCTGAACCCTGTCTCTGACCTTTCCCCAGCTCAGGAACCTTCACCAGATAAACTGGGCATTTAATTCAGCCACAAGTCCCTGTGAAGTGGCAATGACAAATGCCACCCTTCCTTCATCATCCCAGACCCCTGCACTGCCCACAGCCCCAAACCGAGGGAGTTTGGCTCCTCAGATCCACCATCCAGAGGCAGCTGCATCCAACCCTTCCCGCTGTGGCTGCAGGGCTGAACAAGGGATGCTTTTTTGCAGCCAGACCTGGACGAGCTTTGCCTCCATTCCGTGGGAGGGATGGGTCATTCAGGATGTGTTTACCCTGTGGTGGGAAGGCAGGACGAGTCCCACGTCTGCCACAGGGATCCAGCCTTCCCTCCGTGCCCAGTGAGGGGCTGGAATGAGAGCCCACGCCCTGGGAGGGAGGGGGTGCCAGGCACAGCTCATCCTCCTGCAGCTTCCACTTCAGCCCTGAACAACATCCCAGGGACAGTTTGTCCTCCTGAGCGGGAGCCAGCTGCCGTATTTACATTTTGTCTGAAATTAATTCAGTCCCACCTTTCAAATGCAAATAGCTGGGAAAGAAATAGCCCCAGATTTTTGGGGAATGTATATGTAATATATATATATATTTATATATATATAAATATATATATTTTTTTTCTTCTTAATGAAATAATGCAGGGAATTGGTTGTGCTGGAGAGCAGCTGTTTGTAAACCATTAAACCCACAACATTCCCAGTTTAACAGGACATGGAAATGTTTTTTCTTCTCATCTTTAATAAATATTAAAACCTGACATTGACTAAGCTCCTAATTCTGTTATTAAAAGCCAGTGTTTACTCTCATTTTGATTTTTCCTGGTTAGCTTCCCATTAAAAAAAAATGCTTAGACAGAAGGATTCAGGAATCAGCAGCGTGTTTGCAAAACATGCCAAAAATAAGGCAGGATGTGCTAATTAGTGCTTTTTGCACAGAGAGCTGGATGCACTTGGCTCTTCCCACTGGAGCTCACCTGGAATTCTTGGAAGCACAACAGTGTTTGCTTTCCATTGGATCTGATATTCCCTGATAATCACATATATTCAGCAACCGCTTGGAAAGGAAATATGTATTTTTATATATATTCAGGAAAGCTTTGGGAAGGAAATAATTGTCTGTTTTCCTGTTTTTTTTGGGAAACTGAGGCAGAGGAAAGGGACACAACCCACTCCCAGCTGTCAGGCTGGGAAGCACCACTGCCTGGCACTCATTTTAGGGTCATTTTGCCTTTCATTCACCCAAAACACTCAGAATCACAGCAGGTTTTGTGCTGTGCTGAGCAGGTGGTGCCTTTTAGCCCAGCACACCTGGAAACCCTGGCAAGCCACACAAATCCCGTGTTCCTGCTGGTAACTGGATCATTCCTGGAACAGCTGCCTTGTCCCTGCCCGCCTGGGGACGGTTCAGGGCACATCCAGTTCCTGGCCTTGGGAATTCCTGGTGCAGCTGGCAGAGGAACAAACATGTCCCACCTTGTAGGCACAGGAGCAAATCTGTTCTGCTGGCTGGAGCTGGTGCTGGAGGAGAAAGCCATAAAAATCCACTGGCTTTAGCTCCTGGATTTTCCTTAGGGCTGCAAATCAGGATTCAACAGGCTTGGCTTGCGGCATCAGGGCTTTGGTCAGCCCAGGTGGGGAAGGGGCTCTGGAGGTTTGGTCCTGGCTGGGCTCAAGCCCCTCGGGCTCCTCCCGGTGCCCAGGGTGGGTCTCTGCCAACCTGGCTCCCACTGTGACTCCTCCTGGAATTCCAGGTGCCCGGGCATGGAGCTGGAGGGGTCCCTGCTGTGTCCTGGAGGAGCCAGGATGGGAGGGGACGAGTGACACCGTCCAGCAGCTGCAGTGACACACAGGAACCAACCTCAAACCAGCCAACGTGGTTCCAAAAAGCCACTGAAGGGGTCAGAGGGGATGAGGAACTTTGGGTGGCTCACCTGGAGGCTCCCAGAGCCAGGCCCATGGGAAAACACCGCTGTCTCCCAGTGCAGAAATGTGTGAGGGCTCTGCTCGACCATGGCTCTGGAATTTGAGGGTGTCAGGGCACAGGAGCCCTTGGAAAGTCCAGGATTTACTTTGCAAATGCTTGTCCAACTGTTTCCATGGCAAAACCCACGTGCTGGGATCCCCAGAGCAGGGCTGTCCAAATTACTGCTCAGCAAATGGAAAAACAAGAGTTCTGTTTGTTCAATTGAACAGATTGTCATTTTCTCCCCCAACCTCACCTTCCCTAAAGTTCTGGTTCATCTGACACAACCTTTTGCTTCTTTGCATTTTCTTTGGTACCAGACCTTGTCATCTTTGGGATAAAAATTTGAAAATGAAAAGCTACTTATTCAGCAAGAGCAGGAAAAGATGTTTCATCATTTGAATTCTTCTCCCATTTGCTTTTCTGAACCAAATTATTTGATGGATAAAAGCCAAGTTGGCAAATGTTTTCTGCCACCTGTTGGTCATTTTATCAGTGAATAAATCCACTCATGAGCTGATTTCTAGGTGTTTTTGGGAACCCTGACTTGCTGTTCCTGCCCTGATGGTCAGTGACTGTGCCCTGACCTCCAGTTGAAAGGTGACAAGGTTTCAATGTCATCACACTTAGGGTGAAAACAAAACATTGAATTTTTCTTGGCTTAGTGCTAGAAAGGAAAAGAAAAACATGAATCCAGCCAGGGATTTCATGGTTTCACTCTGTGCCAGTCTCTGGATTACTCAGAGTCACTCACCAGACAACTCTGCCCAGTGGCAAAGGAGAAGTCCTGGGAATGCAGGATTATTCCTATAAATCAAGATTTTGTGGAAAATATTGGCAAACGCAGAGCTTTGGCTCCCTCAGCCCTGCAGGTTCTCTGCAGTTGATGAAACAGATGAACCTTTAAACAAATCATTAAAAAAAAACTTGAGTGAATTTAGTTGGTAGAGAAGAAATAAATATTTTGGTGTGGGGATGTCCCTGTTGGATCTGCCCTGAACTGGGAATATATGGGATGGGGACAGGGACTTCCTCAGCATTTAAATTAGTGGCAATTTGATGCTTGGCCTCCTCTTGAGATGACAAAAGTGACCCCATTTGTTTTCTCCAAGTGAAGGGTTCTCCCCTCTCATCCTGGAATTCCTGGTGATGTCAGTGAATTTCCCTGGATTAGCAGAGGGGAGAAGCCACCCTAAAGCCACTTCCTGCATTTTGGAAGGTGGTGGGAGACACATCCCAAACACCAGCCTGGTGTAAGGCAGGATCTGGGATAACCCCCAGTGGTGGGAAAAGCCTCCCAGGGCTGACCAGTGGCCCAGGGCTGCCCCTGATGGGGCCAGGCAGGGACAGCAGGAGAGGGGACATTCCCTCCTGCCCTCCCTTCCCAACCCCACCTTCAGCCAAGCAGGGAGTCCTTCCTGTTCCTATTGCTGATCCCAGAGCCCCTCACGTGGCTCAGGATGCCTCTCCCAAGGCATTCCAGCTGAGCTGGATGGGGCTGTGGCTCCAGGCTCTCTCTGGTTGCCCACACTGGGTCCGCTGCCACTGGGGGTGATTTAGATCCACGGTGCTCCAAGGGCACACAGATCCCTGAGCCACGTTCTGCATCCCCTGAGCAGCTGGAACGGCCCCACGTGCACCTCTGGACACACCTTTGATGGGGATTCAAGCACTGACCTGTGGGGACACACTCCGATGAGCCTTTGGAGACAAATTTCCCCCCACTCCAAGACATCCAAGAGGAGGAGACAAGATCCAGGCTGTGCATTCGGATTTCGGGATCTCGCAGTGTTTTCGTGGCACATCCAACCATGAGCTGCCATTGGCTTCCATGACTGATTCCAGACATTTCCTGGGCTTTGCACCTTCCTTTGTTTCTTCACCACCTCCGTCATTTGTGCTTTCAGCCCATTCAGAGAGAAGACTTCCAGCTGCTGCAATCCAGGTTCCCAAGAATTCCCTCAAAAGATCTGCAGGAAGAAGCAAAAGTGAGATCTGTTGATCCATCTCTCCCAAGACCTTTTCCATAGACTCAATATGACTTTTTTTGCTCCAGGAGGACATGCAGTGCCATTTCTTTTCCAGGTTTTTCTGCTGGACTCAAAAACTCTCTGGAAAGCTGCTGAACACCTGGCAAAATTCCCAATTTGGAGTGTCAATGTGGAATTCTGATTACAGTTATTAGGGATAGAGATGTTGATAAAAACTGTGTTTTTTAGTGAGTTCAGCCAAAATCTTTTAAAGAAAGTTTTGTGTTCTGTGTGTCCTGGATGAGGTTCCTGCCTGAGGGACAGCACCACACGTTAGCCAGGTTAAATAAGGTGAGATGAATCCCAGAACTAACATTTCATCCTGGGATCCTTTGGGATCAAGATTTGAGCCGTTAGGAGCTCGTTGGGACTGATTCTCCCTTTCCAGGATCATTTCAGGATCTTTGACTTCTGCCAGCATTTCAGGCTTATAAAAATATTTCAGTTTTGGCTCATTTTACAGATATTAAGGGTGTGTGGCCTCTTGGCCTTTTTTCAACCTTTCCATCAGATTTCCTGCTCTGACTTCAAAGCCTAATCAAGCACCCTGCTAATTTATTAATGACTGTGAGACAGCTCAGTGCTGGGGGCCTGGTTGCTGTCAGGGCTAATTAGGAAGGGACTGGACTGTCCTGGGTCTGGAACTGCAGTGAAAAGCCTGAGGTTTTCAAACCTGAGCTCTGTTGCAATATTCAGTGTAATCATCTCAATTTAAACACTCCTCAAGTGTGGCACAGGCAGGAAGAGGCAGTTTGAAACCTAGGAATGCTGAAATCCAGGAATTTCAGGTCAATCTGATCTGGTGGTGACACAAGTCTGGATCTTGGAAAAGAAGGAAAGAATTAAAAAAGAAAACTAAAAACCTACACTGCTTCAAATATTGATTTTCAACTTCAAAATGGAGTTTTAGGAGCACTTCCACATTTGGGGATGGGTCTGGCCTTCCACGCTGGCTCTCCCACCAGAGCAGCTGTCGGCACTCCTGGATGAGGAGGAAATCTTGGAGGAAACTGCCCTGGGAGTAGCTCCAAGCACTTCTGGAGGTTTTTCAGCACCTCAGCTCAAACCCTTGTGGTGTGAGGGTAAATCTGGAGCTGAAACAGATCAAAACATCCACCAAAATATCCATGGAAACTCCTGGGAAAAGGAACCCTTGAGTTCCTCAAGCTTTTGATTATGGGTTCTTCTGAGGGCAGAGCCCAAACACAGCAGAGGGTTCAAACCCCCTCCCCTGCTCTGTGTTCCTCCTTCCCAGGCATGGGAATTAAAGGGAAATGTGGCAAAAAAAAAAAGCCTCTGTGTGAGGATAACTCAAGGGAAGGGCTTCAGCTGGGCACTGAAATTCTCTTTTCCATGATAATCAGGAGGAATTTTGTGTAGGTTGAGGGCCTTGACCCTTACAGGAATTCCCAGCCCCTTCTTGGATCCATCATTCCAGCTCATGAAGTATCCAAGGACATTTTAATTGGGGAAGGGCTTCACCTGGCCGAGAAATGGGAATCTCCAGGAGTGCTGGGCAGCTCCCCATGGGAAGGAGGGAAGTGTGTGATGGACCAAACCAGCTTCCAAGGCAAGGGCAGGAGACCAGCACATGGCATTTTCCTGTATCCTGTTTTCAGGTGAGGGACTTTGCTCCACTGATGTGTTTTTTATGAGGATTTCTCATCCCTGAACTTGCCCATCCTTCCCTACAAACTCATGGTGTGGTGTGGCAGGAGTTCCACATCCTGATTATGCCTAAGGATGTTTATATCCATGAGGAAGCCTCTCTTTTGCTCCCCTAATGTGGTTTTTATGTGGATTCCTCATCCCTGAACTTGCCCATCCTTCCCTACAAACTCATGGCAGGAGTTTCATCTCCTGATTCTGTCTGAGGGTGTCTATATCCATGGGTGTCCATATCCATGGGGATCCATATCCCTCTCTGCTTTGCTTTGCTTTGCCTTCTGCTGCCTTGACTTGCTGACCTCTGGCTCTCACCTTGGATTAGGCGCCAAACGATCAATTCCTGGGCACCTTCCCCATGTTGTTCCCAATCCTTCCTGGGCAGCAGGACAGATGTGCTCTGGTATGGGAATGATGGGATCAAGGCCTTTCCGTGGCAAACCAGATCATTCTGTGAGGGTTGAAGATCACCAGAAATTCCAGGAGAGTCAGGGTTGCCACTGTCCCTGAGACATCCCCTCATCCCAGCTGTGGCCAGGGCAGCAGGAATGTGCTCCTCTCCCGCAGGCAGCTGGCAGGAGGTGTTAATTCTCTCTGCAAACAGGTTTATTATGATACAAGATGTCCCAAAGCCCTTCCAAGGGACTGACACAAATTCCCCTTTGTGTGACTGGGG
Organism: Climacteris rufus; assembly: GCA_013398175.1. Lineage (NCBI taxonomy): Eukaryota > Metazoa > Chordata > Aves > Passeriformes > Climacteridae > Climacteris > Climacteris rufus. Next base: position 33,740 of record VZRZ01008027.1, read on the forward strand.
GTTGCTTTTCCAAAATATCTTCCCCGTGCACGTAAGGAGACCCAGCCCCTGGGAATGTGTGTTCTTGGAGCCCTGTCTGCATTTCTAGGACATTTTCCTAGTCCCACAAATCCCTCTGGGAGCACAGCCGGGATCTGTTGGGATCAGAGGGTCAGTCCTATGGAGAAAAAAATACATTCCCTCTCTGAGGTTCCATTCATCCCACTCCAGAGGCCTGGGAATGTGCAGGTTTGAGGGAAGGGCTGTTGTTTTCCTTTGAGAGGCTGTTGATAAACACTGGCAGCTCATTCCCAGGACTGAGCCAAAAAACAGTTGGCACCTCTGGATGGGGGCAGGAAACCTTTGGGATCTGAGGGAAAAGGTTTGGGGGAAAGCACAGCTCTGTTGGTCAGGAGCTGGAAAAGCCAGGGTGGAAAAGGGCAGGAATTGCAGGGCAAGGCAAATGTGTGGCAGACTTTGGGGTTCAGTTTCTTGGTTTGGGATCAGGTCACATAATGTGTTTTAATGCAATAATAGTAATGATGGTGATGGTGATGATGGTGATAATAATAATAATAATAATCCTGCAAGGAACAAACATGAGGTGCTCAACAGTCTCACAGAGTTATTGAACCCTGGAATCCTATTTCTGTGGTCACACAAAATTTATGGACACACTGGAGCTGCTGGGTGCTCCTCCCTGACAGCTCCTTCCAGGGATGGGCTGGTGGCAGTGGCTGTGCCTTTGCTCCTCAGCCTTTTGGTGCAAATCCTCTCTGCTGGTTTGGAAGATGTTTTCAGCCACATGGGCAGACTGAGCCTCCCCAAGGTCCTTCCAGTGAACTTGGGTGTCTTTGATTTAATTTTGTCTCCAAAGGTTTCATTGCCCAGAGTCTCTTTAGCCTGTCCTGGTCAAACCATCTCAGTGTCAACAGGAAAGAAATCCTATAAATCAAGAGGAAAAGTGTCCCAAAGCACAGGAATAGGAACCTTCTACTCTGGTTTGGATGCCCCAGCTAAGAAATTCTCCCTAATATTCCATTTCTTTCATCCCATCCAGCCATTGCTGTCAGTGGAGATGTTCTGGAGGCTGAGACATCTCCGGATTTATCCAAATCTACCAAGGCTCTGCTCAGGACACATAATTTGAGTTACTTTGAGTGCCTAACCCAGAAAGGCCCTGAAGAACCAATGACTGTGGGCACTCTGGGTCGCATTGTTCCCACCTACAACATTTTCTTGGCTGTAGGTGCTGTGCCACCACTGTCACTCCTGGTGACAGGTCAGGAAGAGTTTATTCTGATATTTGCAGTTCAGGGAGAGTTTTCCTGAGTGAAAGGAGTCCAGACATAAAATTAGTGTCACTTCATGCCTACTGAATGTTACAATACTGATATATTGAAGCCATAAACATTAATGCAAAACACACAGTGGAGGAAAGGTTCATTATTGCACTGAAATGGATTCACATTGATCTTCTAATATTGAGAATAATTTCTCTAATTTTGGTTGCAATCTTTGCTTGCTTACTTTGCCATGAAACTTTTAAAGGAAGAGAAAAATGCTCCATAACAAAATCTCTGTATTCAGTGTAAAGCAGGACATAATTTATTTGTTCACTGGTGTGTGCATAGCCTGAAATAAACATTCTAAACCTGGAAACCTAGATCCTAAAACTAACAAAAACAAATTATTCTGGGCCTAAAAACGTATTCAGAAAATTACCAGAGCAAAATTGCTGATGGTTGAAGCAAAACTCTGTGTCAGCAGCATCCAGGATTTGGAAAATACCTGGGAGCTGTGTCCCACCCAGGAGTGTGACACAGGAAAGGGAGGGAGAAGCCACTCAGGAGTTTCTGGTGGCCAAGGAGGTTAAACAACACTTGGAAAACTGTTGGTCATTTTTAGTGCCTTCCACAGGGAGGTTTTGCCAGGTCCAAGAGGGAATTCAGGGAATTTCTCTCACTGAGGGTCAGGTGGAAGAGCTCAGATGTGCCACAACATTTCCCTGTCCCCAGGGTTTGTGCATTGCCGGGAGCAAGGCAGCTCAAATCCCTTTGGGAATTCACTGAAGTGCCTGAACCTCTTCTGTCTCTTGGAACTGGCACCAAATAAATAAATAAATAAATAAAGGCACAGCTGGAGTCACAGCCTGTGGGGAAATGAAAATGGGCACAAAAATGGGCCACGAAAATGGAAAACTAAAACAGCAAACAAAAATGGGCAATGGCCCTTCTGGAGTCACAGCGCTGAAAAATGAACTCAAGGCCAATGTCACAGTAACGACACAAAAGGAAGAGCCAGAGGCACCTGTTACCAGGATCAGAGAGAAGGAAGGAAGGGGGGCAAGACCCGCCTTCTTTATTTTTTATATCCATTTAGAAATCACTATTCATTGGAGGAAATCAGTTCTTCCTCCCTCAATTATAGTGGTCAAAGGAAATGTTCATCAAAGTTCTGTGTCCAGGAGAAAGGAATGCAATGATAAGATACAGTTACAATAACATGGCCATGTTTACAGAGAAAAGTGTGAGAAACTAGAAAATGACAACATCCAGAACTGCAAAAATCAGGGCAACAGGCCCTTTTGCTTTACAGCAGCTAATCCGTGTTAATTTGTTGTAAGGCAGCTTAAACCCTGTGCTAACACCTCCCCGATGGGCAAGGGAGCTCACAAACCCCTCCTGGATAAGCAATCCCTGCCTGAGGGGTTTGGGGGGATGTCCTGGTGCTGTGTCCATGGAAGTGGCCGCTCCAGCTGGCAGAGCCGCCCTTTTCAGACTCTGGGATGGGCTGGGTCCCCAGTGTTGCCCTGCTTTTTGCAGCTGGATGTTTTTTACTTTCTCTCTCTGGTTCTTTCTGTAAACATAGCTATGTTATTGTAACTGTATCTTATCATTCACATTCCTTTCTCATGGACACAGAACTTTGATGGACATTTCCTTTGGCCACTGTAATTGAGGGAGGAAGAACTGATTTCCTCCAATGAATAGTGATTTCCAAATGGCTATAAAAAATAAAGAAGGCGGGTCTTGTGGCCCTTCCTTCCCTTTCTCTGATCCTGGACACAGGTGTCTCTGGCTCCTCCTTTTGTGTCGCTGCTGTGACATCCCCAGCTACCCCGGGAGGGTGTTTGGGTGACGGTGGAGCTGTGTGAGCTGGGTGCTGTGCCCAGGGACACCGAGGAGCCCCCGAGGGACCTCGGGCTTTGGAGGGGACACAGAGAGACCAGAAAACTCCTCCAGAGTTCAGCCTGGATGCAGCCCTGTTCCACTGTCCCCTCCCCGGGAAGGGGGGAACTGCCAGGTGGGGCTGGACCGCACCCCTGGGTGCCTCGGGGTGCACAGCGCTGACAGCGCTGCCCTGTGTCGCTGTGTCCCCCTGGCTGGCACCGCTGCCCTGTGTCCCTGTGTCCCCCTGGCTGGCACCGCTGCCCTGTGTCGCTGTGTCCCCCTGGCTGTCAGCGCTGCCCTGTGTCACTGTGTCCCCCTGGCTGGCACCGGCATCAGCCCTGGCACGATCAGCAAACCTGGGCTGCCAAATCTCTGTCTAACCCACAGCCTGGCCAGCTCTTCATCAGAGATCATTCCCGAGGCCCTGCCTAACACTTGAAGCTTTTTGTCCTACAACTCCATGAATTTTTGCCTTCCTATTCCATTCTCCTCGTTTACCTGCCTGTCTAGTTACCTGGTATCCCTCTAAATGATCCTTTTCTATATTTAAGGCTCAGGAGAGAAAAGAAGAAAAAAAAGATCATTCTAAAAAACCAGATTTTTTCACACTATTTTCATCCTTATTATACACTAAGACTACATCCTGTGAGAGAACTCAATTCGCAGATTTTTTTTTTAATCCTAGTGGGTTTGAAAACAAAATTATGGGGTGTTACAGCCAATTCTCCTTTATCCCAAAGGAGCAAACCAGCCCTGGAGTCTTTCTGAAGTACAAAGAGATCTCTTTGTGACCTCAAAGTGCTTTGTGGGCTCGTGGAAAGCACAGAAGGAACTCAAAAGACACCTAAAATGCATCATATTTAAAGATTCCTGTGCATGAATTTCTGAATGGGACAATCTCTGCTTCCATCACAGGATCCCTGAGCAACCTGGGCTGTGGGAGGTGGAATGAGATGATCCTTAAGGTCCCTTCTAATCCAAACCATTCCCTGATTCTGTGATTTATGTAATGATCAGCTCAGTGCTTGCCAGAAAGGAGAGGAGCTTTCTGTCAGTTGCTCTAAATTTGGCTGTTAAAGTCAGAGGGGCAGCTCCAGCACACACACAAAAAAAAATCAGAATATTCCTGTGTCAGCTGTTTTGTCCTGTTTAGATTGGCGCTGCTGATGAATGAATTGTGATGTGAGCAAAGGGGGTGAGATCAGAAGTGAAAACAAGACAAAACCAAACAAGACAAAACCAAATTTGAGTTCTCTGCCTCATTTCTGGCTGCGTTCAGCCACAAATTGCTGTGGATCAGTTTTCAGCCAGAGATCCCTCCGTGCACACCTGGTTTACTCCCATCCTTTGGTCCTTGTTGGATTCTGGGAATGCCAGCTGAATTCCCAGCCTGAGATGCAGAAGCAATAAAAGTTGTGAGAATTCAGGGGAAGGCCAAGAGCTGATTTCCAAAGCTCATTGCTCCAGCCCTGGCTCTGCAGCCAAGGTTCTCACCTCACCTCCTTGCAAAACAGAATTTAAGCACGAAAATGAGCTGGTTTTAGTGAAATGTCTGAGTGTGTCTGTAACCCGCACCCTGGGCTGGAAATTCGAGCCTTTGCTGCTCTCTCCAGTGCATTTTCCTGTGTTTTTCCCAGCAGGGGAATGCTGCTTTCCCATGGGATGCCACGTCCCAGGGCCATGGGGGTGGCAGAGGAAATGTGGGGCAGAGCCCCAGCAAGAGGCAGAATTCCTGTGCTGGTGACTCTGAATGTGGCCACAGCCTCTCCCTGCCCTGGCACCTCCAATGCAGCTGCTTGGGAACCCAAAAATCCTGTGGCTGCCAGGTCCAGGTGTGGGACTGGAGCTGCATTGGGAAACAGGCCATGGAAAGAGGGGACAAAGGGTTTCCCTGGCTGGATTATTCCTGTTTTGACACCTGAATGGCTCCAGGGAGACCCAGATGAAGCAAAGAAGTGCTGGGAAGAACAAGCCCAGCAGCCCTTCAGAAGGCAGTGCCTAAATCCCAGATTCCTGCAAGAGGAAGGAGGCAGCGGCCTGGAAATGGATGGTGAAGGAGCCCCTGGGAGAAATGTCTGGGAGATCTTTAATTTCTCCAAGAGGAAATGCAAAAAGCTTTTATTTGCCATCAGAAGGTGGAACAAAGGAGAAGAGCTGGGCACAGTGGACTGAACTAAAGGTGCTGGGGACAGCAATGGGGATGGCAGAGATGCTGGGATCACTGCCCTGGATCCAGGGATGGGTGTCAGGGAAACTGGAGACCTTCCCAAAACTGCCTCTGTGCTCCTGTCCCAACAGAACAAACTGCAAACACCCCTGACTTTTCTGTGTTAGTTCCAGCCTGAGGGAGTCCAGGCAAAGCCACCCAGAGCAGGGGAAAATGGGTACAAAAATCACATTTTTCCTACTGCCTCCCACTCTACCATGAATTCCCACCTCAGGATAAATCCTCCCTCGGCATGGCCCAGCAGACAGAAAGCTCCAGCACCTCAGGTTTTAAGCAGCTTCAAGAAGTTCTGTAAACCCAGGAAAAAGAAACTAATCCAGAAATGGGATGCCTAGGTATTTTCCTCAGAATTCCAGCTTCCTCCAGGCCACATCCTCACCACTCCTGTTTCTCTCCCAGCTCCAGAGACTCGGTGTCCTTGGAAGTTTTGTTTCACTGTACTGTACTCCTAAAATTTCATTAATTTGTCTCCATGGTGTTCTCTGCCAAAAAAAAATGCTTCTCCTGCCTTGCTGCTCCTGATCTCCCATAGTGAATCCAGGCCTGTTCGTTTCAATTAAATCAAAACTCCCCAGGTTTTTTTTTTCCCCATCCCTTTTGCCCAGAATCTTCCCCCCTGGCAATGTCAAGCTGTACAAAGCTGCAGTGCTGCTCTGCTCCTGCCTCCAGCATTTCCCTGGGACAGCTGTTGTGGACACAGCCCTCCGGCCACTGGTCACTTCCCATTTTCCAAGGAAGTTCTGATGATCCATCTTTCCAGTTCCAGCAGCTCCCACAGCTCCTTTGGCACTTGGAGTTTGGAGCTTTGGCCATCTGGTCTTTTTTAATCCGAAATTTTGAACAGCCTCCTTCCTCTCCTGGCCCGGGGTTTGTCACTGTCCCTGTCACAGATTTCTGCCTTTAGAAAATGATCCCAGTTTTCATTTTTCAGGTCCCTTCTCTTGTGATAAACGGGGAATTGTTGTCACTTAGGAGCTACAATACCATGGTGGGGGGGATTTGGGACAGACTGTGGGTCAGGGGGATTTGTGGACTGTGGATCAGGCACAGCCCAGGTTTATCCTGACCCATCACCCCTAACCAGCCCTGAGCAGTCCCTAAGGATAAAATTATTATATTTCTACTCATGGGCTTGAAAACTCGGACTGGAGAAGTTCATGGAGAGCTGCCCCACCCTGGAGCAGGGAAGGACTCTGACTCCTGTCAGGAACTGACCACAACCCCCATTCCCATCTCCCTGGGCTGCTGGGGGAGGAGGAAGAGCTGGGGAGGAGGGAGGAGTGTGGGGAAGGTGGTTTAAGATGTGTTTTTACTTCTCACTATTATTTTGCTAGCAATTAATCCAATTAATATCTCTAATTCCAGCCTATTTCCCCCCATGATGGAGGGATCTCTCTTGTTCTTATCTCAATCCACGAACCTTTGTTATTTTTTCTCTTCCTGTCCAGTGTGGAGGGCACTGAGAGAGGCTTTGGTGGGTGCCTGGTGTCCAGCCAGGGTCACCCCACCGAGGCCTGGCCCAGGGAGCTGCTTTGTATGGAGCCAGTTGGGTTAAATTTGCAGCTTCCCTGGATATTTTTATCATTTAAACAAACACCCATCCACACATGGAGGGGTGTGAGGCTTTAACTGATGAGCATCTCCTGCATAGTCATGAAATCCAAATGCAGCCCCAGCTCCTCGGAGCGCAGATTGCATGAATAAAGATGAATAAAGATCCTTTAAACCCACTCGCCGTCAGTGCTGCTGCTTTCACTTCCTTTCCCTCAGAAAAAGAAGTGCAGTTTTAAGGTGAAAAATCCATTCTCTTATACTGCCATAAATCAGGAGGGTTAATTCCAAAAAATGTCGCTCAGCCCCTCCCTTGGGTTGGGACTCACCTGGGCTCTGCTGCAAAGCATGAGCTCCTGCCACAGAATAAAAGAGTTTTTTTTGTGGAGAGAAAGGTAAAAAAAAAAAAGAGCCAGGACCCTGGAATTTAAGAACCAGATTGATAAAATTACTCAGGGATAAGAATAAAAACAGAGGGCTCTGTTTCAGAGAGGAGTTGGGCAACGTTTTAAAATACAAATCTGTTTGTGCCCCTTAAAAAATTCAGTGCCAATTTCCAAATAAAGCAAAACATAAAATAGCTGGAAATTAATGTCAAAGCTTTTGTTTGGAGATGAATCCTGTGCTCCATCCTGACACAGCCTGAGTCAGAGGAGTCACATTTGGGATGTGCTCATGGCCCGAAATGCAGGAGATGTTTGCACCTCATTGGTTTAATTTTTATTTCAATCTCTTGCCATCCAGCTGGAGGGGAAGTGATGACTTCTCTGACTTCCTGAAGGAGGACTCTGGATCCACCCTGCTTTGGGAATGAGCTTCCTTAGCGGCTCTGATGGTGCAAATGGGCGTTTCTGGCCCCGTTTTGGTGCAGTCTGGGGGTGGACGTGGCACCAAAGTCACTTTGGTTTTTTCCTGCAGGGGGGCCCTTCCAGGCTGCTGTGACCCAGGTGCAAGTGCCAGATTCCTTCCTGCCCTGCCATCATCCTGTTGCAAATAACACAACTTTTAAAATGTTTAAACTAACTTGAGTCAGGTTTGTTTGCCCCTGCCCAGGGGAGGGGAACTGAAGTTTCTCTTCAAAAGATTCTGTTTAACTGATGAGCTGAACATCTCAACAAACAAGGAGTAGCCCAAAAGACAACAACCATAAACAGACATCAACCAACATCAACAAACATCAACCAACATCAACCAACATCAACCAACATCTGCCCCTGGCAGGACTGGTGACACCTGGCCCAGAAAAGGCCATTAAGGGAATCAAGGGATGAGGACCTAATGAGCATCAGAGGCAAAGAACTTCAGATCCAACAGGAAACCAAATACCAAGAACTGCTCAACTCGGGACCAATGGACATGGAACCAATGGATTTCTATGGGGTTTGACTGTATAAAATTTGGGGAAAATGCTGTAAATGTCCTGTGTGATGGGATGATTTCCCCTGCACAACCCAGGCAATGTGTGGATGAAATGATTTCTATGGCACATCCTGGCCAGAACAACATCCTGGCCAGAATGAAGTGATGCCTGAATTCTCTAACACTAAAAGATGCTGTTGGAGAGTTTTTGTTTTTCCTGCAGTTTCGGTGACATCCCCACACAGGTAAATCCCTGGGAGGGGGTGCACAAACCCCTGCCTGGGCTCCTGCCACAACCACCAAACCCTTTCTCCAGCAGGAGCTCCAGCAGGGAATGAAATCTGGGCCCCAAGTGGGAAAATGGGAGCGAGGACCAAACCCCCTCCTCCTCGCCACAGTTATCTGGGAAATGTTCCATGGGCATGAATTTTCCAAGAGAGAAATTGCTGTGGTGGGAATATAAATATGTATATTTCTTTAGATTTATACATATGTATATATTTATACATTTATATATTTATGTAAACAACTTTAAAGAACACCTTGAACAGGGGCCTGGGAAAGCTGACACAGCAAAATGAAGAAAAAACCCTCATGGATTCTCTGCTCTCATGACATAAATCCAAGGAAATGTGGGTGTCTGGAGCAAATGTGTGGAGATTGCCTGTTCTAGACAGGGCAGAAGTAAAGTGGAACTGAGATTTCCCAGGAAAAGCTTCCTTGGGAAAACACCTGTCAGGTGGGATTTGAGCTTTGGGACAGAATGGGTCTGATTTGATCAGGGGGTTCACGTTTATTTCAGGGATAAAAATAAAACCCCTGAGTAATGAATAAAAAGAAAACCTCCTGAACCAGCTACTTTGGGCATTTTAAAATAACAGAGATGTCCATCTTCATTTTGTGATTGGAAAATGCTTCTAAAAAGGCAAATTAATTAAATTGAACATTCTGAATCTTTGTGTTTGTATACAGATCTATATAGATCTATATTTATAGATATCTATATAGATACAAGTATCTGCATTTGATCTAAATCTAAATTTGTTCTAAATACATAGATCTAAATCTTTTCCTGCCTTTGCCACAAATTCTTCAAGATTTTGGTCTAGACACATTTTGTTGGACTTTTTTTCTTTTTAATTTCTGCCTTGGCCCAGGATTCCAATTATTCCAGTGCCTTGCCATCTTTCAGCACCAGGAATCAAAAGGAAAATTCAGGATGGATTTCCCCTCTCTTTTAGCAGAAATGGAGCAGGAGCCATGGATGGTTGTCCTGGGAAGCTCCTGGTCCAGCAGGATCCCTCTGCACCCTGACAGGATTGGGGAGGGATACTGAGGCCAAAAGAAGTCACAGAAAGAGATTTCCTGGGATTTTCCCTTTGGAAATCCTGTCTGCACTTGAATTGGTGGGAAGAGGAGACCATTTTTTCCCATCTTTGACCTCTCTTTGTGCTCTCAGCAGACGCCTCAGCAAAAGCTCTTTCCCTGACCATTCTCATGTCTCAGGCTGTGGGATGCTCTTCCATGGAAATTTGGAGTGGAATTCAACAAAAATCCCATCATCCCATCATGAAAATGTTCTGCCTGCAAAAAGGCCTGAAACTGGGGAACAGAGGCAGAGAGGGAACTGGACACTCCTCACCCACCCAGAGACCTGGGAAATCGAGCGGATTTTGGGCGGCCCAGGGGGAAATTCCCCAGCAGGTTCTGGATCAGGGAGGTCCCAGCTGTGGTTGCAGAATCACAACCAGTAAGATTTCCTGACCTGTTCCAACTCCAATGATTTCTCTCCCTTTTCCCTGCTCGGGAAGAAATATCCAGTTATTGGTTTTGCAGGGAAGTTAAAAAAAAAAGGGGGGGGAAATAAATGAATGAACAGCCTTGAAAGGCAGAGCACAAACCTGCCTTATCCAGGGGTCTCTGAGCGGATGGAGAACGGGACTTGGATCAGTTTTGGAGGATGAAGAATTCTCTGGGCAGGATGCCCTGGAGTCTCCTGACGGATCCCAGCACAACGCCGGGGTCTGTGCACCCAGCCCGGAATGTCAGATAAAAATAAAGCTGTTTTTTGGGAGGTGTGCACGGGATTTATGACATTCCAGCTTTTCATCTGCGTGGAACAGCTCTGGTGTTGTGCAGCCACAGCCAATGGGGCTGGGAGAGGCAGCCCCTGCATTCCTGGGTCAGGGGATAGAGTCAGGGGATGTTGGGGTTGGAAAAGATCTCCAGGACCATCAAGTTCAGCTCTTGACCGAATCCCGCTGACCCATCTCAGGGAGCGCCACACCGGCCCATTTGTGAGCACTTCCAGGGATTCTGACTCCAGCACTGCTCTGGGCAGCCTGTGCTGGTGCTCAGCCACTGCTCAGGGAAGAAATTTTCCCTAATATCCAAGAAACCTCCCCTGGTGTCACCAAAACTGCAGGGAAAACAAAAACTGTCCAACAACATGTATTATTGTTAGAGAATTCAGGCATCACTTTATTCTGGCCAGGATGTGCCATAGAAATCATTTCACCACACATTGCCCGGGTTATGCAGGGAAATCATTCCATCACATATGGCATTCACTAGATTTCCCCAAAACTTTATACAGCACAAAATCCATAGAGATGAACTGTTCCAAAGTTCATTGGTCCTTTGTTAAGCAACGCCCAGTATTCAGTTTTTCATTGGATCTGAATTTCCTCACCTTCAATGTTAATTAGGTCTTCATTCTTTGATTCCCTTATCAGTCCTTTCCGGACCAGGGGTCACCAGCCCTGCTGGGGGGATGTTTGCTGATGTTCTGTTGATAGCTGATGATGTTTTGCCAATGGTCATCTTTTGGGCTGCTCCCCAGTGCTTGGTGCAACAATGCCTAAAAAAAACCATAAAATTCCTTTCCCCAAGGCAAATGCATACCAAGCCTGACTAGAGAAATAAAATAAAATTTTAATAGTTGTATCATTTGCAACACTGGTGCATCCTGAGGCCATTCCCCCTTTCCCATCCCTGGGAGAAGATCCCACCTCCCCATCATCACACCGCGGCAGCAGCCCCAGGCACGAGGTGTGCTCAGAGTTCACAGAAAGCTGCATGCCAAACGCTCTCATTTCCATTCACACCACAAAGCTTGTGGACAACATCCCTCAAAACCCTGGGAACCCTCCAGGGAACAGATGTACAGAGCCAGAACCACCTGCTGCAGGTGCCTCCCCTCCATCGGGGCTGGCTCAGCACCTGGAATGAGCCCAAGCAACTCCAACAATTCCCTGTTTGCAAGGCTAAAGGCAATGGGCTGGGAGGGACACGCTGGTTTGGGGTGTGGGATTGTGCCAAAACTTCCAATCAGCACCTTCATAAGGAGGCAAGGATTTGGCAGATGAGCTGCTAAACTCACCCGGAGGCACCTGACCAGCAGTGAACCCCTTTACACCAGAAAATTCCAGTCCACTTTCCATAAGGAAGATTCTTCTAACAGATTCCTCCTTGGAATATGTGGAGATTCCTCCCTTTGTTTTGGGGACGCCCCCCAAGGCCGTTCCTCGAGGTTAAGAGAGAAGAGATTTGCCCGCAGTCATTTGCCTGGGCGAGTTAATCAATCTCTACTAATTGTTTCTTTTCCCTGGCTTTAATATTTGATATATTGCACTATCCTCTCCTATACTGAAATAATAGCTTTAGCTTGTAATAGCATAGTAAATAATTCTGATTGAGTTCTTTTTGTCTACTCATTTATCACGATAAATAATTCATTTTTATAGGAATGTGTCTGATTTGCCACCATTAAAGCCTGCGGGACAAAGTAGTAAAACTTAAACTGCTGACAAAGTCCAGGGCTAGGACTGAGGCTTTTGTCCAGGCTTTTGTCTCTGGGAAGGAGTTCAGGAAGCCAAAGGTCCTTTCTGCACCTCCTGACTCAATGGGGGCTTCGTTAACAAATTTTATCTGAAGCTCCCACTCCACCCATGGCATCGGTGCAGGGAGCACCATTCCTGATCCTGCAATTCCTAAACCTTCCTTTGGTTTCAGGCTCGTGCAATTACCTGGGAAATACTGAACATTTCTCATCGGGACAATGTGCAGAGCAGAGGGTGTTTGATTTGTCCCTGGGCGCTGTTCCTGGGGCCCGGAGCATCCCTCGTGATCCAGTTCTGCAGATCCAACTGTTGCAAGTGATACAATTTTAATTTTTTTTTTTAATTTATGAGCTTAACATCTCAACAAACTAGGGGTGGCCCAAAGATACCCAGAAAGATAAAAGGCCACCAGCAGAACATCAGTGGCCATCTATGAACATCTGCCCCAGACGCTGCCCCTGGCATGGTTGGTGACCCCTGGTCCGAAAAGGACTGATAAGAAAATCGAAGAATGAAGATCTAATTAACATCAGAAGCGAGGAAATTCAGATCCAATGAAAAACTGAATACTGGGGGTTGCTCAACTCCGGACCAATGAACTTTGAAACAGTGCATCTCTATGGGATTTCACTGTATAAAGTTTTGGGAAAATCTAGTAAATGCCATGTGTGCGGGGAAATGACTTTCCCTGCACAACCCGGGCACTGTGTGGATGAAATGATTTCTATGGCACATCCTGGCCAGAACAAAGTAATGCCTGAATTCTCCATCACTAAAAGATGTTGTCGGAGAGTTTTTGTTGTTCCCACAGTTTCGGTGACACAAGTCCTGAGCTGGGATTGGCACCGGGGCTCGGGATTGACAGGGATTGTCCCTGCCTGGGTGCCGGGGACGTGAGCACGGCTGGAAGAGCAGAGATGGCACAGAGTGAGCGATGCCAGGGGACAGAGGGTGAGGAAGGAGCTGTCCTGCTGCTGCTCGGGCCCTTCCCAGCTAAAGGAGCTTCGGAGCCACAGCCCTGCTCCTCTCCCCAGCACCTGGGTTTTGGGCAGACTCAGCCTGGAGCCGCAGCGGTGCAATTGGGATGTAATTCCATCAAAAGCAGCGGGATGTGGGGCTGAATGTCCGTGGTTGTAACACAGCCAGCCACGCTCCGGGCCCAGACACTTCCAGCTGCGGACACACACCCTGGATCCAGCCCGTGTGCCCTTCCCCGTGCCCTGCTGTGGAAACGGAGCGTGTCTGGAGCTGGAGCTGCCAAATCATCCTCTGGCACCTCCGGTGCCTCGGAAGCAGCCGGGATTCTGCTCCCTGGAAAGCACAGAGCAGAGCCTGTCCTGCGCCTGCCTCCCACCTCCACTCCGGCGAAATTCCTTAAATCCCAGTGTGGATCACATGGTGATGGTGCTGTTCACAAAAAGGTGTTTGTTTAGGTGAAGCCTTTTCCAAAACAAAAGTGGCAGCACAATCAGCATTAAACACAGAAAATCCTAATTGACCTCTCCAAACCGTTTGCTGAGTTCCTGAGCAGTGTGTATAGAATAAAAATCAGTATCTTATGTTTGCTGGGACATAAGAAAGTTAATATAATGGAGGAATGAAAGCAATTAATCTTGTATTATACCAGCTAGGAAATCGAGAGTGTGCAGAGAGGAGATAAAACCCTATTTTAGCATCAAGTGTCCTTAGGAGCCATTAGTGGAGCGAGGCTGTGATGAAGCCAGCGATGTGTGAATATTTGTGAATTCTGAAGTGATACTTTGGGTGGTCTTGATGTTCCTGCCAAGGTCGAGGTGATCCGAGTGGGACCTGAACCGGGGGAGTGAGGGCTCCGGGTGCACCCATGGGATGCAAGACTGCGCAGGTAATGAATTAATATGCAAATCGGGGAGTTGCAGGGGTGTGCTCAGCGCTGAGCTCCCAAGATAAGGTCACTGGCAGCTGCTGTGGTCCCCTCGCTGCCAAATCAGCCTGGAACAGAAGTTTCCCAAGATTTTCCTCTGTCAGAATGTTTACGTGACCTGGAGCGCAGCAGGGCCTGAATTGTGTCCTGCCTGCCCTTTCTTCCTGGCTTTTATTGCAACAGATCCAATAATTTTCTTGTGGCTATTACGAAAAAGTGGTGTCCCCCCGGCCTGTGTTCCCCCCCACCCACAGCAGTTGCTACACTCCAGAACAGGACCAGGCACTTTGGGGATTTCCATCAGTCCCATTCCTTCAGTCAAAAACACAAAGACGAGAAAATCCCCACCCTTCCTCCCTGGATTGTTGCACCTCCTTTGTCCAGCTCTCCACACAAGGAGTTGTCTGCAAAGGGAAACTTCCAAACCATGAGATCCCAGCTCTGCACATTCCAAAGGCACAGATCCCATTTCCAGCCTGTCACTCACAAAGCCCAGAGCTCTTCCAGGCTACACGACTTGTGCCAGGTGGAGGTGGGCAGAGGAGAAAAAGCAGCAATTTATCAGGAAAAAGGGATCCCAGATACCTGCTGCCATGGAACAGCTCAGGCCAGTGCTCACAGGGAAAGGAACCTCTTTGGGATTGCTCCCTAAAGCCTTTCCTGGTGCCTGGGATCCTCTCTGGGTCGGCAGTTAAACACAGCACTGATAAAAAGGCAAGATCAAGTTGGAAATGAAGGACTAATAAAACTGAGGAAAGTTGGGGTTTTTAAATCAAAATTGGACCTTTTTCCACTGAGATCCAACCTGTGGCACTCAGCCCCTCTCTGGGAAAGAGGGAGTTCTGTACTTGGAAATATTTCCATCCCTCTGTGCCTTTCCCCAGAGCAGAGGTGATGGCCAAGACTCCCTGCAGGACCTGTGCAAGAGCTGGGGAGGGCAGGTGAATCCCATTCCCTGCAGGTGTAATTAATTCCACCTCTAACAAAGCTGGGTTTGACGTTTTAGAACATTCAAAATTCCCTACATCATAATCTCGTGTGCTTTAACATCCCCCCCGACATTTCTGCTGAGGGAGGAAAGGGAAACAACAACAAATCTGCAAAATATCAAGCATTTGGTTTGCTAAAATTATTCTTTATGGCTTTATTTTAGATTTCCCTTTTTAGAATTCTACCTGCAGCCAGAAACCCTGAGTGGAAACAATCCCTGTTTCATTTTCCTTTCCATGGGCAATTGAGCTCTATTTATTTCCCAACTTTTTACCAGCCTAATTTACTTTTGGAGGAAGTTCAAGTTGTTTCTTTATATTATTCCAAAAGAGTGCCAATCTTTAATTTCTTCATTTGAAAATCCAGCACCACAGAGCCAATGTTGTTACCTTGGAGCAGGTTCCTCTCTCATTCCCCAGAGCTGCAAAAGAACATTACAGATATGAAATTGTTCTGAGAAAGAAAAGCCAGGAATATCAATGACTTTTCCTCCCATTCCTGTGGAGTTTGTGGTTCTTGTGACCTCAAACTACAGCAACTCCACTCTTTTAAAGGATTTACACCATGGGCTGGAGCGAGGAGGCATTGTGTTCACAATCCTGCGTTTGATGGAGCACCAGTAAAAGAACTGTGAGGACAACCATGGAAAATAAACAGGATTTGGGTCCTCAGGAGCAGATTTTAGGCCCTAATGTTGAAGCCCTAAATTGTGGCTGTGTCAGCAAGGGAGGGCCAGCGAGGACAGGACAGGTCCTGTCTCCTTTCCAGGAGAAGGAAGACACACTTTGGGAATGTGATGGTGGGAAACCACTGCCCTGGTGAGGCCAAGGCTCCTCTCTGAATTCCTGTGATGTGGGTTTGTGATCCTCCCTTGGAGGGGGCAGTGGGGGCTTCCAGGAGCATCCTCTTGTGGGGTTTTGGAGCTTTCCAGGAGCATCCTCTTGTGGGGTTTTGGAGCTTTCCAGGAGCATCCTCTTGTGGGGTTTTGGAGCTTTCCAGGAGTGTCCTCTTGTGGAGTTTTGGGGCTTTGCAGGAATGTCCTCTTTGGGGTTTTGGGGCTCTCCAGGAGTGTTCTCTTGTGGAGTTTTGGGGCTTTGCAGGAATGTCCTCTTTGGGGTTTTGGGCCCCTCCAGGAGTGTCCTCTCCTGGGGTTTTGGAGAGCACCTTTCCATGGGTGGCCTGGGAGTGCCGAGGGCAGGTCAGGGATTCCCAGGATTCCCACCCCGACTCCTTGGCTTGGCAGAGGTGGAGCTCCCCGAGCAGATGCTCCTGTGACCCGCACAGGTGGAAAGAAGGAATTCCTCCAAGGAAAGCTGCCCCTGGCACCCAGCCCTCCCTGCTAGAGCCGGTGCCGAGTCACACTAGGAGGGTTTGGCTCCATGATCCCAACCACTGGACCACAGCATCCACTCCCTCCCCATCCATCATTCCTGCACAGTAACACCCTTGTGAGCCCTCAGCAGAGTTCCCTGTGCCTGTGGGATGGATGGATGGATTTGTGTCCAGGGACTGCACCACATCACCAGTGCCAGCAGAGGAATGGTCCCATGGGCTCAGGTCTCCAAGGGTTGATCCCTGCAGACAAAAAACCCCAGGAATCCTGAGGCACTATCCCAGGAAAGGCAATGGAACACAAAAATGGCAGGACAATCAATTAGGGAGTTTTCTCTGATCTAGGCGTCCAAACCATTGGGGGAAAAAAAAAATCCCATTTATACAGGACACAGTTGGTTTAGAGGAACAAAACCTCTCTACAAAATTATAATTTATTATTTAAAAATAAGTTTACCAAAGTTTTCAACCCATACAGAGCATTCAGCAGGGAAGGGAACAGCCACAAAGACGGGACTGTGGTGCCAAGGGCTGGTTAAATCCAGATCCCTCCTCGGGTTCGAAAGGCACCACAAAGAGGAGGCATTGCCAGAACCAAATCCTTCTGAGGCTCCTGGGCTGAAATTCAAACTCTGAGAAGAAAACCTGGAAATCAGTGTAGGATTTTGGACAGGTACCAGCACCAAAGGAAACTCCCAGCTGATTGGGTTCCTCTGGAGCTGCTCCCAAACCTGTGGAGCTGCTGCCCACATGGAGCTTTGAAAATCCACGGGAACAGCCAATGGATACGTAAAGAGGAGATTTTTGTTTGGAGAAACTTCCCATCAGAGCCATCACTGGGCCCTCCCAACTGTATTCACATGAAATCGATGAAGTCATCAGTGAATTTAATGGAATCTCTGCTCTTTTCTCCTGCTGGGTTATAAAAAACTCTGCTTAGGTCGTTTTTCTTGGAGTGCAGAAAGGAGAGGAAGTGGCTGTTTTGTGTTTTGTTCTGTTCTTAGGCTGTGTTGCCTGAGAAGAATGGCTCTGTAATTGCCAAATATTTCCAGCTATTTTTCCTTCTTTTCCTTCACTGAAATCTTAAAAAAGATCCAATCAACTCTGCAGCTCAACAACTGTATTGAGAAGCTCTCACAGAAATTTCTTTCACACATTTTGAAGACACATTTTTGATAACAACTTAAAAATTTTTATACATTTCACTTATGCTGATGAAACTCCCTGTGCTCATTGAGGGTTTTAACCCAAGGTTCATTTTAGTGAAGAATTGTCTATATCTGAGATAGATCCAGTCTAAACTGGACTGGATCTGACTCCAGCTGGACTCTACCTGAGCAAGCCCTGTCCCTAAATTCACCATCAAAGTAGATTTTGTTCCATATTCACCTTTCTTGTTTAGGTGAATGCACTAAAATTATTTGAGTAAAGGTACCCACATGAGGACTGAGTGTTCCAGTCCCACAGAATTGTTGATTTTGCTGGAAAACCTCCTATTGGAGTAAAATTGCTCCACAAAAATTTCACCCACAGTAAGTTTTGCAGGCAGCAAAGCATCTGCTTCCTGAAATGGGTGTCAGAGTGGCCTTGGGGCTCTGAGTGACCTGGGATAGTGAAGGTGTTCCTGCCCAGGGCAGGGACTGGCACTGGGTGGTCCCTTCCCACATAAACCATTCCATGATTCCATGATTCTCTGACTGATGTGGGACCTGCTGATCAGCCCATGGGGGTGGCACTTTCAGGCATTTCACTGAACTGAGCTTCCCTGCAGGATCCTGCAGTGGGACATGGATGTTTGGGATGAGAGAGGGCTGGGATGCAGGAGGAGAACAAAGGAGGGCTCTTTGTGCAAACCACAGAGCTGCAACCACTTCACTCAAAAGCAAATCCAAATCCCATCCAAAGAGCTCATTAACGCAGTGGGAGCCCGGTCTGAGCAAGAATTTGAAGCTCAGCCCCTTAACAAGGACAGGCACAAGGGGACAGGGACAGCAGGAGCTGTTCCATTTGTTTCTACCCAAGATGAAATTAATCTCTCTGCAGAAAATCAGCTTAAGGACTCCCCTACTTCAATTCCTGCAAGGCCTCTGTAGTTCACTTGAGTAATCATTGATTGGGTTCTTAGGAGACAGAGAGGAGCTCTGGCTAATTACATCTGTGAATAACTGAAGCTTGGGCCTTAGGCAGCTCTGAAATTTGGAAGGAAAAAAAAAAAAAAAAAGAAAGAAAATCAACCTGAAAGGAAAGGATTAAAAAATGTGGTGTCTTGAAAAATCAGGCTGTCAAAATCTGGTCAAGTGAAACATTTTGATTTGATTGCTGCAGGGTTTTTTTACCACATATAACTCTGAGACATATTCCGAGGTCAAGTGTTTTCTCAACCTGAGTAGGTGAAATGTTTCATTTGGAAAATGGCAAAACAAAATGTTCCCATTCTTGTATTTGTGGGTGGAGGATTTTTTTAAAGAAAAAAGACTCTGCAAAGTTTTAAGGCTTTTGTGTAATTTTCCAGCTTCTCCTCTGCTGAATTTTGGGCTTCAAATATTTTGGTTTAGACTTCAACACCTTCTCTGCCTGTGACCTGTGCTAAAGGTGAAGCACCTGCACAGGAGGGTCTGTCTCCACAGCCAGGTACTGTGGGGATCTATGGAGAACATGGATTGTTCTTATCCCTGCACTAAAGATGGATTTTGTGTGATCTACTCACCCAAACACAGCAAGGATTTGAGACCAGTGGTACTGGGGACAGACACAAGAATTTACAACCCTTTAGTGTTGATGCTTCCTTTCAGGAGGGGCTGAAAACTCTGGGAAGGTTCCTCAACGCTGTCCGAAAAGGCTCCCAGGCCAATCCAAAGGGCTGGGATGGGCTGGGATGGGCTGGGATGGGCTGGGATGGGCTGGGATGGGCTGGGATGGGCTGGGATGGGCTGGGATGGGCTGGGATGGGCTGGGATGGGCTGGGATGGGCTGGGATGGGCTGGGATGGGCTGGGATGGGCTGGGATGGGCTGGGATGGGCTGGGATGGGATGGGATGGGATGGGATCAGTTGGAATCGGCTGGAATTGGCTGGGATCAGCTGGGATGGGCTGGGTTCGGCTGGGATGGGCTGGGATCAACTGGGATCGGCTGGGTTTGGCTGGGATCAGCCAGGATCAGCTGGGATTGGCCAGAAACAGCTGGGAACAGCTGGGTTTGACAGGGATCAGCTGGGATCGGCTGTGCTGCACTGACATCCAGAGGCCACTGCTGCGCTGAGACCCGAGGGCTCTGCAGAGCTCCAGGAGCGGGAGGTGGAGGGAGCAGGGCCACACTCAGGGCCATCCCCGTGGCCAGGACACAGCCCAGGGGTGACCCCGAGGTGCCACATCCCAACCCTGACCTGACCCAGTGAGGCAGAGCAGGCTGAGCGGGGCCGTGCTGAGGATCCCCCAAGGATGGGGTTCCCTGGGTGCCTCAGGGTGGTCCTGCCCTGCCGAGGGTCACCCACGGGAGCGTCCTGCAGGGCTGGGCTGGGCAGGAGCTGTGGTCAGGCACGGCCAGACCTGGTGGGGCAGGACAGGGTCTCACAGCCTTGGAGAAATGATTTCACCTGCGGCTTTCTGAGGGAAAAAAAAAGGTGTTGCTTCTGCAAAGTGAACAACAGCCACCAGATGGTTCCTCTCCCCATTTCCTGGGAGATGAGGGCGGTGACAGTGCAAGGATCAAGTGGCAACGTCTCCTCCTTTTCCTGTGTGATTTTACCGAGGATCAAGTGGCAACGTCTCCTCCTTTTCCTGTGTGATTTTACCGAGGTGCTCGTGTTTAACACAGCAAAACTTCCTTTCCACTCAAGGCAACAGAGGATTTATGATCCCATTTTTCCTTCTTTCTTACAACTCCTCCACCAGCACAACAGCTCCAAGAATCCTCCGGTCTCCTGAGCTCAGCCTAAAGCTCACGGTGCTGGAAGTGGCTGCACTCTGCTGCCCAGACATCCGTGTTTTCCTGCGTTTCCTGCCCATTGTTGCTGGCCATGCCTGGTTTGTTATAAAAACATATCAAGTGTTTCTCTGCCTGCTGCCAGTCCGCTGGGGAGTGGGAGCAGGAGCAGGAGCAGGAGCAGGAGCAGCCTCCCCACACGAGGAACGTGTCGATATTGGAGAGGTCACTCAGTTATTCACACAGGGTGTCCTGCCAAGCTTTGTGCAGGTACACTCACCTTTTCTGGTGTCTCCTAATAAATCTTCTGGGGTTGCAGAAGGAGCAGCAGCCAGGCTCCCTCTCCAGCTCAGTAATCCAGTGGTTGCTTGTTTTTCTTTTTCCAGAGCAAATGAGGGATGAAAATATCATAATGGGAGGGAATTGCAGCTCTTACACTGAGCAGTGAGGGCAGGCTGGGGACAAACCTGGGCATGGAGAGCTCAATAAGTGATTAAATTCCAGAAGTAAGTTGTTTTCCCACTGTGGGAAGAAGGAACCCACTAATGGAGCAAATGTCCTGAGGTCTGCAGTGGGCAGGGCCCAGCTCTGGGCTGGGCTCAGGGCTCTCCTTTGCCCTCTGATGAGGTGAATTTGGCTCTGGATGTGAATCGCTCTTGTGGCATTTTGTCTCCTGGCCTGGCCTGACCCCGGGCTGATCCCTGGAACAGGACCAGCACTCCCAGCACTCCCAGTTCTCTGAGTGCAGCGGGCACTCCGGGGCCGTGCTGGTGCTGCAGGAGCCTGGAGCTGGGTTCCAGCTGCCCCTGCACGTGGCACCGTCCCGGGTGTCCCAGCCCCTCTCAGGCACAGCCTCCCCAGCCCCAGGGGCTCTGAGGGGCCACAGGACACACTCAAAGCCCCCAAATCCTCCCCATTTTGGGGTGATCTGGGTCATGGTTTCTGGGTCAGTGGAGAAGGGATCCCTCTCTGCCAGCGAGCTCTTTCTGAGCAAGGTGCTACCCCAAGTTCCTCACCCTCACCCAGGCTCCTACATTGGGGAATCACCCAAATATCTCAGATTGGACACCCAGGGTGGGAATCAGCTCCAGGTTAAGGAGCAGCATTTTGGAACAGCCTGGGATAGTGAAGGTGTCCCTGCCCTTGGAGGGGGTGGAATGAGATGAGCTTTCAAATCCCTTCCCACCCAAACCATCCCATGATCCTCTGAAGTCTCCTGATGGGAATTTGAAAGCAGCATTTAATTTTATAAGGCTTTATTAAGGTGGGAGGGATCTTCCCATTAATCATTCATTTATAACAATTAAACAGAACCAGTGCTTTATTGATTTATCCTTGGATGAATATTGAGAGGGAACTGCTGCTTTCTTTAAAACCAAAGGATCGTCCTGTTCTTGCAGAGCTGTGTGAGGAAGACCTAAACCAGGAGCTTCCCCCATCCAGGTGAATGAAAACAATAGACTTTTACCTCAGTGAGCACTTAAATATACTCAGGATTATTATTTTTTATGTTTGAGTCAGGCAGAAGCCATGCAAGGTAATGGATAAAATACAGGAAGGTGGATCCAGAGGGAGGCTGTGTGGACATCAAGCATAGCAAAGCTGATATAAAATATAACGAAGGAATAAAGCAGGGAAGAAGGCAGATATAAATCCTGATGCAAGGAATAAAGCATGGCACATCACGGGGATACAAAAGCAGCAAATGGCAAAACACACATCAGCCCAGACATAAAGCATAATGAACTGAGGGCTGAAAGTCACATTAATGGAGAGGTTCTCTTGTCACTCCAAATAAGCAAAATGATAATTTTGTCTTCGGAGCCCTCAGAGAGCTGCTGGCTAGACAGGGCTGTGGGGAGGGGGAGAGTTTCTTACTCAGAAATTAATAATTTCTGACACTGGCAAGTGCCTTCGGTTGAGTGTTCTCAGCAGCTCTAAACCCTGCCAGGCTGGGAACCTTTGGTGTGGGGCTCAGGGAGGGTTTGCACAAAGCAGGACGGGCTGGGGACCCAGGGCAGGGACAGGACAGCAGCTCCAGGTCCTGGGCACTGAGACTGGGAATACTGGGAATACTGGGAACGCAGCCCATCCACAGCCATCCCTCCATGGGAATCACCTGTGTTTAACAAGGCCAAATGCTGCTGCTGCACTTGGGTCAGCAATTCCTGGGTTTGACCCAGGCTGGGGATGAGCAGATGGAGCAGCCCTGGGAGAAGGATTTGGGGTGACACTGGACATGCCCCAGCCCAGAACACCCCAGGGCCGGGCTGATCCCCAGTGTGGGCAGCAGGGGAGAGAGGATTCTGTCCCTCTGTCCCCTCAGCATCTGCAGAGCTGCCCCAGCCCTGGGGCCAACATCAGGAGAACGTGGAGCTGCTGGAACAAATCCAAGAGGATCAGAGGGATGGAGCAGCTCTGCTGTGAGGAAAGGCTGGGACAGTTGGGATTGTTCAGCCTGGAGAGGAGAAGCTTTGGGGTTACCTGACTGTGGCCCTCCAGGGCCTGAAGGGAGCCCACAGAAAAGATGGAGAGGGACAGTTTACAAGGTCTGGAGGGACAGGACACAGGGAATGGCTTCCCAGTGCCAGAGGGCAGGGTCAGATGGGATATTGGGCAGGAATTGTTCCCTGGGAGGGTGGGCAGGCCCTGGCACAGGGTGCCCAGAGAAGCTGTGGCTGCCCCTGGATCCCTGGCAGTGCCCAAGGCCAGGCTGGACAGGGCTGGGAGCACCTGGGACAGTGGGAGGTGTCCCTGCCCATGGCAGGGCGTGGAACAGGATGGGCTTTGAGGTCGCTTCCCACCCAAACCATTCCATGATCCTATCATTCCATGACTTCTGGAGAAAGCCCCTGTGTGCACCCCTGTCCCTCCAACACTTTCACCTGGGATCTGGCAACTCCTGTGATTCCATGACTGCACAGCTCCTCATCTCCATCCCATCCTTTGTATCTGCATTTTTACCAAACTCCCTGTGCAAATCGATTGAAAAGGAGTTTTTTAAAGTGCATTTTGTTATTTAGGGCACTCCAGAAGCAGAGGCCATTTCTCAGCCACTTAACCAGACTCTCCCTTTTTCCTGGCAGCAGCAGACCCCAGACCCCTGAGGGTTTGCAGCAGGAATTTGTGGTGGCAGCCCTGGTGCCAACCTCTGCCAGAGTTTTATTGCACTGCTGGCAATAAGTGAAATGGTTCCCTCATTAAGGCTCTCTCATTGTTGTTTGGCTCCTCCTGCAGTGTAAATACGGGCAGCAAAGCTTTGGAGGAAGCAGTTAGGGGGGACAGAAGAAACATTTCCCCCTGGGCAGCCCAGGACTGAGCGGGACTGGGGCTCGTGGGAAGTGGGACCTGTCACAGGAGGGTGCAGGGAGCTGAAGCACAGCTCAGCTCTGGTGGAGCTCTGGGAGAAACCTCCTGCTTTCCTTGTGCTCTGCTGTCCCTTCTGTGAAGGCAGCACAGTCTCAGAGCTTTGTTTCCCCACCTCTTGCTCTGAGTGTTCCCACCTTGTCCCTTGCACAGAGCAGCACCAAACCACGGCTGAGTTGGGCAGAAAGGTTCAGACAGGGAACATGTGGCTGCCTTGACACCTCTGTGAGCAATCCAAGGCCTTTGGGAGTTTGCATTTACAATTTTATATTTATTTGGCATATATAGATTTATTTATATCTTTATATTATTTATATTTAGATAGTATAATATATATTACATCTATTATAATATATAATTATTTTTATTTATTTTATTTGGCATATTTATTTCTATCGTATATGTATATGTATATGTATATTATATTATATTACATTATATTATATTATTATATTTTAATTTATTTTATTTCTATTTATTTTATCTTGCATAGTGGATTTGTTCCCAGTGGTTGCCCTGCACTCCAGTTCAGCTTTCCTTGCGGGGCAGCTCACACAGAGCTGGGAGCTCTTCCCTGCCCTGGGGACAAAGGGCAGGGACAGGTCACAGCCTCTACTCCTGCTCTCCAAAGATCTCCTGTGGGAGATGCTGACTCCAGCTTGGCCCCTCCGAGGAGAGGCCCCCCTGGAATT
>VZRZ01008027.1:59140-142116 GCA_013398175.1 Climacteris rufus
TCGGGGTGAGCCGGGGTGTCGGGGTGAGCCGGGGCTGCAGCGTTCCCCAGGCCGAGGCCTCGCTCGGTGTTTGTGCTGCCGGGCCGGGGCCTCAGGGGCGCGGGGTGCCCGGGCACACAGGGGAGCTCTGTCTGCCCCAGCAGCACAAGGGGCTTGCACAGGGCAGCAGCATTGCTGTGCAGAGGTTCCCACCGGGAACCAGCTCTTCACACCTGCAGGAAATGCCTGGGCCTCCCCCAGCCCCTCCAGCTGGGCTTTGAGAGGAGGCAGCCCCTAAAGAAAACACATTTCATGTGGGGTCGGCAGAATACAGCCTGTATTTGCAAGCGGCTTGTAAATGAAAGGTGCTCAAAATGATCCATTTTGAAGCCAAGCATTATTTTTAACTTATTTATTGTGGCTGGGTGCAGCCCCCGGGGTGCTGGTGGTGCTGGGTGCTCGGGGTGCTCCCAGTCCTCAGCTGCAGCTTTGAGCTTTCCCCGTGGCTGAAGAGTTTCCACTTCCATGTTCTACTGTTCCATGTTCTGTGGATCCATCAGGGAATACTTGGATTATATTTGGATTATATAGTTGGATTATGTTTCTGAATACTGGTTAGAAGAATGAGCTCCAGCTGCTCATTTTTCCCTTGGAAAGCACAAGCCATAAAGGTGACGAACCATAGTGGTGTCAGAATTTCAACAATTATTGGTCACATTCGTTCAAAAGTGACCTGATTTGCTTCAAAAATGACCTGATTTAGTTCAAAAGTGACCTGATTTGGTTCACAAATGACCCCAGAGTAGGACGATTCAATGGCTGGACTCGAAGACCTTTGAGGCCTTTTCCAAGCTATGATTTAGGATAAATCCAGTCTGATGTCCATTAAAAATTATAGGTACTGTCCATCATTTTTCTCCCTTTCCCTCCTCTCATCCCCTTCATGGTTTCAGGGAGGTTGGGAAGCTCTGAAACACCAAAGTCTGTATTCCTAATGCTGCTTGGAATAAAAATAAAGCCAGGCCCATAATGTGTATTCCTGACATCCACTGAGTGTGGAGAGAGGGAAAAATAAACAAACCTGTCAGAGACAATGTTCTGCCTCTCCCCATCTCCAGAGCTGCAGTTTTACCTCTCAAGAGCTGCTTTGCTCTTCCCAGTGATGCTGATCAGGGAGGCAGAGGTTGTATTATCTACAGAGCTCATTTCTCCAGTACAAACTGGAAAAATGTAGATTTATATGAATTAATTATTATTTTAATTATTTATATTATTAAATATGCCCATTTTAATAATAATTAATTACTATATTGGTATTTCTATTAAGTATTACAGGTATTAATTGTTATTAAGTATTAAAGTATGTATATTAATTAATCATAAATTATAAAAGCATACCTTTTGCACTGAGTTTCTGAGAGTTAATAAAGACCCCTCAGCAGAGTTGAGGTCACAAAATGTTTCTAGGACGTGTGGTTATTCTTCCGTTTGTTTTGCTTAACAAAAACCCCACAAACCCCCCAACCTCCCAGCAACGGCACCTGAGGCAAAGGAGAACAAACCCCTCCGTGGTTAAAGAACTTTGAAAATATTTTGAAATATTTCCTGTCACACTTCAAGAAAGATTGACACAAAGATAGGGCTTGAAAGCAACAAGGAGATCACAGTTCGTGGGCTCCAGCCCCAGCCCTGCACTGTGATAATGCAGCACAAAATGTTGATCTCTGTATGTAAACAAAAGCTCTGTGGAGGGATCCGTTCCCAGCTGCTGCCGTGGATTTCCCTGTGCCTGGGAATTCAGGATGCTGCAGGAGCCCCAAGCGATGCTCCGTGTGAATTACTTTATTTTCCATCTTAAAAAGAGGTGGGGTCTGTAAAAGCTTGCACTGGGGAGGAGTGGGAGCAAACACACTTCCAGTTTATTCTGCATGGAAAATGCATCCTTGGGATCTGGAGCTGATCCCAAGCCAGATGAGTTTAAAGTGTAGAAAAATGACTTTCAGCAATGGCATCTTTTGCCAACCCTGCAATTCCAGTGGCTCTGAAGTGCAGTGTTTGCCTTGCAGTGCAGCCTCCTCCTGTAAGCTGAGCAGACTGGGAACCCCCAGCACCTTCCCAGCTCGGTCTGGGCACTGCTGGGGCCGTGAGCTGGGGGTTTCTGCACAGCATCCTCAGCTCCCACCAGAGAAGGGAGAATGACCCCTGCCCAGCTGTGCAGAGCCCCTGCAGGAAGAGCTGAGCACAAGGAGAGCAAATCCCTCTGGGCTTGCTTCTCTGGGCTCAGCACTGAGGGCTCAGCTGGGTTTTCAGGGAAGTTTCCAACTGGAGTTGAAGCCATGGCCAGAACCAAAATCAACCCCACCAAATGAGCACAAAGCCCTGGGCTGGAGTACCCCAGAACTGACTTCAGACTGACCCAGTTTCCACTCTCTCTGAGGATTCTCAGCCCTCCAGTGTCTTTTTTTCTTTTTAAATTCGAGCATTTCTCTGGAACTGGTGGGTGGAGGAGAGCTGGAATCACCCATGGCACTGTGACCTCCCCCCCAGGGACCCCCAAAGCAGCTCCCAGGCTCCTGCCACCCACCCGGCAGGAGCTGTGCTGCTGCCATCAGGGCTTTGAGCAATGTGAGTCCACCTTCCTCCCCAGATGGTGACGAGATTGGCTAAAATGCAACACAATCACAAACATTGCAAAAATAAAAAGAAAAGGAGGATCCTTTCCCTTTTATCTCCTTTTTCCCCTTCTATTCTTCTGCTCAGCTGCTTTTAGATCTTGTTTGCAAACAGCTTCCCAGAAAGGCAAGACTGAAAAACACAGAGACATCCTTAAAGGGAATAAAAAACATGGAAAGGAAGAAGCCTGTGGCTCCAAAACCTGGGAGTTAGGCAATAAAGTGTCACATTTGGTGAGATTCCAAAGCAGATCCTGGGAATCTTCTCCATGGCCTGGCTGCACTGACCCGGCCCAGGGACTCTGCACATAAAGGCCTGGCCAGTTTTTTATGAACCATCTGATTTAAGGTGGAAGTTGCTCCTGTCTCAGATGCAGTGTCAGGGCACTCACCTGTTCAGGGATATTCAGCTACTTTCATCTCGTATCATCCCAATCTTCCCTGAAAACATCTCTGGAGCCTGAATGGCATTTGGGAATTGCCCTTGGCCAGGCTGGAGCCTCCCAGCACAGCTCCCCTGGCACAGCTGGATGTGTCACACCTGGGGAGCTGCAGAGCAGCCCTTTCCTGGCATCCAGGTGGAATCTTCTCATTTTATTCCCTAAAAACAACCAAGCAAATCCTTTGCTGCAGCTCTGCTGCGATGCTGTGCTGGGAATGCTCCTGGAGGCACCAGGCAATAAATTCAGGGAGCACTTTTGGGATGTGACACCAGCCCTGCTAGCACAAGAGCTCGTTGGAGTGTTTGCCTAATTCCCATTTTATTTACCTGCATTTCCCTCCTGCAGAGGTGTCACCCTGCTGGGACACACCAAACCTTTGCCAGGAATCCCAAAACTCAGAACAACCACATCCACAGGGGTCAAAAGAGGGAATTTCTGTCCCATAGGGTGGGGAAAGAGGAAAAGAGAATTAAAAATGGGGTTTTTAAGGAGAATGGTGATACATCTCTGCCAAAGAGCACATTTCAGTGAGCTCAGGCAGGGCGACACCCTGATGTCCTGTGCAGTGATCCACCAGTGAGCCACCTGAGCCACCTGGCTCAGATCCTGCTGTTTTCCTTTTCCAGGAGCTGCTGACAGAAATCCCATTGCCAGGAGCTGGGAGCAGACCTGCAGATCCCTCAGCCAACAACTCTGCCCTGCTCCTGCCCCCAGAGCCCAGGGCTGCTCAAGCAGCAGCTCCCAGGAGCACTTCAGGGGATGGGGACTTTGCTGGCAGGGAAGGAGCCGTTCAAAGGGAGGAACTTGGATGCTTCACTGCAAAAACAGCAGGGTGAGTTGGAGGTGAAATTCCTGGCCCCTGCTTTTGTTCCTGATGATTTTTGTAGGACAAAGCCATGTCCTGCTCCAGACTCTCCTCTCCTGACACCTCCTGTGCTGGACACCACCTACCTGAGCAGCACTGGGGCTCCCCTTTCCCAGCTGGGAAGTGCAAGATCTGTTCAAAAAGCAACAGAATTTTACTTTCTTTATTATTGAGAAATACAAAGGCCTCATGTGACTTTGTAGATGACTTAACACATTTAGAGAGCAGGAAGGAAGTGGAGCAGCCCTCTCTTCGCTTTCTGTGGGGCGGCTGCAAATTGAACCTCGTTAACTCACGAGTGCTCAGAGGGACCCGAAAATGACCCCCCAAACCCACCCTGAGCCCCCCAAATGCTGCTGCTTCAACATCAAGACAGCGACAATGGCTCTGGGGATTTTCCACATGGTGAGTGCTGGGCCTGGAAGGGGGGACAGGGAAAGGGAGGCAGGAAAAGGGAGGTGGAGGTGGAACCTCTCCAGCTTCTGCAGTCGTTGCAGGTCACAGGGTTCCTGACACTTGGATTCTCCCTGTTCCCAAAAGGGAAAACCCAATGATTTAAGAGAGATGAACAAAAGGTGGTGGGGGGAAAGGGAGAAGTGGAATTCACTGCTCTTGGAGGGGTTTGTAACTCTTTTTCCCTGGCTCTGCCAATTGGAGCTGAAGGACACTGGCTCTGCTGTGTTCCCCGGCTGCTGGGTGCAGGAGCTCTCAGCCTGGGTGAGAGCCGGGGGTGCAGCCTGGCCAGGCTCAGCCTGGGTGAGAGCCGGGGGTGCAGCCTGGCCAGGTTCAGCCTGGGTGAGAGCCGGGGGTGCAGCCTGGCCAGGCTCAGCCTGGGTGAGAGCCGGGGGTGCAGCCTGGCCAGGCTCAGCCTGGGTGAGAGCCGGGGGTGCAGCCTGGCCAGGTTCAGCCCAGACCCCTGGGCTGCTGGGGGGACAGGGCAGCCCTGGCCATGGGCCTGTGGGACGGCGCCCTGCAGGGAGAAGGGGTTGGGATGAGCAGTGGGTGGGAGGCAGAGCTGTCTGGGCTGTGTCCCCACCCCGGGTGGGTGTTTGGGTGCTGTGGCCGTGCCCAGCTCCCACGCAGCCCCAGGAGCTGCTTGGGGCAGGGGTGGCAGCGAGCAGAGGTGGCAGAGCGCGGTGGCCCCTCTCTTCCACGCTCGTGGCTGCACTGAGGAGCTCTCAGGTGCCTCCCGTCCCCCTCAGGATGTGGTTCCTCGCATGGCTGGAGCACTTCAAAGAATCCCTGGGTGTGCACAGCCAGGGTTTGGGGCCTGCAGGGTGATAAAGGGGCTCTCACCCACTCCTTGCACAGGAGAGGAGAACCTGCTGCCTGCGGAAATCCCACGGGAATGGCAGCTGGGGCATGGCAAGGACATTCCGTGGCCCCTCTGCTCCCCTGGAGCAGTGGGAGCTGTTCCACCCCTGTTACACAGAACCCCTTGGAATACTGTGATTTTGGAGAAGTCTTGCCTTGCTTCTTTAAGTGACAGTTCCCAATAGCAACAAATTTCCCCCTTCCTCTTCTCCACCTTTTTGATGGTGCAGCTTGCAGCAGGGCAGAGGGAGGGAAAGGGAAAAGGGGATTTATACTTGGCAGTGACTGGGGTGATTTGCTGCATCAATGCTGGGGGTTTAGATCAGTATAAATTCCTGCTGCAGGTCCCAGAGATGAATCACAGCAGTGCTGGGTGAGAGCAGGGCCATCAAACACGAGCTCTCAGGCTTTGTGGCAATGCCTTGTCCTCCCATAAATCAGCCTCGCCTGGCTGCTGATCTCTTCAGAGACAGCTGAAATAAATCCTGGGACAAACAGGGAGGGAGAAGGAGGGGAATGAGGAGAGATGGAGTTGTGTGATCAGCAAAGCTCCACTGGGTGCTGGGAGGTGACCTGCAGGTGACTTCCAAGGACAGCACAGAGGAATTTGTCCTGCTCAGCAGCTCCTCCCAGCCATGAACAGGCCTCCAGGTATTTGACAGAGCTTCCAGATCAGGGCTGGAAATTTGCTCCTGTGCAGGCACAGAATTCATTTCCTCCTGGTCCTTGATTCGGGCCAAAGGAGCCTTGGGAAGCAGCGTCTGCACCTTGTCTGGCCTCAGCTGCAGACCAGCTCCTCTGTCTGGCAGCTCTGTAACTCACAGGGCAGAAATTCACCTCTGGAACCCTCCCAG
Source organism: Climacteris rufus (assembly GCA_013398175.1). Classification (NCBI taxonomy): domain Eukaryota; kingdom Metazoa; phylum Chordata; class Aves; order Passeriformes; family Climacteridae; genus Climacteris; species Climacteris rufus. The sequence continues at coordinate 65,268 of VZRZ01008027.1, forward strand.
GTCCTGTCCTGAGCTGTGGACACGGCTGATGTCAGCCCAGAGTGGGAATCACTGAGCTCTCACCAGGCTGGGGCTGACCCGAGGGGCTCCACAGACCCCGAGCTGCACAAACAAGGAGGCAGCAGGAAAAGATAAAATGTTTTGAAAGAAAACCAGATGGGAACTAAAAGCACTCCTCACTTCATCCTCTCCTGCCACAACAGCCAGTTTTAAACTGAAGAAAGAAAAGGTGAAGCTCTGAAAGTGCAGCATTTGTGTGTGGTGCTCTTTGTGGTGTCTCCTGCTGGTGTACAAAGCTGTCAGAACCCCCCAGGGCCAGGGCACAGCCAGAGCACCCTGTCACTGTCCCCTGAGACCCCTGCTCCCCGTGGCTTTGAGCTCTTCTTGCAGCAGCTCCTGTTGTGAAAGCAGAAAAGGAGCAGCCTCACACCGGAGCCACGTGCACAAAGATAAATCACTTGGAGATCGGTCACGCTGCAAATATTTCAGAAACAGAAGGCACAACACAACCTCTGAGAGCAGTTTAACCCCACTGCAGCTGCAGGATTATCCCCAGGGAACGGGGGCTGTGTGTGTCACATTCTGCCTTCAAGACACCCCAATTTATCTGCCTTCATTTAAGGACTGGTTTTAGCTCAGTCCTACAATTTTTCATCATGTCACAGAATCATGGAATGTCCTGAGCTGGAAGAGACCTCCAAGGATCATCCAGTCCCACCCCGGTCCCTGCCCAGACACCCCAACAACCCCACCCTGGGCATCCCTGGCAGCGCTGTCCAAACGCCCCTGGAGCTCTGGCAGCCTTGGGGCCGGGACCATTCCCTGGGGAGCCTGGGCAGTGCCCAGCAGCCTCTGGGGAAAGAAGAACCTTTCCCTGCTCTCCAGCCTGAGCCTCCCCTGGCCCAGCTCCAGCAATTCATTTCCTGGTGATAGAAATTTATTTTTCCAACAAATGTGAAGCACTTCTTTTACACAGAGGCAGCAACAGGATGAGGGGACTCCTCCAAAAGTTTCAGCTGTAGGAGGTAAGAGAGGAAGGGCTGGGGAGGAGCTGGGAATTGGCAGTGAATGGAGCACCTGGAAGTGAAATGTCCTGTTCTAGAGCTGCCTTTCTCCTGCTGTGACATAGCAAAGGGAAAGGGAACAGGGTTTGAAATGAGAACTTTTTGGTTTCTGCTGGAGCTGAGGGGTGAATCTGTAGTGGGTGTAGCTGAGCAAGGAGTGCTGGGCACCCATTTTCCTCCACCAACTTCCCAAGAGCAGCCCTCTGCAGAGGACTCATCCCCTCTGCAGAGGACTCATTCCCTGCAGGAATGATTCCAGTGCCAGTGCCAGGGTTCCAGAGTCAGCTGGTGGAGAGGGGCCCTGGTGCTGGGCTGGCCCTTGGCGTGGAGAGCCAGGGGAAAGGCCTGGAGACCACTGGCTGCTCACAGTTCAGTGCTGCTTTCTTTCTACCCAAAATGGAGAAGTTTAAACCAATTTTTGCCTTAAAAGTCTCCTTAATCTTTCAGGCTGGGCTTGGATTTCCTGCCATGCTCTTATCTTGTGTGACTGCAGTTGGTCTGGGTTGTGTGGCTCCTTTCAACACCAACCAGGAACCAGGGTCTCTCTTGCTGCTATTCCCCTCTTTGACAGACATTGGAGAGGGTTCTTCATGCTGAAGTTCAGCCTCTGGATCTGCTCTGGCTGTAAATGGGATGGGAGCGTTTGGGATTTGCTGTCCTGCTCTCACTCACTCGTCTGTCAGGAACAAAACTGACATTTAGGGCTCGGCTCATCCATTTTGCTCAGGCCTCCATTTAACAGAAGCCTGGAAAAGCAGTTTCTTCCCATATTTCCCACATTGGCAATTGAGAGGTTGGACCAGCAGCAACAATAGGGGAAGCAAAGTCTCTTTGGGACTTGCACATGAAGCCTCTGGGACAAGGTGGGGCTCCTGCAGTCAGGTGTGATCTCCTCCTGCAGTTCATTAAGAGATCCCTCCCCTCCCAAGGGACACCAGCAGGTGTAAAGACACTTTGGATTGAAGCAATTTCATCCTTGGCAGGGCTCAGGGCTGCCATGGGACTTGAAATGCTGTTTCATTAAGCTGAACTCATGTTAACTTTCTCGTGTCCTCATGTAATGAGATCTGGATATTCCTCCTGTTCCTGGCAGCCTCACAAGCAAAGTTCACTTAGTGCATGGCAAGAAAAGGGAGACATCAGAGTGTCTCTTGAACAACCTGGATCAGACAGGCCAAGGGAAACCTTGGTACGTCCTTTCTTCTGATTCAGACTCAGTATTTTAGATTCAGAGGGTCGGGGTGGGACAGGGGTCCCCTCTCCAGCACCAGTGTGGCTTGGTGGGTGCTCGCTCTGGAGGTGCCACAGCTCTTCTGGAAGCTGCACCTGCAGCTGGTGGCTCAGAAGGTTGATCAGTTTGGTTTCAGATAGTTTCTAGGTTTTCTGCAGCTGATGCAGACAGCGGGAGGGTCTGTGCTCAGCTCCTGTCAGCTCCAGCCACACTTCCCCCTTCCTGGGGCAATGCAGAGCCTGCCCTCCCACAGCTCCTTGGCTCCTCTGCAGGGAGCTCAGTGCCCCTGGCTGTGCATTCCTGCTGCCCAAGCTCTGTCTGGATCTCAAATGGCTCCTCTGAAAAGACAAAACCATTCTCTCCTTTGCTCCCTTCCCAGCTGGGTTTGCCCCAGCCCCTGCAGCAGCTGGGTTTGTGCTGTTTCCAACACCCCAAGTTTGCAAACACGAGCACAGACCACAGAGGTTCCGCTTCCTCCTCTCCTGCTGCACTTCTCGGAGAGGTTGCTGAAGTGAAAGGTTGGTGGAGCTCTGGTGGAAAAGTTGTTTCATCTCTGCCCAAGCTGGTGTTGGTGGGTGGCAGATAGGGGTTGGCTTCCTGCACCACTGTGGGTTCAGAGGACTCGGAGTCATGGAATGGGCCAGGCTGGAGGGACCACAGAGGGTCCAGCAGGGCCATCCCAGAGCACAGGGCACAGGGCTGTGTCCAGAGGGCTCTGCAATATCCCAGGGAGGAGACTCCACAGCCTCTCTGGTCTCTGCTCAGGCTGGGGCAGTGCCCAGGGCAGAAGTTCTGCCTCCTGTGCAGGGGGAGCTCCCTGGGCATCAGTCCCTGCCCGTTCCTCTGGGGCCATTGCTGGGCCCTGCTCTGAGCCCTCCCTGCTCACAGGGACACCCAGGGCTGAGCCCTCCCTGCTCACAGGGACACCCAGGGCTGAGCCCTCCCTGCTCACAGGGACACCCAGGGATGGACAGAGAGGCTGTGGCTGCCCCATCCCTGGAAGTGTCCAAGGCCAGGTTGGACGGGGTTTGGAGGACCCTGGGATAGTGGGAGGTGTCCCTGCCGGTGGCAGGCATGGAATGGGATGAGCTTTCAAACCCCTTCCAACCCAAACATTCTGGGATTCCAGGATTCCATGCAACAGGAGATCTCCCTAATCTGGGTTTAGACGTGGATTTTTCACTGCACATCATCACTATGTGAACACAGAAGTTCAGGGCCGGGACTGAGACCACAGCTCTGGACCTCGCTCCATCTCCCAGCCTGCTAAACTCAGAGCCTGATAGTCCAATTGGAAAACCTGGAGAAAATAATTTCAGTTCCATGTAAAAAAAGAACATTTGGAGATTTTTCTCAAATAAAGAAAAGAAGAAAGTGATGGTTTTGTCAATGAAGTAGAACAGCTCCACTTACAGAGAGATTTTGAGTCTTTTTGTGCTTCTTTTTACACTTTAGAGTACTGGTATTGCATTTATCTCAATTCTGGAGCAAAACGCAATTTCAAAACATAAAGCTAGGAGTTTCTTAGTATAAACCATTGAAACAAATCCCATCGACTTTGTCATTTCTGCATCCTCCTTCTGCTGGCAAAGATACTTCAATCCAAAATATTAATAAACTGATAAAGTTTCCTTGCACAGGACTTTAAACCCTTCATGTTTGGCTCGCTTGGAAACTCCCCCTGCCTTTAGGACTGTGGCCATCAAGTGCTCCCTGGAAATAAATTTGCTGCTGGGAATTTGGCCCAAGGCCCCTGAGTTGTGTCTTTTGCTTTGTTCCCCCAGGTCATGAGTGTTCTGCTGCTGATCGAGTACTCCCTGGAGGTGTCCAACGGGAAGGGCTTTTGCAAAGACCTGGACAAGGATTACTACAGAATTGGTAGGTCGTGGGATGCTGGAAAGCAGCTGGGGGTAGGGAGAGATCCCACACTCCTGCATTGCTCCCTCTTCTTTCTCCATCAAAGGAAATTGGAATTCTGGGCCAAAAGCTCAGGAAGGAAGTTTGGCTCTAAAGATTTGGGGTTTGCTTTAGGCCGTGGCTATGTTGGGTTCTTGGAGATTAATGTGGAGCCCAGAGAAGTTATTTTTATTTCAGTGGATGGCCTGAGACCCAAACTCTCCAGCACCCCTGAGTCACTCCGAGCCCTTCAGCTCCCCTGTCCCTCTGGAGTCCCCTCTGCCTGCCCTTGGCAATCCTGGTTTCCCTTCCTCTCCCTTTTCACCAGCTGTGGATCCTGACTTCCTTCACGTTCTGGCCATTGCCAGGAAAACACTGAAGTGTCTGAGAACTCCTCAGTGGACAGCAGGGAGAACTCCCAGCCCACACTAATCCCATGGATGTGTGGGCTGTGTGGCACTGCCACCAACACCCCTCCCTGCCATGGAGCCATTCCCATGGGGCCATTCCCACGGAGCCATTCCCACGGGACCATTCCCACAGAGCCATTCCCATGGGACCATTCCCATGGAGCTCCTGCCTCCCAGCTGGACAGAGCCACACCAGCCCACTCTCTTCCCCCTGTGGCCCCCATTCCCAGATTTTTCCCACCTCCTGGTGGTTTTTCCCAAGAACATTGGTTGCTGGAAGAAGCAGCAAAACTGTTCCAGATCTCACAATTCCTGAAGCATCACATTCTTCCTGGCTGATTGAATTCCTACAGAGGGATCCAGCTCAGATCCTTGCAAAGACCTGGAGCCATCTCATGAGGTGCCATCTAAAACAACCAACTCCCCAAACCTCACATGTTGCCAAACCCGGCTGTTCTGCAGGAGCTGTTTGGAAACAAGAAGTGCAGGGGGAGTTTCCTTTCCTGAGTCACTTTTTGGGGTAAAACCAGAAGTTGAGAAAACCCTGGGAGCACAAAGAAGGAACCAGGCTGCCACCCTGCCCTGTCCATCCCCATGGAAAGGAAAACACAACCCATGGCAGCAGGGACTTGCCTGTTCCCTGCTTTTCCAGTGGGGCCTTCTCTGGGCTGCAGCTTCCCTGGATGAGGAGGAAAAGGAGACTGAGAGCAGATTCCTGCACATTCCAGACTCGGGGTAGCAGTCAGACACAGGGAACAGCACCAAAACAGGAACAGTCAGTGTCTGCTGGGGTGATAAAAGGTGGGTTCACATTTTCCAGAGCAAAGAGGCACCACTGGGATCTACCAGGGCTGTTTTATGTCAGCACTTGAGGGTTTGGTTCATGGAACACAATCCTGGAATGGTGTGGGCTGGAGGGGACAGAATCACAGAAGCAGCTGGGTTGGGAAAGATCTTTGAGATCATCGAGTCCACCCTGTGACCCAACAGCCCCTTGTCACCCAGCCCAGGGCACGGAGTGCCACATCCAGGCTTCCTTCAACACCTCCCTGGGCAGCCCCTGCCAGTGCCAAAAAAACCTGAACAATCAGGCAGTTCCACAGTGAAAGGAACCAACAGTGAGCAAAAAATGGGAATGTTTTTGCCCCAGCTCAGCTCAGCCCCCGTGCAGGGTGGAAAATGCTTCCTGCAGAGCTTTCCCAGGATGGCAACGTGGAATAACCCAACAGGCTCCAAACCCTGGGGCTGGGATCAGCACCAGGTGAGCAGGAGCACCCCTTGATCCATTCCTGTAAAATGTGTTCCTCCTTTCAATTTTCATGAGAATTGAAGAACTTGATGCAAGTGCGACCTAACAGCTTCCTTCCTCTTTCAGAGTTTGGCTGTTTTGTTGTTTTGTGGTGTTGCTTTTTGGGGTTGATTTTTTGTTTGGTTTGAGGGTTGTTTTTTTTTGTTTGTGGGGGGGTTGTTGTTGTTGTTTTGGTTTTTTTTTTTTGTTTTTTTTTCTTTTTTCGGGTTTTTTGGGCAGATTTGTTTGTTTTTGTTGTTGGAGTTTTGTGGGGTTTGTTTGGTTGTTTTTTTCCTTGTTTGTTTGTTTTTTCTTTGTTTTTGGGTTTTTTTTTTTGGGGGGTTAGATTTCTATTTGTTTGCCTTGTTTGTTTTGCTGTACCTGGCTCAGACATGGGCACAGTCCCGTATAGATTTTCCTGATGGTGTAGGACACACGATTATTCTAACACAATGATCTGAACTGCTGGAGACTGAACATGACATTTGCACATCGCAATATTTGCCCACAGACACAGTTATGTAAAAATGACGATTGTTTTTCATTATTTTCTGCCAAAAAGATCATCCAAGACCACTCATTTTTCACTTTTCTTCAAGTATCTCTGTAAAATCTGCTTTAAAGGAAAAGGAACAAATAACAGGCAGATTTTTCAGATAATTTCCATATTAGTATATACGTTTAAAGCAAAAAGGGTATTTCTGCAAATCTGGGGGGTTTTCTTTAAAATAGAACAATTCTGAGGGAAATTGGCCCCACTTTTAACAATCCCCCCTTCCCACCCCCTCAAAATGACAAATCTTCCCCTCCCCCCTCGCACTGCCTCCTACACAAAAAGGAACATTTTAGGATGAAATCCCAGCACTTTCCCTTGGCTTCTGTTCCCAAGCCTTTCAAAGGGCTCTGCTGGGGAGATTTGTCAGATTTGAGCTGGAATAATCAGCCCAGCCCTTCTATTCCGAGCAGATCACAGGGAAGCAGCAGCAGAGCAGCACAAAAAGCCCAATTCCACTTCCAAACCCAGATGGAAGAGCTGGAGAACAGTTTGGGGAGAGGTTCTGTGGCTGCCCTCAGCATCTGCTGCTCTATTTGTGGATCCTGCCAGATGAAAGCCCATCCCAGAATATTTAATGTCAGGTCTGAAATCACAGCCCAGGAAGATAAACAAGGGGACGTTTATGGGGAAATGCTTTTCACATCCTACAGGAGGAAAAAACCACATATAGGAGTTCTTGAAAAGGAATCTGAGCTCCCTCAGGATTCCTCAGCAGGAAGTTTGGCTGCCTTAAAAAGAGGGAATGGGATGGGCCATTGGTATGGGCAGGGAGGGAAGGAAAACTGGGATTGCTGGAGGTTTTTGTGATCTCTGGGATAATTGGAGGGTGAGGAATGCTCTGTCCCCTGTTGCCCTGGCCACAGAGCCTCCTCTGAAGGTGCTTTTCAGTGAAAGTTGACCAAAAAATTCAAATAAAACCTGCTGAAAAATACTGGATCAAAGTGGGAAGAAGACCGCAGGTTCTCCTTTGTCTTTAGGAGCCTTGAAGATGATTTTTCACCCCACATGGGATCCATGCCAATGTTGGCCAATCTAAAATACATCTAAATTTATTAATATTGAAGAAATGACACAAAATGTGGCCAGGCAGAGGGAACGGGAGGAAACCTTCGCTCTAAAAATTGAGGCTGTGAACAAAGGACAATGGGAAAAGTTGTTTCAGTTTCTGTCTGGTTGGCCAAGAAAAATATCTCAGTTATGCCTGAAGAGCTGTGAGCACCAGTCCCATATCCTGGGCAGGAAATACTCCCTCCTTCTCCAATGAAAAGGCTTCTTTCCCTTGCTGGTCCTGTCCATCCTTGGGATGCTGCTGTCCAGGAACAACTCCCAACAACACCAAACTGGACACTGCAGTCCTTGACAGGCTGTGAATGAAAATGTGAAGCTCCAGCTTTATGAGCTGCTGGTATTTCCCATTCCCAGTTTCTTGAGCCATTAAGTAGAAAGAATTCTCTGAATTCATGGGAAATATTAGGATTTGTTCAATGCCCCTCCTGGCTGCATTCAGAGCAAAAGCCTCGATGTGAAATTAATAAAAACAGGAATTTGGCAAAGGAATGCTCTCCCTGTTGGATGGGCAGGGTTTTGTGTTGCAAATTCCCAGGGCAGCCCTGTCATGTCCCCTTCTGGTGACTCCACATTCCAAAGAAACAGGTTGTTTATTCCCAGCACGCCTCCATTCCATCTGATTCCATTCCCTGGGAGACTCAGGGAGTCTCGGGGAATTTGGGAACATATTTATTGATTTGTGGCTGCTGTGTCTTCCCGTGTGCTTTTGGGGAAAGGTGCACCCCAAAGGGGAAAAATCCCATCCCTGGAAATGTCCAAGGCCAGCTTGGAGCAGCCTTGGATAGCGGGAGGTGTCGCTGCCCATGGCAGGGGTGGAACAGGATGGGCTTTAAGGTCTTTCCAACCCAAACCATCCTGGGATTCTCTGGTTCAGTAACTCCCACTTCACTTCCAGGGCTTTGTCCAGTTGGAGTTTGCAGATTCCCCAAAATTAGAGCTCTACATCCTCTCTGCATCCCTGTCAAGATGACAACATTTATTGTAAGGTTTTTCTTACTTTTATCTGGTGTTTTCCTTTATTAACAATTATAGCAATAGCAGCCCTCAGAGCCAACCACCTTCTCCATGGACAAACCCCATTATTCCATTATTCTGGTGTTTTTCAAGTGCTGTGCAGGAAAACAGGTCATTCCTGGGCTATGCACCCAGATGAACCTGCAGGAGGACCAGAGGGGAAAACACAGAATGATGCCCCTGTGACTGGGATTATACAGGTGCTCAGGCTTGGTTCAATATTCCCAATTTTTGCCCTCTTCTGAGGGTTTTTATGTACAGAAAAAGATAAATATTCGTTGTACAGAGGCCAATGAAGAGACTTAAAAGTTAATTTTTGGACAATAATTCTGGGCTTGGAAAAAGACTGTTGGTCACAGAGATCTGGTCTTTTCTGTGGCCTCAAATCCCAGAGGTCCCCAGGGATCTGCTGCTGGTTCTGGAAGTTCCCTTGTCCCCCTGCCAGCCCTGCAGAGGATTCCAGGTGGTTTTGTCCTCTGTAACTTCTCCCACATCCCCCTCACATGGAAGGTTTGCACAGCCAGGGATAAGAGCCAGTGGCTGCCACCACCTGAGGGGTCGCTCCTGCAGCCCATTTGCTAAATGTGCTCCCACTAAGGAAGAAATAATTTTATTTACATCAAATCTTTGATTAGTGAGAGCCAATCCATGGCACTACCCCATCCCTGCTGCCAGGAGGAAGGATGACTTTTCTGGGAACAAACAGGAGGCAGACAGCACAAGGAAAAGTTGTTTTCCCTTGGCTTTCCTTTTCTTTCCATCCCTTTGTGTCTGTAGGGTTGTGGATTTTTTGATTCTTTCTTGTTTTGTTTAGGGATTTTTGATCCAGGTTCTGCTTGGAAAATTCAGCAATTAGCAATGGCCACCTGCCCAATTAGTCAGGGATGCTGCCAGGAGAGCTGGAGCAGGAGCCCATGGGGAGAGAGGCAGGAGAACACGGCTGTCCTGGGCCCATGGAAACTCCAGGACAAGGAGAGAAATCCTCTCTGGGCAAAGCCCTGAGTGTTGGTGCTGGGAGGAACCCGGGGGAGAAGGCTTGGGGCAGTCTGGGCTGTAATGGGGCCGGGATTGGCTCCTTTAGGGCTGTTCCCATCCAGGCTGAGCCTGGCCCCTCTGTTCTGCTCGGTTTGGTGTTGAGTTTAGGCTGTTCTCGTGTTAACCTTTGGTTCTTTGTGAGTCACATCACAGCCTTGGTTCTTCTCCCCTGCTCCTCAAAGGTGGGGTTGTTGTCCTGCCTTGGAATTTTGGCTTTTCCACAGCCCTGGGAGCCCAGAGCTGGAGCAGCCTCTGCTCAGACAGAAAACAGCAGCAGCTCCTTTGGAGGGAGCTGCCCTTTGCAGTTCTTGTTTTCTCCAAGAAAGCCCTTTCTCCCTCCCTGCTCTCACTTGGGGTTTGCTGAATTTGGGGTTTCTTCACTCTTTACTGAGATTTCTTCCTCTTCTGTGTTTCAATTCTCATGACTTGGTGAGGAACAGCTCCTGCACTTGGGGCTTTTGTCAGCTGATAAGGGAAAGCTGGTTTTTGGTTTGTACCATCACAACCCTCCTTTCCTGATGTAGGATGAGGGGTTGTGGATACTTTGGATCATTCCCTTGAATGTCTCACCCCTGTAGTGCTGCTCCCTTCCCTCTCAAAATCAGCTTTTTTTGCTTCTTGGAGGGTTGCAACCTCCTCCAAGGGTTTTTCCCTGGAGCCTGAGGAAGGAAGAGGCTCCTCGTGCTCAGAGAACGAAGTGCTGCTCAGAGCTCCTTTCCAGACCAAAGGTTTCCCATCAGCAAAGCTCATTTCTGGAGAAGACTCAGTGGTGTTGCTGACTCTTAAGGAGACAGCGAGGGAATTTAAAATATCTTTTGTATCAATTTAAATGAAGTGAATTTAAATTGCATTTAAATGAACTCTCTGTTAGCAGAGAGGGGATGTGAGGGGTGTCCCTGCTGGTGCCACCTCCCCTTGCTGCCAGATGTGGCTCAGGAAAGTCTTCTACGAGCCTGGAAATGTTCCAGAGTTTTTCAGAGGCATCTTCAGTCCTTTCTTGAACTGGGGGTAGATCTGTGTCCCCTCTCCAGCACTGGGGGTAGTTCTGTGTCCCTCTGCCTTGGGTGGACTCTTTGCATTTCCCCCTCCAACACAGCAACTGTTCAAGTTCTGATAGAGCTGTGACAGCAGTGCTGGTGTCACCTGCCTGAAAAACAGGTACAGGTTTCTCTGCCTTGATTTCTTTGTGAGTTATTTCATTCTGTTGGCAGCCAAAACCAAAGTGAATAAAGAAATATTCACTAGAATAAAGAATATTCACTAGAATAAAGAATATTCACTAGAAAGTGAATAAAGGATGCTTTGGGGTCTTCCCAAGAACTGAGATATTCCCTCACCTGCTAAAAATATAATGTGGGACCAAAGCTCCAGGCAAACAGAGCTGGGAGAGATGGAGATGGATTTTCCTGGGGGAAAAAGGGTGATACAGAGCAGTGAAGGATTTCAGAGCAGCTGGAATATGGCAGGGATTCTACAGGCACAATTTCCAGGTTTGTTTATGAAAGCAAATGGAAGGGGAATGGAGAAAACAGAGTTAGGCACTAGATTTATTCATAGAATCGTGGAATATCCTGAGCTGGAAGGGATCCACAAGCTCAAGTCCCACCCCTGTCCCTGCCCAGACACCCCAACAACCCCCCCCTGGGCATCCCTGGCAGCGCTGCCCAAACGCCCCTGGAGCTCTGGCAGCCTTGGGGCCAGGACCATTCCCTGGGGAGCCTGGGCAGTGCCCAGCACCCTCTGGGGAAAGAAGAACCTTTCCCTGCTCTCCAGCCTGAGCCTCCCCTGGCCCAGCTCCAGCCGTGCCCTGGGTCCTGTCCCTGTCCCAGAGAGCAGAGATCGGAGCTGCCCCTCGGGAGGAGCTGCAGATCCCTGAATTCTGCCCTCAGTAATCAAACATTTCTGAAGTTTAAGAAATGCACGTATAGAAAGGATCTTTAAAAAAGACAGAAAAGTTTAAAGTTTGTCTCTTTTCTAACAGAATCAAACCCTTTCTTGAAGCATTTAGGAACTGAAGAACCTAAACAGGCTGTTGCTATTTTAAACAGAGGTGAAGCAAAAAGAAAGGAAGGGGAGTGATTTGGAGGAGGCTCTGGGAAGGACTGTGCATTGTGCAGAGGCAGATACAGAAAAGCAGCGGAGTTTTGCCTCTGGAGAGGTAAATCAGCAGCAGGCAGGCTGTGATTCCAGGAGGGACAATTGCTGCCAGGCAGCTGTCCATAGGGAGCTCTGTGGACATGAGAGCTCGCCTGCTGCACCCACAGCAGCTGCCAAAGATCCCCTGAGCCCTGTGGGCATGACCCTCACATTGTTCTCCTCACAGATTTACTTTAAGGTGTCTCCTGCATCTCACAGCTCCAGAGAGGGGCTGAGAGATTTTCCCTGACCCTCCCTGCCCTCACCAGCAGTGGGTTCAAATTCGTGTCTCTTCTCTGCTTGAAGATCCTTCAGCATTTCCCTGCTGGTTTCTTTATCTGTCTTTGAGACTCGATTTACAACTCAGGCTCATCAGCTGAAAGCCCTCTGCTGTTTTTTTGTACTTCATTTTACCTTAGTATTTGAGCCTGAGATGTTTAACATTTCAGTCCTTGTCGCCCTCATGCCTGAGCTCACAACCTGCACAGCCTGGTGGCTAAAGAAGCAAAAACTTCAAAGACAGATGAAAAATGGGTGTAAAAAGGGAAAGGAGGGTTAATTCCAGCTGCATGGCAGCATTCCCAACCTTCCCACACACACACAATTCCTTCTGCCAGGTTGTCCCACTTTAACTCTCCCTTAGAGGTGTCATTGAGCTGGGACATCTTTTGGTAATGCGGTGATTATTTTATTCCTTTCAGCTGATGTCACCACCAGTTTCCTGCTGATTCTCATGTTGTTCGTCATCAGCTTCCACCTCCTCCTCGGGGTGCTCAAGGTGTGTTCTCCACAAGTGACATTCAGAGGCTCAGTCCTCTCTCAGGTGGGAGGTTTGGAGGTGGGGACTGGAGGGTGCTCACTGGAATGAGGGTAAAAAAAAAAAACAGAAAAAAAACCCAGAATCACAGAATCACACAGAAACAAAAAAAAAGCAGATAAAAATCTCTGCTGTGTTCCAGAGGGGAACAGGGACTTGTGGGAATGGCTGCAAACACCCAGATTTACCAAATCTGGGCAACACTTCCACCAAAGCTGGGTTTGGTGTTAAGTAATGGAGAGCTTACAATTTAGAAATGTTTTATTGCCTCATTTCCTCACTCTGCTGCAAGTCAGATCCTGTGAGAGAACTGTCACTCCCCTGTCGCGCTGGGGACTCATCTCCCATTTCAGGAGGAGTAGTGTCCAGGCCTTGGGCTGGAAACCCACGGAGTCTGGGAGTAGCTCTAAGTACTGAACACTGCCCAAGTACCACAGTTCTCCCTCTGCAGAGGTAAATTTTAGGGACAAAGGAAACTTTAGGAATGACAGCTCTGATGGGATCAACCACCAATGTCACTGAGTGAGAACTCACAGGAATTTTCCAAAGGGGTGTGAAAAATCAGTGTTGATGCCCTTTCTTGTTTCTGAATCAGTTGTCACTGAAATCAGCTGCAGAAATTCCAGGGAAGTCTTTTATTCTTGGAGCATCATGTAAGTCCTTTCAGGTGTTGACAGCTGGGCTCTGTTCCCATTGGGAACAGAAATAACTGGCACTGCTTTTCTTCCTCAGAAGAGGGAGCGTCTCCTGATCCCGTTCCTTGCTCTGCAAATCATCGATTTCCTCCTCAGCCTCCTGACCATGTTCAGCTCCTACATCCAGGGCCCAGCGATCATCTCCGTGTCCTCCCTGAGCCACACGGTGGGTGGCAGCTCCTGCTGGGTTTCCATGTGGTGGGGAATGCTTGGAATGAAGGATCATGACCTTGGGCTGTGGTTTGTCATGGAATCCTTTAGGTTGGAGAAGACCCTGGAGTCCAGAGGTGAGGTGGCTGGGGACAGGATGGAATCCTTGGAGGCTGGAGGAAAACCAGTGGCAGCTGGGACATTGATTTTCCCATGTCTGGGAATCTCCCCATGGATTTTCTCCTGGCTTTGGGGGGTGTTTCTGGGTGTCCCTGACAGGAGGGGTTTGCTGGGGATAAACTGGGATGATTGCTGCTCCAGCCAGAGGGTCCTGTGGAGCTTGGATTAAGCCCAGCCAATGGTTTGCTCACTCTTTGGGCCAGAACAAGTTAAGGTTTGGGTTGAATTTAAGTGAATTTAATGGCTGAGACTCCATGTGAACCAATCACAGGCCCTGTGTAACGTGGGAAGGATCTACCAAAGTGACCAGATCTTGTCATTGTAACCAAATCCCTGTTCCCCCCACAGCAGGGACACTCCAAGATCCCTCTCCTGGCTCTGCAGCTGCTGGATTTCTGCCTGAGCATCCTCACTCTGTGCAGCTCCTACATGCAAGTGCCCACCTACCTCAGCCCCAAACCTGCAGACAACAGGGTAGGTCAGGACCAGGCTCAGTTGATTTTCCCTGCTGTGAACTCCTGCAAAGTTTCCTTCCATGGCTGTTAAACTTCTCTGATCTCTCTGGTACATCAGAACTGCTCAGTCTGACAACAAAGAGGGGTTTCCATGTTCTCCCCAGCACGCTGTTCCTGGCTGACAGCTCCTGTGTTCCTTAAAAGCACACCTTGTTTGTTCTTGTAGGAATGTGATGGATGCAAATTGCAGAGCAAAGCGACTCGGATAGAGCTGCCTGCCTGCATTGAAAATGCATCCAATTTCATCTTTATTAAACAGTCATGCCTTTAGTTCTCATTTGAATTGGGCTTTGCCAAAAGAGTGTAAACAGCAGGAGGAAAACAATATCGCTGTGATCTTTCTGCTGGTGAAAAGACTTCGTTCCCTCTTCTTTCTGGGAGTCAGAGCCTGGAACAGCCTGGCTCTGTGTGCCCCTGTTTGTGACTGAGACCTCCTCCCCTCTCCCACAGGGCGCTTTGCCGGCCCTGCAGAAGCTGCCGACAGAGGAATACGCCAAAGTGATGATCACCTTCACCACTGCCTTCATCGCTGTGCTCTTCCTCAAGGTAAAAGGGGCTGGGCAGGCTGAAGTGAAGCTCTCTGAGGAAAATTTGGCTTTAATTCTCTCCCAAATCTGCCCTGTTGGGCTCTCCTTCGGCATGGTAGGAGCTGTTCCTCAGTGTGGTGTTGGAGCAGGGCTAATATCCAAACCCCTGCCTCTGCACTCCTGCAGATGTGAGTTATAAAGCAAAATCTGTCTTATATCCAAAAACTATCACTGCCCATTCATCTCTAGAAGGATAAAATGGTTGAATAGCAATATAGAAAAGTCTTCTGCTATTGTGTGCCAAAATAAATGAGATTATTAAGGAGCATGTCACATCTTCCACTTGGGTAAGTGTCTGTATCCACACTGATGTGAGCAGTTATCCACACTGGTACTCCCAAAGTTAATTAAAACCAGGAGCTGCTAAACCCTGCTGGCATCTCAGGAAGCTCCACTGTGAGAGGGTTTCTATTCTTTTTTTGCTTCAGTGGGTCAGAGAACAGATTTTTCATTGAGGGGTTTCAGACCCATGAAGAAAACCACATTTTTTCCAGGTATTTGGGCAGATTCTGCCACAGTGAAAATGCTGCTTGGAACACATTTTTTATTCTGACTCTTCCCAGCTGGCCAGATAAGCCAGTGTGGAGTGGAGTGTTTTGTATGGATGCACTTCAGGCATGGCTTTAGAATATATTTTAATATTTGTATAAAATTTAAAGTAGGAGTGGAGATAACCCTGAGGCCCAGCTGGCAGTGTGGGCCCTCAGCAGAAATCTCCCTGACCTGGCAAATGGCTTAATTTGGATTTTCCACCCTGTTACCTACAAAACTGCTGGACTTGCAATGACTTTTTGTGCTGCAGTTTGTAAGAGGAGGGATGGGGTGGGGTAATAAAAACCGCAGGGACAGGGACGAGTACTCCTGGTCCACTGAGATCCCCGAAGCCATCAGGAACCCCATCCTTCACAATCAGTGCCAATCCCTCACCTCTTCATGGGCAGCAAAACCATTTTCACAGTTGTTGCTTCCAAGTGCTAGAGGCCTGATGAGGAGAGTGGCACAAAACCATTTCCAGATTGTTCCTTCCAAGTGATAAAGACCTGGTGGGGACTGTGGCAACACAAAACACTTCAGGCCTAAAGAGGCCATTTGGCCAATTTAGGGCACATTGGTTTCGATTCACTGAACCCCCACACCAAGGCAGTATCTGCATAATGCTGGACTAGGCCAGGAGCTTTGTGCATAAATTAACTTGTTTAATGGCCCAGCACAAGCCCTGATTGCCCTGACACTGAAATGTTCCTGTGGATCTGGTGCTGTTTTCCTGCCAGCTTGCACTTGCTGTCCCCTGTGCGCCCCAGCCCAGGGTGCCACTGGGCCCAGGGGCTCTGGCAGAGGGAGGAGCTGGGGCACTGCCCCCCTGAGCGCTCTGCCAGCCGCCTGCAGGGCTCTGCTCCCCTTTGGGCAGGGAAGGGTTCCTGCTGGGAATGTGGGGATGCTCCTCTCCCTCCTTCTGTCATTTAACTCCATCCTGTGCCAGGAGTGTGTCCCTGTTCAGTTGGAAATCTCTCCCTGCAGCCTCACAGCTCCTGGCAGCGGGGGGCTGGTTCTGGGTTACCTGTAGGGCTCCAGAGGTGGCAGGATCAGCTGTTCAGAATTCCTAGGAGGAAGTATTCCAAGGGCAGGGTAGGTGCAGGGTGATGCTTGCATTGCACTGTTAAGGCAATTCCCCTTGCTGCTCTGGGTATCCACAAGTAATCCCAAACCCACGGACTAACTGGGGTTGGAAGGGACCTTAAATCCCATCCCATTCCACCCCTGCCATGGGCAGTGACACCTTCCAGTGTCCCAGGCTGCTCCAAGCCCTGTCCAGCCTGGCCTTGGACACTTCAGGGATGCCTTTCTGGGCAAATATTGCTGTAGTTCTTATCTCACTTTAATATCATAAAGTCCTTCAGCACCACAGCGATAAGAAAGCAGAAACCAAGATAAGAAAGGGGAACAAAACATTCCTGAAGGGAAATGAAAGAAGGGTTTAACAGAATTGCTCCTGAAGGAGCTCCCCACCCTCCAGGACAAGCTTCCCATCCATGGTGGTGTCAGCAGCTTCCAGGGAAGTTTCTCTCTCCAGTGCAGTGTGGAGGGGGTGTCCTGCAGTGATTCCTGAGGGTGCTGAGCCAGCCAGCAATGGGATGATCCCAAGGTCACTCCCTGCCTTTCCATAGCTCTGTACTGATGAATTCTGCTCCAACCAGCCACTGCTTCAGGAGTCATCACCACGGAACCCAGTGCAGAACTGATGTGGCACTGCAACAAACCCTTCCAGAAGCAAAATCAGACAATGTATTGTTTTCTTGTACGCTTTTTAAATTTTATTTTTAAATTTACTGGGATTTTTTCATGGATGAGTGGAGTTTCTATGCAGTTTGTGTGACAGCTGCAGTGCCCTGCACGTTTGCCCTCTGGATGGCTTTGGAACCAGGAAGGTTTTTGCAGTATTCCCTAAAGGTGCTCAGAGTTTGGATTCACCTCCTCATCTCTGCAACTGCGAGAGATGAATTCCTTCAACTCAGAAATGTCACTCCTTTTGCTTTTTCTTTATCTTGGCTTTGAGTCAGCACAACCCCCCCTCATTGTCCTAGGAAATCCTCAGCTGCACAGCTTGATTTGGGGATCTGTAACTCCCTGTGTTTCCTTGAAAATGCCAACTGTTCCAAAGTAGAGCCCCAGGCCAATAAAAACATGAGGCACACGACTTTGCCTTGCAGCACAGAGGAGGGAAAATATTTATTTAATAGGGCAAGTTTCACAGACCCTGCTTATTTTTGTGTGCCACAACCCCTCAATCGATCCTTTTTCTCAGAAAAGCTCCATTTATTGCATCTTGTAACTCTGTGAGGTGCAAGGAGGTCCTGTCAGAGAGGTGTAACTATTGCAAGGATGGGATTTTGCTGAATGAAGAGACTTTTGGGGGCAGTCCTCGTTGACCATGGGGAGCCTTGGACTTCTGTTGTGCCTGAGGTGCTTTCCTGAGACATCCTGCTCAGAAAAATGACATTAAAGCCTCAGGACACTGTGCTCTCAGAGGTCTCAATGTTATGTTTAATGGGCTTTATGTTTAATGGGCTTTATATTTACTGGCCTTACTGGTCCCAGTCCCACCCCAGTGTTGTTCTGATGGAATTATCACCTTCCTGGGGAAGGATGGAGTGACACTGATTTAAGGCCTTGGGATCACAGTCCCAAGTTTCTCCCTCCAGAGGAGAAAGCAAGAAAATCTCAGCTGATGGCGAAAGTGGAAATGCCCTTGGTGACTTGCAGTGGGAAAACGCCCCTTCCCCTTCCCTGTTTTCCAGGCCTATATGTTCAAGTGTGTCCTGAGCTGCTTTAAGTACATCAAAGCCAGCAAGAGACAGGAGGTGAAAGCTGACCCACAAACAGTGGAAAGGGTGAGTAAAACTGAATTTACTTTGTGAACAGGAATCCTTTAGACTGGTGATCCTTATCTCTGCTCTTTGGGGGTCTGAGAGAGAGTTCAACCCTTCAAACCCACAATAGCAAGTGCTCATAATAACTTTTTAATTATATTGTATCCCTTTAAATTTACTGTTGTATAAAATCTTTAAAGTCAATGTGCAAGGAAACTGAAACTCAGGCTGCAGGCACAACAGATAAATGGGAACGGATCACTTGTAGTCTCTGATCCAGGGATGTGGGTTTAATTCCAGCTGGACTTTGGTTCCTGTGCCTCAGAGGGCTCCCCTTGTTCCAAATTAGCTTTGTCTTTACCGTGTCAGTGTCTGAGTGTTTTGGACCTTCAGTGCTGTAAAGATGGGTGGGAAGTAAAGAGGGAGGATATGGAATGCTGAGGGTTGGGTTTTGTCCTGGCAAATAAGGTGAGCCTCGCCTTGCCAGCAGTGGTTCCCAGCTGTGCCTCTGCAAAATTCCTCAGCTTTCCTTAGGAATGAGGCTGAGATTCTGCACATTCAGAGCCTTGCTCCAGTTATTGTCCAGGGGATGGGGGTGGGACTGGCACAACGTGGATCTGAAATGCTGCTGACCCCCAGCTCTCCTGGATTCCTGCCCTTTGTGTCCTACAGCCCACGGGGTTCTTTTTTCCTGCTTTGAGTGAGGCAGAGAGGCACATCCAGGATCAAACCCATGTGATCCCACAGCCAGTGATCTTCTCTTGCAGGCCGTGCTGCCATCCTACGAGGAAGCTCTGGAATTGCCTTCCAAGGAGTCCCCACCGCCCTACGTCACAGCCTGAGCTCTGCCTGTGGGGAGAAGGGAATCTGTGTGCTCTTGGTGCCTCTCCTGCTCCTGCCAGGCTCTCAGTCCTTCCTTTAGAGCAGAACCCAGCTTATTCCAGCCCAGCCCACTGCAGGATCCTGCTGGGGAACTGCCAGAGTCTTGTCCCACTCTGCACTTCACACTTGGTCCAATTTCCTGACCCTGGCACTGGTTCCCATCCCTGGCCTCTGGATCAGGTGGGGTGTAGGAGTGGCCTGAGCCCTGCCAGGTTTGCTTTGTGCCAGCAGGATGCTGCTTCTCCTCTGGCTCAGGTGTAACTCAGCAGCTGAGACCTTTAGGAAGTGGAATTGGGAGAAGAACAGGGAGGGAATTTTCTGTGGGATCACCCAACCCTGCAGGTCTGCCAGCCAGATTTCCTACAGCAAAGGGATCAGCAAAGGATCCCATGGGAGTTTCAACTCTCACCCTGTCTGTTTGTGATGATTGATAGTGACTCCAGAACATCCAGCCTGCTGGGGCTGTCCCAGCTCTGCCATTTCATCCCTGAGTGGTTGCATTTCTTTGTGCTTTTAGTGTGACTTGAAAGATGAGTTTCAATTAAAAAAAAAGGTAATGGCTTCCAAACTGTGCTGTTTGGTTTCTGAGGGATGGTGTCTGATTGCTGAGTGACGCTGGCTGAAGTGTGTGGCAAGGAAGAAATAGTTTAATTTCTAAAAACATAGCAAAAAATGGGGCTTTGACCTTGGCCTGTTGTTATCTCGTGTTTGTGCTGCTTGCAAAGGAGAACCTGATATTTCGAACAGCCATCCTGGCAATTTCCTCTAAAAATCTGCCTCTTGTGCCTTATCAGCAGTGATAAAGATCTGTGGCCTGTTCACAGTGACTCTGCACAGATCAGCCTCTGCAGATGCCAGTGATGGTGATACTGATGACAGATGAGGGGTGCCTGGAATTCAGCATCTGCTCCCCTTTTTGGAGCATTTCCTGCCTTTTTCTAACAGTGTGAAAGTGTGGTTTGCTCAGTGGTAACAATTCCAGCCTCCTCCACACTTGGATCACAGCCTGGGGTTGTTCTGCTCTGAAACAACACAAAACCAGCTCCAGTGGAATATCTGACAGCAAACTGCAATGGAATATTGGCAGAGAATGAACAAGAAATGTGGTGCTGCCCCTGCTCTTTTCACTGGAAGTGCATGTAGGTCATGGGGATGAAGATAATGATGTTGGTCATATCCTTTTGGGCTGACTTTCCCATCAGGGGGTGATAATTCCCTTTTTCTCTGCTTATTCTCATCTCCTTGTTCTGGGCACCAGGATGCTCAACATCAGACTGCAGTCTGGAAGAGTGCCCCACAATGGCACCTCAGTGACTCCAGCGCTTTCCAACACGCTCAGAAATCCCCCACAGAAGTACAAACCACGCACATTCTCCAAGCAGAAAATAATTTTTCAGCCCCCACATCTGTCAATTGTTTAACTGTAACCAAAGAGCCAGAGACCAACTCAAAATTCAACCAGAAACCTTGCAGGAGAGCCCAGATTATTGCAACAGTGTCCAGCCCAGTCTCTTGCTTTATTCGGTGGAGAGATTAAGCGTTATTTTTGAATGATGAATGAGCAGTTGGCTACAGAACCCTCCACACATCTCCAGTCCCTCTTGGTCACAGCCACGAGGACCAGGCTGGATGCTGGAGCTGCTTCTCCTTTCTCACCACCTTGGCTGCTCCAAGCCAGGTCTGGAGGAGGCCTCGGGATGGTGGAGATTCCAGGTGGAGATTCCCTTTGGACAGCACATCCTGCCCTAAATATTCCTCATGAGAGCCTGAGATGGTGTGTGACAGCTCTGGGACAGCTCACCAGGCTCCCTGCACCAGCCAGGACTGACCAAAGCCCAATTAACCGGGGCTGCCCAAAACATCGTCAGGGGAAATGCTGGCAATTCCCTTGGTTTCTAATCCAGAGGAGCATTCCTCAATGTGATCCTACTAAATTGTGTTAAAAATCCTCCTCCATCTCTTTAATTGTTCAGATTCTACCTCTAATGAAATTCCCACTAATAATGGGAAATGCTCTTGGCTGTTCAGTGACTGCAGCAGGATAAACCATCCCCTGAGCCTCTCGCTTTAATTGACTTTGATAATAGAGCTGGAGAGTTAAAGCATGTCCAGGACATGTCTTGCAGAGCTGGGGTTGTTTCAATGTGTGCCAGGAGCATTTGGGTACTCACCTGGTGTAACTTAGCCTGGCTCTACACGAGCCAGACCATCCTCCTGCCTCAGGCAGTGTTTTCTCCCCAGGGCACAGCATTCCAACATTCCAGTTCCCTGTGAAAGTCTGGCTCCAAAATCCCCCAAAATCTGATAAAATGTGTGGATTTATTGTGAGTTTGCAGCCAGGTCAGGGCTGAGTTCTAGACAGGAAGTGGTTTTGGTTTTCTGGAATGTAAAGGGGCTTGGCCAACACAAACGGAACCCAAACTGTCCCAGCCTGCTCACGAGTCCCACGATAGCACAATCAGTGCTGGGCTTGAGACTGATAAAAGACTCTTTTCAAAATGCCACTGTTACTGTGTTTTTGCTTCTCCAAACTGATTTATTGACAGGACTCTCAATCCAGGCTGAGAACCAGCTCACACAAACATTTCATGCTGCTCCACACTTGGCTTTTGGTCAGTGCAGAGGAGAAATGAGCAGAAATTCTCTGATGGAGAGAGAAGATGGAGCTGATTATTGAGCTGATGATCTCAGCACTGGCAAGACAGATAAACAGGAGGGTCTTGACTGCAGTAGCAACATGTCCTGGAGGTGAAGATGCTCCTGGACTCCAGGGATGTCCATGAGATTCCCTGACTGCCTGTGGCTTTTTCCACCCAGCAAAAGCTCCAGTGGAAAAGGAGCTTTTTGCTGTAGATTCACAGAATCATTAAGGTTGGAAAAGACTTCTAAGATCACCAAGTCCAACAATCAGTGTGGCACCAGCACCATATTTGCCATTCTAAGTGTCTGTGTGGTTTTTTGAGAGATTCTCTTTTAGTATCTTGATTTCTCTGGGCACTGTGGTGCCTCTGCTGTCAGCTGGAGGAGGAATGTCTTTTCCCCTGCTCTGAAAAGCAAACCAAACACATTTCACAGGTCCCTCTGACTGCAGGAAATTGCCCAATGGGTGAGAATGGTCCTGATCTGCTCTCCAAGCCAGTCTCAGCACCTGGGACTCCAAGTAAAGCCGCGAGGACAGAAAGGTCTCTCCCAGCTCCAGGGCATCCTGGTGACCAGGAGCCCAAACAGATGTGGAAAGGGCAAAGGCAGAGCTTGGCAGCATTCCCTGGCAGCTCCTGGAGCTGATGTGAGCCTGGCCCTGGAGCAGGGAGGGAATCCCTGGCTGTGTCTCCAGGAGCCTGTCCCTGCCCCTCCTGGGCTTCACACTGCCTTGGTTCCTGCTGCTGTCAGTGGCACCTCTGAACCTTCCAGGACCCAGCCCCCAGAGCCTGGGACAGGCACTGCTGTAATGGCTTAAACATCATAAAAATGGTGAGTTTTACTCTGGCTTTCTGCAGAGTTCATTAAGATAATTACTCAGTTGTGTCATAAAAGGAAGTATCTGCATCTGCTGTCACTGGTGGTGGGCCCAGAGTGACAGAAAGTGGCAGTGTGGTCATGCATCAGCCCAAAGTCTTTTGCTGCTGTTTCCTTTCTGTGCTCATCCATCAAGGCAGGAGCTCTCCCGGACTCCAGCTGAGGATCTGACTCATCCTTGTGTCTGCAAACAGCATTTGTGTAACATTCCTGCCAATGGAAGTTACTTTACAGTGATACTGGATGGGCTTGGAGCACCCTGGGCTAATGGAAGGTGTCCCTGCCCTTGGCAGGGGGTGGAAGAAGATGAACTTTAAGATCCCTTCCAACCCAAACCATTCCAGGATTCTGTGATTCCATGATCCCTGTTCTTGTTGTGTGCTTTGATTTGACCCATCAGGTATTTTGGCTCATTCACCTTGGACAGAACGAGCTGCCCACTCAGTGACCACCTTTACAACTGGTCAGTCTTACACTGCTGTTCATTCATGGAATCATTGAACCACAGAATATTCTGAGTTGGGAGGAATCCACAGGGATCATCCAGCCCAGCCCTGTCCCTGCCCAGACACCCCAACAACCCCACCCTGGGCATCCCTGGCAGCGCTGTCCAAACGCCCCTGGAGCTCTGGCAGCCTTGGGGCCGGGACCATTCCCTGGGGAGCCTGGGCAGTGCCCAGCACCCTCTGGGGAAAGAAGAACCTTTCCCTGCTCTCCAGCCTGAGCCTCCCCTGGCCCAGCTCCAGCCGTGCCCTGGGTCCTGTCCCTGTCCCAGAGAGCAGAGATCGGAGCTGCCCCTCGGGAGGAGCTGCAGCCCCGCTGAGCTCTGCCCTCAGCCTGCTCTGCCCCAGCTGGGCACACCAAGTG
Organism: Climacteris rufus; assembly: GCA_013398175.1. Classification (NCBI taxonomy): domain Eukaryota; kingdom Metazoa; phylum Chordata; class Aves; order Passeriformes; family Climacteridae; genus Climacteris; species Climacteris rufus. Next base: position 88,543 of record VZRZ01008027.1, read on the forward strand.
CCCTCAGCTGCTCCTCCTGACCCATCCCCATCCCTCCTTTGGACTCTCTCCAACAACTTTAGACCTTCCTGATATTGTGACACCCAAAACTGCACAAAGTTTTCAAGCCATCCCAGCCATTTGTAGCACAGAAATAACCCCAGGGACTCTGGGCCAGGCCAGAATTGAGGCACTGCACAGGTGGAGAAATCCAGGCATGGAGGGAAGACCAGAGCCTTGCAGGTGGCCAGCAGGAGAGCCAGGAACGGTGCCCTGGAGGCAGCTCAGTCCCAGGGGAAGGTGTGGGCACGGCGAACATGGCAAATAAAAAGTGATCCCTGTGAAATAAGTGTGACCCATAAAATACACAAACAACCCCAGCCATAAACAGCATTTACTATTTACAGCAGCAGTCACAAGGATATTTGCCAGCTATTTTCAGCTTAAAGGATAAACAGCAGTCCCTTTGATCCTGACTTGTTGCAGGGGTTATATTTAACACTATTCCTGTCTCCCCAGCCCTTCATCCTCTGCATCATTTGTTGGATGCTTTGCTCTGCCCCCACTGCTGTAAATCCACTTTGCCAGGGCAGGAAATGGCCTTGCTGGGAATGCAGCAGGTTGGGAAGGCTCTCTCCACCCCAAACCAAACCCAAATAGAAACATCACAGGGTAAAACACAAGAATTGGAGCTTTTGTCACCATTTCTCTGAGGAGGTGAAAGATAGGGCTGGAAATCCAGCTTGGAACACTCACCTGGAACATCAAAGGAAGCCTAAAACAGGCAAAAATTACAGAGCATTTTGCTAAACCTTGGACTTTTCTGGTGGCTGGAGGGCAGCAGAGCTGTGTGTACTACAACCCACAGGTTTGTTTAGAATGAACTCAAAATCAACAGTAAACAACCCAGAATTTGGCTGCTTGTCCCTTCCCAGCCTTCTCCTTTCTTTGCTGCCTCATCAGTGGGATGAGGCACCCTCCAGATCCCTTTGGAGAAATATTTATGGTCCAGGGCTACAGAAAAAATAAAGAAAAATCCAGTATTTAACTCATGGCATCGTTAAGGTTGGAAAAGACCTTTAAGATCCTCAAGTCCAACCACGGCCATCGCTAACCCTGTCTTAAAGTGCCCAATCCACACATTTTTTTAACAATTCCAGGGAAGGTGACTCCACCACTTCCCTGGGCAGCCTGTTCCATTTCTTGACCACCCTTTCCACGATGAAGTTTTTCTTACTATCCAACCTGAGCCTCCCCTGGGACAACCTGAGGTGATTTCCTCATCCTGCCTTCTGCTGGAGCTCCACTGAAGACTGATTGAGATCCCTGATTTCCTTTTTTCCCCCCAGAAAACCTTCACATTGTTCTGGGCCATTTCCACGGAAGTGCCTCAGGGGCTGCTGCATTTTGATTTTAACGTTTGGGCTCTTTGCAGTGTGAAATTTATACCGAGATATTAAATGTAATCATGGGGTGTTTATTGGAAATATGGAAATACAAAGCTAAAATGCAGTTTTAAACTAAAACTTGAGCAGAACAAATGGCACAAGTGCAATGCCACCTCTAAACAAAGCTTGTCTGTACCATGGAAAATAAAATGTCATTTTTCTTGGCTTTTCCCAGCTGATCAACATTCCTGGGAAGGGTTGTGATGGAGAAAGAATCTGCATTTGTAGAGTTTATTCCATCAGATTTGTTTATCTGATGACAATGAGGAGTCACCACCTCTCCCAGCTGTTATTTTGTTTTAATGTGTGCTGGGTTTTGGTACTTTCAGCCTTTATCCTTAATCTGGGTTTTGCTTTCCCTGGACGACCCCAAGAGTGGCAGATTTGACCCTTCAAACAGTGAAGGCATCCAGCAGAGTGGAATTTCGTCATGGGGAATTTGCAAACCAGGAAAAGGTTGTCTGGAAAACAAGGGAGGATCCGAAGGAGAACAAGCACCATGAGGGAGTCTGGGGAGTCTTGCAGAGCTCTGAGGCACCAGCCAGCAAAGGAAAACCAAAGCTCTCCTGCCTGGGTGCAGAAGATGATGGATCACAGCTGTCCCTGCTGGGGAGGACAAACTGCAGCTCCTGAGCTGACACCGGAGTCTTGGAATCAGAGAATCCTTAAGGCTGGAAAAGCCTCTGGGATCACCCAGTCCCTCTGTCACCCAGCACCACCACAGCCAGCACTGACCTGGCTCCCAGCTGCCACAGCCACACAGTCTCGGAGCATTCCAGGGATGGGGACTCCACCACTTCCTTGGGCACCTGTGCCAATGCTTTCCAACCCTTTCCCTGAGGAATTGTTCCCAAATATCCAAGCTGAGCCTCCCCTGGCCCAGCCTGAGGCCGTTCCCTCTGCTCCTGTCCCTGTTCCCTGGGAGCAGAGCCCGACCCCCCTGGCTGCCCCTCCTGGCAGGAGCTGTGCAGAGCCAGCAGGGCCCCCTGAGCCTCCTTTGCTCCAGGCTGAGCCCCCCCAGCTCCCTCAGCCCCTCCTGGGGCTCCAGCCCCTTCCCAGCCCCATTCCCTGCCCTGGACACTCCAGCCCCTCCGTGTCCTTCTTGCCATGAGGGACACAAAGCTGACCCCAGGGTTTGAGGTGTGGCCTCAGCGCTCAGCACAGGGGAGTCTGGAGCTTTTGCCTTCAGCAGGAGCCACGTGGGACCAGGATCTTCTGGCTCTTCAGCAGTGGAAGGAAAGTGAGGATTTGGTATTTGGAAGCAGCCCTTTTGGAGTCAGGACCATGGATTTGAGTGTGCTGGAGGACAGGCAAAGCCTCCTCGTGCCAGGACACGTGAGGGCCACAGTGACAGAAGAGCGGCAGGGCCACTGTGGGGCCAGCAGGGCCATTAATGATTTTTGTGTTTATGTTGCAGGCAGGCTGGGGAAGAGCTTTAAATGCATATTTTCCTCTTGAAATATTGAATTCAGTGTTTTCCTTTTCAGGGGCCTGGGGAAAAACTATGTTTCATATTTTAAAAATAAACACTGCTTTAACAGAGGCATCAATGCAGCCCCAGAGCACCAGCACACCTTTGCCTCTCGCTGTTTTTTCATAGCTTTAATGTTGCTTGTGTGCCACAACCTCTGCTAGTGAAAATATTCACCTGAAATGTATTTATCTTTGCTAATTAACAGCGAAATGACACAGAGCAACTTTATATTTTCTCAGCAAGGACAGCCATAGAGGCTTCATTTATGGAGTGCTCTGAATGATCCCTATTCATGGGGAGTAAGTGCTGTCTGCACCAAGAGATCCTTGTCTACAGGGCAGAAAAACAGGAGAAACCCCAACCTAGACAGGTCTAGGGTAAAATCTCCCAAAGTTTGGGCTTTTATTTCCCTTTGGTCCCTGATAGCTATAAATGTATAGGTGTAGTTTTATATATTTGGGGAGCAGACGTGGCCCTGTGCATGTAAACACAGGAGGGGAGCAGCGAATAGTAATTTATGTGTATTTGCACTCATCTAAACCCATGATTTTATAAATGTATCCATGTAAAGCATCAACAGAGGTGTCGTGTGTGCATTTATGTGCACATCTACAGTTACACACGTCCACACACACAGGCAGTCATGTCCATCAGGGAATCCTGGAATGGTTTGGGTGGGAAGGGACCTGAAAGCCCCTGCAGTGCCACCCCTGCCATGGCAGGGGCACTTTCCACTGTCCCAGGCTGCTCCAAGCCCCATCCAGCCTGGCCTTGGGCACTGCCAGGGATCCAGGGGCAGCCACAGCTTCTCTGGGAAATCCATTCCAGCCCCTCACCACCTTCACAGGGAAGAATTTCTTTCCAATATCCCATCTGACCCTCTCTTTTTCAGTTTAAAGCCAATCCACCTTGTCCTGTCACTGCAGGCCCTTATCCAAAGTCTCTCTCCATCTTTCTTTTGGCTCCTTCAGGCACTGGAAGGCCACAACTGGGTCACCCTGAAGCTTCCCCAGGCTGAACAATCCCAGTCCTCTTGCCTCATGGCAGAGCTGCTCCATCCCTCATCTGGAGCATTTGCTCCTCCTGACTGAAAAGTTCCAGAGCTGTCAGCTCCAGAGATAGTTGAAAGCCTGGGATTGATGGTGTGTACCTGGGAAGACTTGGACCTGGACAAATCCATGCTGGTTTTGCATGGGAACATCACCATCTTTTAGCATTTTAATTAACACTTTTAATGTTAGAGAGTTAAGAGTAGCCTGGCAGCTTCACTAAGGACAGGTCCTTTTTTCCCTAATCAAAGGGCCTTTCTCCCCAGGAGCTCTTGGGCTGTTGAAGGGCTTTTGGAGGAAAGAGAGACTCTGGATAAGGGAAGAGAAACTGGGCTTTGAGTTAAAGGCACTTTGCATGGCCCTGCACTCACACAATGCAGATTAAATGGGTGAGGGATCCAAGGGGTGCGGCTGGAAAGGTGAGCAAAACCTAATCCATCGCAGGAGAAGGGCTTTAATCAAGTGACAGCAGTGTAAAACAGGAGTTGAAAAAAAGAAAATAGATGCACTGCTTTGTGACAAAGCCATCATTAAATTCCTCTTACCCCGGTTCCAAATCTCCCTGCTGCTCTTCCACAAAGAAAACGTCAGATTTCTCCTCGTTTGCAGCATCATCAGTCTTAGTGGCTGATTTAGATTACTGGTGTTTGTGGCAGGAGCTGCATCTCCCTCATGTGTACAGAGCTGGACGCTGCACTGCGAAACCCAGTCAGCTCCGCATCTGTTTGTCCAGCCCGAGCCCCGCTCTGTTCACCTGGTTTGGGATGTGGAGCCCGTCCTCCCTCCCCGCTCAGGGCACAGGGAGCGGCTGTTCCTGCAGGAAACTGCTCCGCATCCCGGCTGTCCCGACCCCCAGCCCCCGGCCCTCCTCTCCTTCCCCGTCCCCGAGCCCAGGGCAGCGAACCGAGCGGGATTTGTGTCCCGTCCCTCGGGGCTGTGCCCGAGCCGGACACGGGGCTGGCTCCGCGCTGCCCCTCGCACAGCCCGGCCCGGGGCTGCCCTCACTGCTCCCGCTGTTCCGGCCCCGGATTCCCCGCATTCCCGCTCTCCCCGGCCCTTTATAGCTCCCCATCCCCTGCCAGCAGCAATGGGTTCATTGTGGAGGGCTGGGGGCCGGCAGGGCTGGACGTGCCCCCTCCCCACCGAGGTCCTCCCGCTTGTCCCTCTCCCCTCGGTGCCCCCCCGGCTCACACGTGTCGGGGGCTGGCTCGGAGCCTCCGAGCAAGGGCAGGTTAATACCTCGGGGCCAAGGCTGCCGCTCCGCACTCCCGCGCAGCCATGGACGGGACTTGCTGTGCCCTGCTGCTGTCCCTGCTGCTCGTCCTGCAGAGCCGCGGCACCTGCGGGGCCCCTCCGCAGCCCCGGGGTGAGTGGGGAGCTGGGGGGCTCGGGTGGGGCTCGGGGTGCCCCCTCTGCCCCCTGCCCTGGCCCTGGGGAGGGGGTGAGGGCAGAGGGGGTGCCCAGCGCCCGGGGAAGCCGAGGAGCTCTGTCCCGCCTGTCCCGGGCAGCAGGAGCTGGAGCGCTGGTGGCTCCGGGCTGTTGGTGGCCCTGGGGGACTGGAGGGACAGCAGAGGTGGCCCTGGGTCACCCCCGGGGCTGGAGGAGGCCCAGGTGGGATCTGGGCTCTGTTCTGCCTCCCTTCCCCTCTCCACAGCTCCACAGGGGCTGCTGTGGCCGGAGCTGGGGCAGGAGGTGGCCAAAGCCCTGGCTCGCCCTGGTCACCTCCCGAGCAGGAAGGTCTGGGTCAGGCTGCCGGGAACAGGACTTCCCTTGGGTTTTCTTCATCTGCTCCTGAGCAAAATCCTGCTGGGTTTGAATTCCCAGGTGAGCTGCATGGGCTCTACATCCCAGCCTGGAATGAGTGCCAGGGCTGGACACCAAGGGCAGGGATGGTCCTGAGGAGCATCTCTGCTCTTCCCTGGGCCCCAGGCAGTCTGGAGAACTCCCTGCAGGAGAGGCAAACTTGGCTGCAAGGCCGAATGTCTGGGAATTAAAAGTGTTTGAATGGTCTGATGACGATGCCTCTCACACACTCATGAGCTGTACAACTGTGACAGTGACTGCAGAGGTACCTGGGGCTGATGGAGCGGGGTTTCTGATAAACTGACCTGTTTCTCCTCAGGAAGTTGGGAAAGGAGAGTTATCTTTGCTGTGCAAAGTCGGGAAATTAAACAGAGCAGTCACTGAACTCAGCCCTGCTGTGAGCAGTCACCACTCTGAAATAAACCCCTTTTAGTCTGGAGTTCCTGGGCAGCTTTCCTGTTGTTTTAATGGATGTGGCAAAGATACCCTGAGAAATATTTTCTGCTAAATCGGGGCGTGAAGTTCAGCTATTCCTGAATAATTCCTAGTGTGGACATTCTTGAAAATAGAGGAAGATTTTATTTGTGGTTTAATGAATTCAAGTTTTAAATCAACTATGCTGAGTCAAGGTGTCAATCAGAGCAAGTGTCTGTCATCTCCTGGAGATAACCAAGGCCTGGCCTGCAGACCCTGACTGTGCACTGAGGCTGAAATCCCCAAAATCTCCCATCTGACATCCCTTCTTTACTCTTTACTTCTCTGCAATAGACTTCTCTCTCACAAAAAGAGGTTAAAAAGTTATTTAGGGCAAAATCACAGAGCTTCCATGCAAAAAAATAAATACACTTCAAAATTTCTATTGGATCCAACTGTTCTTAGGGAAATAAAATAACTTTTCCTCCTTGGTTTGTCACTAAATCCAGAGGTGATTCATCAGCACAAAGGGGGATTTGTGCTTTTTTTCTGGAGGAACTGATTGCAGACTTTGAGCCTTTCCCTGTACCTCATTTCTCACCTGTAAAATGGCCACAAACAACCCCTGGTAAAGGGATTTCCAGTGCTGCAGAGGGACCTCCTTTCCTTCCCCTGCAATGAATTATGGTGGGAAAATGAAAGTCATTCATATGGGAAAAGGTTAGATTGCATTTTAGTGGGAATTAGAGCACCTGACAAAGTGACCAGTGCCTGCTTTTCTTCCACCTTCCCAGACCTTTCTGGGAGGCAGCAGCAGATTCAGCCTCAGCGGCTCTCAAGAAACAAACTTGATTAGATTCTTTATGGATAAATCACAGGGTATTTATTTTTATCTCTCTCAAAGACTGAAAGCTTCATTAGATTTCACACTGAGGGCCGGCTAGAATATTTATATCATAATTTGGAACAGATTTGTTGGCCCAAAAGCTCCCATTTAAAAATCTGTCCACAGAAATCTCCTTTATGACAGAAACTCTCTGGTCCCTGGCTGCAGAAAGCAAATATTAACAGAGCACTTGGTGCCCTGACAGAGACAGGCTAAATTAGAGAAAAAAATTAAAAAGAGCAGGATGCCATAGATCTGCTGGGGGAAATGGGACAATTCATTTAGAAAACCATCAAAAATACCAGGGCTTTTTAAATGTTTTTTATGTGCCACAGTTGAAAATGAAGATGGAAAATGGCACGAAAATGAGAAATTAAAAATATAATAATTACAATCATTCAGCTTGTTGCATTGCTGATGCCTCCTGTTTACAGCATCTGCTTTTCACTGTGGATATTCATGGGGTTGTAGAGATTAATTATCATTTGTGGGGTTCCACATTTCTCTGTTGTATCCCCTCTCCAGACATAAACCAGCTTTGTGCTGTGTTATGGACTTCATTATCAGTGCCATTACTGGAAAACAGGAGTCTGGCTGTTGTGTTGAGTGCTTAACCTGGGCACGTTGTTCACAACCCGTGCGTCCGAGTGTCGTGCCTGGGTCTGCTCGTGCCTGACAGAGATTCACACATTAATTAATACCCATGTGGACTGGTTACCCACGGCTGGACTGCAATAACCCCTTTCCAGGCCTTTTCTTGATGCAGAAATGCAGTTCAGGTTCCAGTCCACAGCTTTATCCCTCCCTCCCTCCATGCTGTCCTTCCACAGCTTTCTCGCTCCCTCCCTCTCTCCGTGCTGCCGTAAGGATGAGGTTTCATTAGGAACAGCCTGGGGCGACAAGGGGTACCCTGCTCATCACAAGTCCATGTCACCCACCAGGAACTCTGCTTCCTTACAGATGCTTCCCTCTCAAAGCAAAAAGAACACTTAGAAATAATAAGTTAAATTGGTCTCACTGAGCCAGAGAAAGGGTTGAAATTTGCCGCTGCTCTTCGCTCCGCTGCTGCTTTAACAGCTCCGTTCTTTCCCTCCTGGGACGCTTTTCCCTTCTTTTGCCTTTTATTTTCTCCTCCCTCGCTGCCCTCCCCAGGCACGCTGTGCAGGACCAAGCCCACGGACCTGGTGTTCATCATCGACAGCTCCCGCAGCGTGCGCCCGCACGAGTTCGAGAAGATCAAAGTGTTCGTGTCGCGCGTGATCGAGGGGCTGGACGTGGGCCCCAACGCCACCCGCGTGGGCGTCATCAACTACGCCAGCGCCGTCCGCAGCGAGTTCTCCCTGCACACCCACCAGGGCAAGGCGGCGCTGCTGCAGGCCGTGCGCGGCATCCAGCCCCTGTCCACGGGCACCATGACCGGCCTGGCCATCCAGTTCGCCATCAGCCGCACCTTCAGCGCCGCCGAGGGCGCCAGGGCCAGGGCGCCCAACTTCAACAAGGTAAGCAGGCAAAGTGCTGCCTGAAACGAGGGGAAGAAAACTTCACAACAGTGTTAGAATTGTGAGATAAAAAAGCAGGTGCTTTATTGAAAGCTTTCAAGGTGCGTATTGTGGCTCTATGCCCCACTGGCATCGGGTTTCTACAGTTTTTATAAGTTTAACAAATTAACGTATCAATCGAATATTGTCCAATATAAAGAGCAGCCCATTAGGTCATCCTGGCCCTGGGTTCTGCTCCATTGATGTCAGTCCAGGATTCTTTGCCTTATTTCTTGCTTTGTCTTCCCAGATTCTGGTTTCAAAACCAAAATGTTCTCTCCTTGGCAGTTGCACCAAACAATATTTCAGGAATGTGTTATAAGGTTGGCTTATTGTTCTAAAATCTACGAGAAAGGGTAGGAAAAATACTAACAGTGGTCTACAGAGCTACAAATATATGAAAAATGTATAAGAACCAAAAGTCTTAAGGCATCAAAGGATCTGATTCTTCCCACTCCTTGCTTGTGATTCCTCATGGAGTGTCTGGGAAAAACAGAAAGGTGATTTTCTGCTTTGTTTGTGTGTGGACACACGGGGGTGAATTGTCACAGGAGGAGCAAACCTCTCGATTCTTCCTGAAAACAAAGCTCAACTTTGGGAGTTAGTGAAAGAAAATACAATACTCATTACAATATTTTCAGTCTTAGTCTCTGGTTTTGTTCTTCACTCAGCCTGACACTTCACACACAGTGTTGGTCTCTGCTGTAGACTGGACAGACATTTCCACTGAGCTGTCTGTGAAAATGCTGGATTTAATCTCAGGAATCTCTTCCACACAATTAAATACCCCTTTCCTCATGCACTCTTTTCCTGCTGCCAGACAAATCTCCCCCAACCCTTGCTGTTCCCTGTCACCTCTGGTTGGGTGGTACAAACAATTCTGAATTTGCAGTGTCTCCCTGAAATCTTCTTTCCTGGACAGCTGAAAAAGCATGAGAATAGCAGAAGGCTTTTGAATTATTTCTTTTAGGCATTAAAAAACAGGAAAAATGAAAATCATAACATGCTTTTCCCTCTTTCCTTCCACTTTGGAGCTGATCAAAGAGGCAGAATCACAGAAAGGGTGGGGCTGGAACGGATCTCTGGAGCTCAACCTCTGCTCAAGTGGTTGCCCAGGACCATGCCCAGGTGGCTTTTGAATATCTCCAAGGTGGAAAAATACCCAACCCTTTGTAGTTCTTGGTTCCCTGGTTATTTTTTGCCTTTTCCCACCATGCCTTGAAGCCCAGCCAGCTTTCCCCTTCTGTCTTGGGCTGACCCCATCCCCTGGGAGGAGGAACAGGTCATGCAGGGATTTTGGGAGGTGAAGCTTCCAGAAACACTGGACACGGTCCTTGCTCCTTCCCACAGCAGAAATCCTGCGAGTCCTTGTGAAAATGTGGCTGTGCACCACGTGGGACACTGCTCAAAACATCACACGGTCCTCTGCTCTTGCTGTGCTTTGTGCAGCAAATGTCACCCCAGGCCAGGGAAAAGCACAATTTGTTTCCTTAGGAGCTCAGAGAAAAACCTGCTCATACCTTTCTCAAAACCCACGGGGCGCCCAATTACTTTTGCCTTGTTTTTAAGGAAGAACAACAAACAGATTGTCAAACTGCTGAGCAAATCAGGGGCTTATTGCACTTCCTGCCCAGCGCTCCTCGGAGCTGCTGGAACATCACGTTCCACAGCCCTAATGAGCCATCGCTCCCTCCTTATCCACGGGATCGCCTGCAAATGCCAGCCCCGAGCTGGGATACCTGGGCATGCCCAGGAATCCTCGGGAGTCTGAGTTACCGAGAGTAAATCGTGTCGTGAGAACCGGGGCATTTCTACCTGACAGAAGAAAGAGGGATCCAGGACGTAAGGAATTCACAGGGAAACGGAAGGTGCTGGTTAAAATGAGAACAAGATTTGACCTTGAAAAGTAAAAGTTTCTGAGTTTTCCCCGGGCAAAATTGAAGATCAGGGCAAAATTCAGAAGTTTGAGGCAGCGGAAGCTTCATCCTTTCTTAATTCCCCTCCCATGGCTGAGCAGTGTCAGCTCCCCAGGATCCAGAGGCTCCTCCAACCTGGCCCCTGCTCTTTCCCAAGCCAGGCACACACCAGGACTCAGTTTTTTCAGTGAGGCAAGGGCATAACACAGAGAATTACAGAGATCCCAGGACTGCAAATAATTTGGAGGTAGGTTGAAAAATCATTTTTAAAAAGGACATTTTTTCACATTGACTCAAGCTGGTGGGCATGGCAAACACCTACGGTGGGAATCCTAGGAAGAAATCAGGATTCCCTGATTATTGGGATAACCAAATGTGATATTAAGATCTGTTTTTCACACTTTCTGTCAGGCTGTCACAGACAGGCTCCTGGCTGGTGGATGCTTGTTCTCACTATTACATTAGTGATCACCACAGGGTCACTGATTCATTCCCGATGCCCAATCCTGACTCTTTGTACCCAGAAGTTCTGTTTCATCAGAAAGCAACGTGAACGTGGAGTTCTTTAGAGCAGATTTCCCCACAGAGGCATTGTGAGGATCTTTCCCATGAGATCCAGGTGTGGATGCTGCAGCTCCTCCTCCTCCTCTCTGAACTCTGGCTGAGGTGGAGATGCCCCCCTGACCTGGAGATGGAAAGGAGCTGATGAAAGCTGGGGAACCGCAGGGTTTAGGGAGGGAAACGCCCCGAGGACTCGAGGCAGCTCCATCCTGTGACAGCACTGAGCAGGACAAGGCTCCTGACAGGGCCCTGCCGGTTTGATAACACCTCTTGTCTCCTGCCAGGCTGGGTTTGATAAGCTCTAATTGACAGCACTGCTGCGGCTGCAGGAGCCAGAGCAGCCTGGCTGGAGTTGAGGCTGAGCCAAGGGCTCTCTCTCCTGGCAAAAGGCTCCACTGCATGGATAGCTCAGCTCCTGCTCCTTTGCAATGTCCATTCCCCCCACACCTGCCACAGGTGAAGCTTTTCCTTATTCTGGCCACAGCAGAAAGGAAAGACTTGAATTTATTTTTTTCCCCCTTGGAAGCAGCCAGTTACAGAACTGTGATGCTCCTGGGAATTTTTAATTGTGCAGCCCTTAGGAAGTGCTGATACTGAACTTAGATTGTAAAGCCCTGAATCTTTCCTGGTGCTCCCATGTTTGGCACAGCAGGGTAGCTCTGAGCAGGGCAGCAGATGGTTTGGGCACTGCAGTATTTTCCTGGAACAGGTGACTGCTGCATCCTAAATCCAGAGGGTGCTGGGCACTGCCCAGGCCCCCCAGGGAATGGTCCCGGCCCCAAGGCTGCCAGAGCTCCAGGGGCGTTTGGACAGCGCTGCCAGGGATGCCCAGGGTGGGGTTGTTGGGGTGTCTGGGCAGGGACAGGGCTTGGATCAATGATCCCTGTGGGTCCCTCCCAACTCAGGATGTTCTGTGATTCCATAATTCTCCCTCTTTCCATGCATGACCTTGGTGTGTGTGGGGCAGGGAAATTCACTCATGCCCTGCCCCAAGATGATTTTTTCCACCTGAGGATGTAAAAGAGCCATCACAGCATCCCAAGTGAGCAGCTGGTGGCTCTGGTTTAATCTTCAGAGAGGTGGAGAGCACACATGGCCCAGAAGGGAACAGCAAATCCTGCCTTAATGACCAGCTGATTGCCCATCCAAACCCCCTCTTGCTGCCAGAGAGATTTTTTCCTTTTTGCTGTTTCTTTACTTCCTCTGTGACTGAGAATGTTTGCTTGGAATGTGGAAGGGTTTTTTCCTGCCCCTGCTGGTTCTCTTTGCCCGTTCTGCATTTCATCCCAAGCAGTTGCTTTGGACTTGGCAGTGGTGTCACAATAAAACATTTGTAAGGAAAAGTGACAGGAGCAGAAGAACTGGCAAAGAACAAGAATTAAGGTCTTGTGACAGAGTCTCTTTCAGAAGAAAAATAAAGAGAAAAATGGACAAACAACGAGCAGGAACAGGACTCTGGGAGGCTTTTAACTGGTTCAGGGCTCCATCTAATCCAAGGTGAAATCCAGTTCCCACACAAACCAGCTGCCACTTTAATCACGGGGTTAGCAGGGGTAGGATTTAATCTCTGCTGTTGATGGTGGAACAGAGAATCAGAAATTCTGGCACTGACACACAGCGTGACCTCAGGCAGGTCTTGTCCCCTCTCTGTCCCCATCCTTCAGCTCCTCCACCTATAAAATGGGATGAAGTCTTCATCTCATGATTCTATGACATTTCCTGAGACTCCTTGAAGTCCCACACTGAGCTGGACTTGTCCTGAGTGTCAGCTGGGGGTTCATGAAGTTCTTTAGTTTGGCTTGAGCTTGAGTTTGTGTATGAACAACATGACCTTTCCTTGGGGCTCCTCAGGGGGAGATGCACCTGTTGTCCCTTAATGAAACCAGTCAGTGCCTGGCAGTTTAACCTTTCCAGCTCAGAAAGAAGTTAATTCCACTTAAAAAACAGTTTGTGCCATCTCTGAAAAATGGGATGAGCTGCTGGGATTCCCTTTCCCTTTATTTTTGGAATGCAAAACCTCCTCTCCTAACCCAGCCCTTCCCCAAACAACAGGAATATTGATGCCCACCCATCACCCCTCCCCCGTGTGCAGGTGGCCATCGTGGTGACCGACGGGCGGCCCCAGGACGGGGTGCAGGACGTGTCCGCCCGGGCCAGGGCCGCGGGCATCGAGATCTTCGCCATCGGCGTGGGCAGGGTGGACATGGCCACGCTGAGGCAGATGGCCAGCGAGCCCCTGGACGAGCACGTGGACTACGTGGAGAGCTACAGCGTCATAGAGAAGCTGACCCACAAGTTCCAGGAGGCTTTCTGTGGTAAGTCCTGGCCACGAGCCCGGCATTCCCTGGAGCTGCTCAGGGCTGCCAGCCAGATGTTCAGGGAATTATGGAATGGTTTGGGTGGGAAGGGACCTCAGAGCCCATCCAGTGCCACACCTGCCATGGGCAGGGACACCTCCCACTGTCCCAGCTGCTCCCAGCCCCGTCCAGCCTGGCCTTGGGCACTGCCAGGGATCCAGGGGCAGCCACAGCTTCTCTGGGCACCCTGTGCCAGGGCCTCCCCACCCTCCCAGGGAACAATTCCTGCCCAATATCCCACCCAACCCTGCCCTCTGGCACTGGGAAGCCATTCCCTGTGTCCTGTCCCTCCAGCCCTTGTCCCCAGTCCCTCTCCAGTCTTTCCCAATGGAAGTTGTACCTGTGATCACCCTTCAGCCCTCTGCTTCCTTGCTCCAAGGTCTGCAGGATCACGGGGCACTGTGGAAGACAGAGACTATTTGAAGTTGCCTTTCAGGAATTGCAGGTTTTGGTCAGGGGATTTCAGGTTTTTAGGTAAATAAGTATCCATATTTCACTGGCGCTGAAGAGTTTGTAAACATGACCTACGCATCCCTTGAAGCACTGGGAAACACACTGGAAAACAGGATCTTTGCACAGCTAAGCTAAGTGTGTTGCCCTTTGTGTTTAAGCCTTTTTGGACAGTTGAGAGAATTTGCTGTGTAATTCCTCCCTCCAGTGTTGCCTTCTGAATTCCCAGTTAAATAGGGAAGGTTTCAGTTCCCTGTTAGAGGCTGAGCTGCCTGTGCCTGACTCTGCCTGTGGGTTTGGAAGCCTTGGGAGGCAGGAATCTCTCCTGGCTGGAGCAGGATCTAATTCCTTTCTGCACAGCACATTAAAAGAGCCCGACCACCCTACAAACACCTCCCTACAAACACCACCCTGCAAACACCACCCTACAAACACCTCCCTACAAACACCACCCTGCAAACACCACCCTGCAAACACCACCCTACAAACACCACCCTACAAACACATCTTCACTCCTCCAGGCGCTGCTGAAGGAGTGAGAATGTTTTATTGCTTCCAAATATACCCACCAGGCAGTAGGAAGTGGTCTATAAATATCATTTTCTGTCAGCAAGAGAGGCCCAGGGGCTTCTCACTCCCATTCCCCGGAAGAGAAGACGTGTGGCAACACTTCCTGAAAGGTGTGATCCACCTGTGCCCGTGGAATTACAAACACACACGGCTGGGCCTGGAGAGCTCCCCGAGACCAATTTCTCTGAGAGGTGTAAAATTTCATGATTCAGCTTCCAGGCTGAAAGTGATGAAGGTGAGCAGGTTTTTGTCATGGAAAATTGGCTCCTCTGTATAAAGGAGGGAAATTTTGAGTACAGAGTGAGTCATGTATTATAATCAGGTGTTAATACAAAGTGAGTCGTGTATTATCAGGTGCCACTGCAGCAGAAGCTGATGGAAGAGGGGAACAAATACTTCAGACAAAAGGAGGGATAGAGACAGAATTTGAGAAGGTGGAATCCAGGCTGTGAATATTTGTGGGAGTTTGTGTTGGCTGCCCTGGTATCAGGAGTCAGCCAGAGGTGGAGAGGCCTCACAATGTTGTTTGAAGTTCTGGCATTCACAAAGTTAAAGGGGGGAAATCCTTTCTGTGCCTGGATTTCCATGTTTCTAACATGCAGATGGCAAAGCTCTTCCCATGGTGAAAGCCCTCAGAGGTGGAAGCACTAAGGATTATTGCAGGGAGCAGAGAACAGCCCTGGATGAATGTCCCAGTCCCTGTTACCATGTTCTGCACATGGAGCTGCCCCAAACCACCCCTGGAGATGAACCCAACCCTCCCTGCTCGGCCACACTGCAGGATTTGTGGAGACTGACAGCAGGGAAAACTGTCCAAGGGCTTTCCAGAGTGCTCAGGAGACTCATGGGGAACAGCGAAACCCTTGGTGCTCCAGCCTCTGGTGAGATTAACCAGAGACCTGAGCCCAGAGTTACAGGCAGCTCCATGGGCAGTAAAATTCCCAGTGATCTGGGCTGGAAAGATCCACCAGTGGTGGCACGGGCTGGGAAGTGGAAAGGCCCGAAAATGTACAAAATGTGTAAAGTAGAACACAAAGGGCTTGAAATACCAAAGAATCCCCTTAAGATTCTGCACCACCTCCCATCCATTTGATCTAACCCAGTGCTTGGATTTCTGCACAGATTTCCCTGGTATTTGTAGATGGATTTGCTTCAACCAGCCCTGTTTACTTTGGGGGTGGTTTCAGCCTCAGTGCTGAGGCTGTGACGGTGCTGTCGCTCACCCAGCTGCTGGCTCCGAGTGCTGCCATTCAGCTGCTGCTTGCTCAGCATCCCAGCAGCCACATCCACGGTAGGATCAGCAGCAGGAATGTTTGTAGAGAGTGGATTTGAGAGCTGCTCGTGTGAGGGGAGCTCTAAAGTGAATTCCGAGTGTGTTCAGACATGAATCCCATCCAGGAAAGGCAACTGTGCATGGGGCTGAGCTCACTGATCAGAACTGGATTGCATAGCTGGAAAAATTGGGTAATGGCCAGCTCAGATGGTCAGCTGGAAACCAAACCTCATCTGGGAGCTTTGGCGAGTGAAATGTGCTGTGATTTGCTCCTCAGACAGCTGGGGTTTGCCCTCAGGATGGGAAGTATTTCTAGTCCTGGCTGTGCCTTGGAGTCAGGAGACTTGTGGAAATTCCTTCCTTGTCTTTATACCTCAGTCACTGCCCAAGATCAATGATCTGTGGTTTTTATCTTGCTGCAGAGCAGATTTAGCTATGGACCAAGCTCCTGATCGCTGGTGTGGCTGGGGCAGCCTGGGCTGGTCTCTGGTTAACCCCCCTCTCCTTGCAGTGGTGTCCGACCTGTGTGCCACGGGGGACCACGACTGTGAGCAGGTGTGTGTCAGCACCCCGGGGACCTACAGGTGTGGCTGCAGGGAGGGCTTCACCCTCAACAGAGATGGCAAGACCTGCACAGGTGGGTGACCCTTTCATCTGCACTGAGCCTGTTGTGATGTGATGGTGGGGACAGGACCGAGCCAGGACAGGGGCTCTGTTCAGAAAAGGAAACCCTGCACTTACAGACCAGAATCACTGAGAAAACACTGCTGTGAACTCTTGTTGAGTTCTCATTGATTAAACCCCTTTCCTCAGAAATAAATGGCATTAGGGTTCTATTGTCCCACACCATTTGTTGAGGTCTTAGTTGCTGTCTTCTTCTGCCCTCTCCTCTGTTTTCCCTCAGCTTGCAGTGGTGGGCTGGGGTCTGCTCTGGACCTTGTGTTCCTGATCGATGGCTCCAAGAGTGTGAGGCCTGAGAACTTTGAGCTGGTGAAAAAATTCATCAACCAAATTGTGGACTCCCTGGAGGTGTCGGACAAACAGGCCCAGGTTGGGCTGGTTCAGTACTCCAGCTCTGTCAGGCAGGAGTTCCCCCTGGGGCAGTTCAAGAACAAGAAGGACATCAAAGCAGCAGTGAAGAAAATGTCCTACATGGAAAAAGGGACCATGACAGGCCAGGCTCTGAAGTACCTCGTTGACAGCTCCTTTTCCATCGGCAACGGAGCTCGGCCCGGGGTCCCCAAGGTGGGGATTGTCTTCACTGATGGACGGTCACAAGATTATATCACAGACGCTGCTAAGAAAGCCAAGGACTCAGGTAGGTCTCCTGAATTCTCAGTGGCTTCCTTCTCCCTTGGCCCAGGCACAACTCTTTCCCTGGAGATGCCTGTTAGGATACAGACAGCTCACTGACTGCAGAGTAATTCTGGGGAAATATTCCCTGACTATTCTTGCTCATAAAGAACATGGAGCACTTCAGCCTGGGCATCAGGTGCATCTTGGTTTGCCAGCAGCTGGTTTTGGTTCCCCTCTGTCTTTGGAGGAGTTTCTGCTGGGCAGGACAGAGTTTCAACCCCCCTGGCACAGGATGCACACTGGTGTAATTGCTCCACACAGATGTGGAGAAAACTGCAGGGGGAAATTCATATTAGAAGGTCAGAGCGTCCTCAGGGTTGGACAGGGCTTGGAGCACCCTGGGATAGTGGAAGGTGTGGGATGAGATGAGCTTTAATGTCCCTTCCCACCCAAACCAGTCTGGGATTCTGGGTTTGTCTGGGGTTGGTGATGAAATCCAGCTCAGCATCAGAGGCACACGTGAGGCAAAGACAACAAATAACAGGAGTTGTAGGACCAAGTGTGGCTTGGCTGCATCAGCCCCAAGGCCTGGAAAAGGAAAAGAAGCAATAAAACAATAAATAAAGCACAGACAGTTTAAGGAGTGACATGGACTCCCTGGCCAAGCCCCAGGCACATTAATAAGAAACTTTCTCCACCTTCTGCTGTTATGGTAAAACTGCACAGTGCCCACACACTGATGTATTTATATGTCTCAACCCCATGAAATATTAATGCCTTGAGATCTGCCCCTTTGCTGCCCTGCTGAGCACGTTCCCAGTCTCTGAGGTGCCTGTGTTAAGTGGATCCAGCCCATGGGAATTCACTCAGGAACTGCTGAATCCTTTCCTTCCTTTTAACTTCGCTTTCCACCACTAGATGGGACTAAGGGCCAGCACATAACCAGAAAGGTCAGAAAGCTCGTGAAAAACCAATGTTTACAAAGCACTCTGACATCTTATGGGGATGTTCAGCTCTCCTAAAGCAAAAGGTTCTTATAAACTGTATTTTTAGAATTTATTCCTCCATGGTGATAAAACTTTATGCCTTGTCTCTCCCTCCTCTCTTGTCCCTGCCAGGAAATCTCTTATCAGTCCATAAGTTATTTCTGTGTGATAAATAACAAGTGCTTAAACTGAGACTCTGAAATTGTTCAGTGAGTTGAGCTTTGGAAAAACAAATATTGGATATATCCAGAGGTGGAAAGACAAGGCAAATAGGGGAGCAGAGGAACATTACCAGTGCCTGAACATGGACAAGTAGAGGCAAATATTACAAATCAGGGGTGAAAGATCACACAAAATGGGAAAACTGCACTTCAGTTCAATAGAAACAGGTTTAAGGCAGAGGTGGCTGATCAGTCACAGCACAAAACCTGGACATGTTCTTAACTCCCAGTGGGGGCTGCAGTTTTAAACAGAGACAGCTCAGTTTTGCTGACCCCCATTGGAGGGGGGACCTGGCTGCTCATGGGCTCATTAACAGGGCCTCATTAACAGGGGCTGAGCCTATTTTGGAAGCTTCCACTGGCTCCTTTTGCTGTTTTATCACTTCCATGTCAGTTGGCTGTGTGACTGTGTCAGGGTGTTACCATCATCTGTCCCTTCTGCTATTGTTGCTGTTAAAAATAACAGCTCTTTGCTGTTAAAAATAACTAGTTCCATAGTAGCTAGTTCTCAAGGTTATTGTTCTGTAAACATAGCCATGTTATTGTAGAATTATCTTGTCATTGCATTCCTTTCCCATGGACACAGACCCTTCATGGACATTTTCTTTGACCACTGTAGTTGAAGGAGGAAGAACTGATTTCCTCCAATGACTAGTGATTTCAAAAAGGGTATATAAGAAATAAAGAAGGTGGGTCTTGCCCCCTTCCTTCCTTTCCTCTGAACTTGAACACAGCTCTCTCTGGCTCTTCTTTCTGCGCCTCCAGCATTCCAGTAGCGTTATGCTATCTCCAAAATGTTGTTCTTGTGGTCATTGTCTGGTAAATTCTGGGAAGACTTTGCCTCCAAAAATACTGTTTGCCAAGAGCTTGAGAGCTCTGAGAAAGGATATAAATTTATCAGCACAGTTATCTGGGTATCATTCCTAATGCACGGTGCAAAATGCTCCCAAGCAATTCATTAGAGATGCTTTTTGTATCCCAAGGAAAGGACACATCCCATCCCTGTGCCAGCCAGACATGGTTAAGGTCACCTTACCCCTGGACAGATCTGGAGAGCAGCACAGGTCTGGTTGACCTGGCTGAAAAGAGTCTGGAAAAAGGATGAAAAGAGGTGATTTCCCAGTTAAGATCTGGAGATGTGTGGGGACTGGGGATCCAGGGGCAGGACCAGGATGTACAGCCTGGCAGGGGTGGCAGCACTGACAGGATCCTGTTCCCTGCAGGGTTTAGGATGTTTGCTGTGGGAGTTGGCAATGCCGTGGAGGACGAGCTGAGGGAAATTGCCTCAGAACCAGTGGCTGAGCACTATTTCTACACAGCTGACTTCAGAACCATCAGCAGGATTGGGAAGAAGCTGCAAATGAAGATCTGTGTTGGTGAGAGGGGGGATTGGGAAGGGGGGTTCAGTCACAGCGTTTGAAGGCTGGGAGCAGAAGGATGAAAATGCCCTTGCAGGTGGATGTTACAAAAATCTCTCTGTTCTCAGTGTAGGGAGCTGGCAGAACACATGGAAGGATCAGGAGACATCAATATTTTGTGTGGTTATCCGAAGCAAAGCAACCCCCACTGCTCAGCCATGTCCCCCTCTCACTATTCCCTTCTCCTTCCCTTTTCCTCCACCTTTCTGCCCTTCTCTACCTCCTTCTTCAGAAATTAGGGATTGTTCCTAAAGATGGGATTTTCCTTTTTTCCTGGGGAGTCTGGGAGGGACAACAGCTCCAGGGCCCTGTGCCTGCAGAGCCAGGTTTGCAAGGCAGAGACTCTTTGCCATCGCTCCTTTAAAAAGTAGGATCAGTGCAAGAACAAGAGGACAGGACCTGTATGAAACCCCCAACAAATTGTACTTAAAAGTCTTTTAAATATATTTAGGTTTCAGCCTTCAAAAAAAAGTAAATTTCAGAAAAAATATTTGTTTGGAAAATATCGATCTGGGTAAATATATTAACATTTGAGTATTAAAAATAAAAGAAAGGCAAGGAAATATTTGCATTTTTTTGATTTCCAGTGCCAGCTTGTATTTATCAACAGCTGGTCAGAAATCTTCTGGTAACGTCCAGCTTTAGTTTACTCCTGGCTTGTTTAAACCCCTGGTAGTTTGGTGCAAGTGATTCCTTTCCTTTAAGAAGTATTTGTTTTATTTACTCCTTCCATTTGCTCAACTCAGTGTGGCCTTGTAACCACTGCCTTTCTTTTCCCAGTCATCTCAGTACCCTTTTTTTCCCCCTATTCCAGTCCAAGTTAATTTTCCTTGAAGAATATATGTAAATTAGTGACATAAATTAGCAGACTGATTAATGCTTGTTGTTCCACCCACTCAAGAACTGGAATAATTGAAGCAAAGCTCAAACAAGTCTTGACTCTCAGCTGGCAGCAGTGCCTCCGATTTTTATTTGATGTTATTGCGAAGACAGAGCTTGTTTGTACTTGGTCAGATTTAAATTTTGGGGGCAAATTTTAAGCATCAGGAGGAAAGCTCAGTGGGTTTTCAGGGAACTGGAAATCCAGGAAGAGTTTTCATGGCCTAAATAACAGGAAGATGTGACATTCTCCTGTTATCTGAGGTTATTATCTGGTTATCAGTCAGATAATTAGAAAAAAATATGTTTTTATTTCCTCCCTATTTCTGACAAAGAAAATAAGAATTGTTCAATGTCACTGCTCTCAGTGATTTTGATTAAATCCTTTTTTTTTTGTGCCACTTCACTGATCTTTTTGACATTGTGATCCACAGAGGAAGATCCGTGTGAATGCAAATCTATTGTGAAGTTCCAGGCCAAAGTAGAAGACCTCATCAATTCCTTGCAGCAGAAACATATCCTTTGTCCAGAGCTCGGTGGGTTGGGCTGTGGGGAAGGGCTGTTCCTGGGGCAAGGAGTGGGGTTTGGGTTCAGGAGGATGGACAAAGACACCTGGGGGCTGGAGGTGGCACTCAGTGCTCTGGGCTGGGGACAAGGTGGGGATTGATCAAAAGTTGGACTGGATGATCCTGGAGATCTTTTCCAACGTGATCCTGGGATTCTGGGAGGATGGGTCACTGAGGCAGCTGGGCTGTGAGGGCTGAGAGCAGCCGTGGCTGCCATGGACTTAGGGCAGAAAAAGCCCCTGCAGCTGATCCCTTCATTCCTCCCAGCTGATCCCTTCAGTCCTCCCAGTTGATCTGTTCAGCCTTCCCAGCTGATCCCTTCAGTCCCCCCAGCTGATCCGTTCAGCCCTCCCAGCTGATCTGTTCAGTCCCCCCAGCTGATCCCTTCCGTCCTCCCAGCTGATCCCTTCAGTCCTCCTGGCTGATCCCTTCAGTCCTCCCAGCTCCATGGACAGGATCCTTTCTATGGCAGTGAACGTCTTCAGTGCAAACAGCCAGCGCTGCCTAAACTCCTGCAAGGCCTGGAGAAAGAGAGGGTCTTCTGCAGCCAAGCACTGTAGAGTTGGTGCTCTGGGCAACTCACAAGGATAGATCCACCCATTCCAAGTTCCCCAGCTGGCTAAAACTCAGTTATGGGAGATAAATTCTGAGGGAAATGTTCCCCGCAAACATCTCCAGTGAGGTGAGTTGGATCTCACCTGGAGTGATCCAGTGGGACTGAATTCTGCCCTGCTGGCCCCTTCCTATGGCACAGAGTGGCTGAAAGAGAAACAAGAGCCAGAAAAAAATTGTGAGTGAATTGTGATTCAAACTCTTCCTGGAGAGAGGAATTCATGGATTCTCGAGGTGGCTCTCAGAGGGCAGGGGAGATTTTTCACTACTAAGGAGGGGATCTAATTTTAAAAGCAAAGTTCTAATTTATTCACACATTTCTGGGCTTTGCTGTGCCACTTGAACAGTTTAGTTCCTCCTCTTGAAGTGAAATTGAGTGAAATCCATGACTTGTGTTATGCAAAGGTCACAGTAAATCACAGTTCTCACCCAGTGGGTTGCCTCTCCCCAGCAAGTCATGGAAAGCAATTAGTGAAAGGAGCAGAAAATTGCCACCACACGCTCTGGAACTCCAGGAAAAGCACTTTGCTCCTCTCCTCAGGCACCACGTGCTGCTGGAGGTCAGGAACTCTGTCAGCCCCTCCAAACACTCCCCAGTCATTCTCCCATTTTTACTCCTCCTCTCAGAGTAAATGTGAGGATGTGTGGGGATGTGTGTGCACAGGCATCTTCTACCTCCAGTAAAAGTTATCAGCCTGGACAGGTCTGGAAATGCCAGCGTGGATGGTGACAGATTCCCTCTGCTCCTGCTCCGAGCAAGGCAGCATAATTCCATCCTGACCTGTGCTGCCAGCCAGGGAGGCCTGGAGCAATGGATCATGGAATTACTGAGTGGTTTGAGTGGGAAGGGAACTTAAAACTCATCCCACCCCACCCCTGCCCTGGCAGGGACACCTCCCACTGTCCCAGGTGCTCCCAGTCCCGTCCAGCCTGGCCTTGGGCACTGCCAGGGATCCAGGGGCAGCCACAGCTTCTCTGGGCACCCTGTGCCAGGGCCTGCCCACCCTCCCAGGGAACAATTCCTGCCCAATATCCCATCTGTATCTCTCCTATTTTGGTTAAAAATTTTCCCCTTGGCCTATCCCTTGTGCCTACACAAAAGGTCTCTCTCCCAACACCCACTGTCATTTTTCCTCCTTAACTCCTCCTCACTGGAAGCTGTGGCCAAAAGGATTGAAGCCCTGGAGAACAAGATCATCTAAAATCCCAACACAGCATTTTTTACCTCCTTCCCAATGTAACAGATCTAGAACTGCTCCACTTGTCAGGGAGGGCAGCTCAGCCCCAGGGCTCTGGCAGCTTTCATTAAGGTCTAGTCTACCTGCATTTGTTTAAAAGGAAGAATTATAACAGTAGAGCAGACATTGTATAAAGGGCAGAGCACTGGGTGTGACTGACAGTCAGACCATGCTAAAGTTTTTTGCATCCTATAGAGTGCATATATTAACAAAAACTTGGAAAGATTTGTTTTTGATTTAAAGCTTAATATATATGTGTGTTAATGAGTACTTGAGTACGAGTTCTGTGAATCCTCACTGTGTTCTTCTGCAGCTTTTGTTTCTATGCATGAGATAATTTAATTTAAAAGTCGGAGTGACTTCAAATCACCTCAGATGCTGAGTGTAAAATGCCATAGCTGATCACCTTATTGTCAGTAATGAGGTGAGATACAATCCTGCCCCTGAGCGTGCTCTGCAGACAGGGGAGGACGGGCTGCTGGGTTTCTCCATAGCTGTTGTACAATAAAGGGAAAAGCTCAGCGTTCCCAGCAGGGAATGGTGGCAGTCCCAGTCCCCGAGCTGAGCCTGCTCTGGGTGATGTGCCAGGGGCCCTGGGTGGCTCTGGGTGACACGAGCAGGAGATGTGCCCTGCTCTGCTCTCCACAGCCTCAGCTGGAGCTACAGAACCTCACCCACGGCCCCGGGAGCGCTGCTGGAGCTGCCGCGGGAGCAGAGCCTCCCTTGCTGTGTCCACCAGAGGCTCCCTGGCTGCTCCTCATCCCACACCTCTAAGCACCTTCAGAGTTCATCCCGAGACCCTTCTGACCCTCCTCCTGATCCTGGATTCCCTGGGAATGTGGACTGGAGCACCTGGGGCTGCCTGTCTGCTGCAGCGTACCTGCCCACGGATCCCACGGCGCCACGGAACGCCAGCACGAGGCCTTGGGATGGGAGGGCCTTTGGGGGTTTATTTTTTGTATCAAAATATTTATACGTGAGAGGGTGTGAGAAGCTTTTCAGGATGACTTGGCCTGTTCAGAAGTGTCACCAGAGCAGATGTGTTTTGTGGGAATATTAAAAGTTTGCTGGAAATTTGAAAGGCCACTTTCTTCCTTTGTGTGAGCATTGAGGTGGTTGCCTGACAACAACACCTCTCCAAAGCCTCGTTAGTGGGCAGGAAATCATCTCATGTCACATCCTCTTACCTCACTGAAAAGAAGAAATGAGTCCAGAGAGAAAGCCAGACCCTTCTCTCGAAACAAAAAGCTGCTTTTGCAATAAAAACCATTTATTTTACTCCTGAACACACAGGGATGGGTCAAGCATTGAGTCAGGGACTGCAATCAGTTCTTGATGGCAAAACCTCACCCTCTCAGGCAAATCTTGAATATCTCAGACTTCAGGGTAAGCCCTCCAGTCCTGAACTTCTTGGGATTGTCTAATTTTACACATAAACTCTAGGTATTTTGTATTTGTGTCTTGACAGGAGCAGATCCACTTGTGAGATGATCCAGTGTTCACATTTTAGAGCAACAAAGCAACACCTGAGCCCACTTCTCTTTATAAATGATAACAATCCTTCAGACATCAACTACCTCACCCAGGGGAGCCAGTCACCCCTGCTGCCTTCCAAGGAATATTTTCCTTCTTATGTGGGATCGCTTTCCATCTTGCAGATAATGTATTTATAATGGGAGCAGAAAAACCTCTGCAGGAAAGTAGAAGTTTCTGCATGTTCTGGTTCTCAGCTATTTCTCAGTTTTTTTCCCCAGATTCTCAGCACCATTCACCTCCATCTGATAAGATGACAACAGCATTATTTGTCTTTTATTTACAGCTATAATCACTTTGCCCGTGATGGAAATGAGTCCCTGTGGTTAATTTTTTTATGTGTCTATTTATTTATTCTTTAAATGCCTTAAAAGTGACATTTAATCGCCTCAGGATCTAAAAGATTGGCTTGATTTTCATTCCCGACATGACACCATGGCAATGCCTACATGAGAAGATCTCACTGTTGTCATTCTGCTGTTTAAGCTGTTTCCCTGATTTTTCAGGAAATGGGATAAATTCCTGTGAAGTGAGGGCTGGATCCCCATCCACCCACCTTGTCCTCTTCCAGTTAAACCCAACAACTTCCATAAAACTCAGTGCTGCTCATTTCTTTGGGAAGCAGAACAATTTCCAGCTCTTTCTGGGGAGGCTGATCCAGGCAGGGCCATTCCAGGGACAGGGACTCCAACTGGGATGGGAAGGGCTGATCCATGAGCACTGCTCCTTCCAGGCACCTCGAGGCAGGACCTGGGGCACTTGGATCCTTCCTAAATCCTGGAGTTTCTTGCTTCAGAGCAATGCAGGGAAACAACCCCATGTGCAGCCACAGCAGCTCTTCTTTCCTGCAGTTTTTTTTTGGAGAGAAGACCATCATATCCGTTTTTCCATAGGCATCCTTCCCAGAGTTTCTCTGCCCATCCATCCCCTCCATCAATCAAGGAGCAATCTCCATATTTCTCTGGTCATTACTCATTTAAAAACCTCAGTCCAAGCTAAATTTTGGCATCACCCCTCACCCAGGAAAATCCTCCTCAAGGAGCACAACCTCGGATTGAGCCGTAAATAGCAAACAGAAAAGGAAGCTTTTCCTCCCAGTGCTCTGGGGCCAAGATCTATTGTGAGGCACAGAATTGCTTCTGTAAGGAATATTTTGGGTTGTGTTACAGATAAAGCAGAACTAAACTAATTAACAATTCTTTTTCCTCCCTTCTCCCTTCCCCTGCCTTAAAACAATAAAAGCCATCCCGAAGTCAATTAGTCACTGGGCTAGAACACAGGCTTTTGACGTTCTAATTAGGCTTCATTAATGGATTGCCCAGGGGCAGCAAGATGGAAACCAGCGAGGTGAGGCTCTCTGCGTTTTCCTTCAGCTCATTACAGCTTATCTGGGAAACAAAGGATGCTGCACACAATCAACAGAAAACACTTGCACGTCTCAAATCCTGGAGTGATGTGCTCTAAACCTCCTTGCTGGAGGGGGTGAAATGATCCTGCTGCAGACAGGGAACTCCTTGTCTTCCTTCTCTCTGCTGCTGCATCCTTAAAGGTTTTCCAGAGAGATGGTGATGCCACATTCCTGGAGACATTCAAGGCCAGTTTGGATGGGGCTGGAAGCAAACTGATCTCGTGGAAGGTGTCCCTGCTCACTGACCTGATGACCTTTAAAGGCCCTTTCCAATCCAAGCCATTCCACGATTCTGTGATCCTACATATGACCACTCCTTCTTTCCGCTTTTCCACCAAATCCTAGAGTTCCTTTAGATTTTCGGGTAAAATAATTTATAAAATGCTGTCCCACCAAGTCCCAAGTTCCTTTGGATCTTCTGGCAAAATTAAATATTGTCCTGTGGGCGAGGAAAAAGTCCTTGGCCACTTTTTCCTTGCCTCCCCTGGTGCTGAGTGTGCCATGGAAAGCCTGAAGCTCCCGAAGGCAGAGGGAAGCTCTGCCTTCCAGCACAGCTCTTTTCCCTCCAGGGAAGCAATTTCCTTCTGCAGGTCATTGATATTATAACACAGGGCCATTAGTAATCAAATAAAAAAGTGCTTTCAATTAAACCGAGGGCTTCGAGCTTGGTAACATCTTTCAATAGCAATTTGTAACACTAATTCCCTGTAATTGCTGCTAATGAATGGGTAGGGAGCAGACCAGTTATTATTATGATTTTTCTCCAGGCAACATCAGGCACTGAAAGCTGTCTGGGGCTGTAGGAATTTACTGCTCCTCGGGAAAAGCAGTGAAGTTCCTCTCCTCGGTCCTCTGAGGTAATTCAGTGATCAGACAGTTTAAGGTGCTGGTGAATTTATGTTGTGCAAATTATTATTTCTCATTTTACGTTCAACTTGGGAAGAAGCTTCAACAAGGCAGAGAACACTCCCCTTGTAATTCCTTTAGTAAGGAACTTGCTGAAGATCAGAGCCCTGGCCATAAATTGTAAGTGGCTTTATACTGCAAGTAATCATTTGGATTTATTTATTTTTTAATCACCGCTCAGGGCAGGAACAGTTTTGTGGGGTTTACAATTGCTGTGCTGTTGGACTGTCCTGTGGCCTCTTCCCAGCATATGAACTGCAGGGATTAGCTGGAGACACCAATAAATGGGAAGAGTTCTCTGCCCTCAGGTGGGGATCGGGTTGGTATCGCTCTCTCCTGGGTGGAGGAAGCGAATCCTAGAGGAGGAATTCATGGAGTGCTGGGGGCATTGCACAAGGGCTGCAGGGATGGGCAGGAAGGAGGAATTCTTCCTCTGGAGACCAAGGGCTACCTGAAGCAGGTGCTGACAAGGGCCACAGTTGATTTTCCAGCTGAGCAATGAGGTGTGGAACTTCCTACACCCCTGAGCACCCTCACCCCCCTCTGGTTCTCCATCCCCGGTGGTGGGACCTGTCCACAATCCCAGAGAGCAGCTCCTGGCACAGCTTGTGGTGGCAGGGGTGTCCCTGGGGTCACAGCAGCCTGTCCCCTCCCTGTCCTCACCCTGCACAGCCCAACTGGTGACCTTGTTCAGATGAACCAGTGCCCGCTCTGGAGACAGGGAAAAGCAGGAGAAGGCTGTTCCTGCCTCACAAGGGAAGAAGCCCCAGACACAGCCGGTGTCAGAGGTGCAAACTGGGAACTTCACATTCCTCACCGAGCTGGGAACAGGGAATTTGGCATCACAGCAGAGGCTGGCAAGGCTCAGGTGCTCACAGGGAGCTCCTATCCCAGAGCTCTGGGGAATCCCTGTGTACAAAGGGGTATCCCAGTGGTTCCACAAGGATCCTGGGCAGGGCTCCCTGGAATGTCAGGAACCCTGTTGGAACCTTCCAGAATGGCATAAAATTAACAATCCACCTTCCCAGGGGAAATCACTACCTGACCTTTCCTGCACCTTCAGTGCAATCACCTGGATTTTGGATTTTATCACTGTACCCATAAATTAGCCACCATGTCTCAACAGCTAATTGGAAGAAAGTTAATTACTGATAGCAAGGTCTACTTTGGGAAATAAAGGATTAATTTCAAATATGTGTGTAGGAGATCTTGATAGCAGCAGGTGTAAGGGGAAAACTTCAGATAGATTGGGGGAGGGAGATAAAATGGTGGAAGTGTTTTTGGAGCTGAAGTGCAGCCTTTAGGACAGCAATGGAAAATTCTCACATCCAAGGGCCATTTCCTCCTGGTAACAACTGAATGAAGTGAGAGAGCTCACAGGGAGAAAGTCGAGTGACAAGAAGATGGATTTTGTCACGTCCCCAGTTGCTCCTCCAGATGGGCAGTGGGGGCGTGGAGGGCAGGTCTGGTTCCACCCTCACACTCTGTGGGATCATATGGAGCCATTTTTATTTTACCAAACCTTCCTGTTTGTCCATATCCCCAGTTTATTCTGGAAAGCTTCATAAACTTATTTATTTCATCTTATTAGAGATAAGAAAGAATTATTCTGCAGTGGCGCACAGCCTTTTACTGGTGAGGCACCAGCACAGAGCAGCTGTGGCTGCCCCTGGATCCCTGGCAGTGTCCAAGGCCAGGCTGGAAAGGGCTTGGAGCAGCCTGGGACAGTGGGAGGTGTCCCTGCCCATGGCAGGGGTGGCACTGGGTGGGATTTAAATCCCTTCTGACCCAAACCACTCTGGGATAACAGCAGATGCCCAGAGAACAGGGAGCTGCCTGGCTGGGGCAGTGACAGGGACTGTGACAAATCCAAGAGGGAAAAGCTCCAGGCCCGGGTGAGTCTGGCTGCTTTGGAACATCAATTAACAACAAAAAAGAGCAGTGCTCGTTCTTTCCAGGTGAGTTTGTGTGAGCAGAGGACATTTGGGAGAACAGCAGCAGAGGGACGGGGCAGAGCCGCCCCCGGCAGCAGCTGAGGATCAGAGGGCCCTGCAGGCCGGGGCCAGCACGGAGTGGGGAAGCAGCTCTGAGGGAGGGGCTGGGACAGGAGCCGGGCTGGCTCTGCCGAAGGGGTTGGGATGTGTCCAGAGGTGGGACTGGGAGCTGCATGACCTGAACTGGGAGCACTGGGACCCTTCTGTTTCCCGTGCCACCCCTCTTGTGTCCAGTGGCTCAGCACCATTGACCCCTGGCACTGGGGTGTCCCTTGTCGCTGTGACCCTTTCTGGGAGCCAGAGGAGCCCAGGCTGTGCCAGGCTCTGCTCGTGGGGCTCATCCCACATCACCTCCCGCTGGCTGGAGCCTGGCAAGAGCCCCGTGGTGGTGCCCTGGCTGTGGGGAAAACCTGCCCCACGGCAGGACCCAAGGCCCGAGACAGCCCCTCTGGAGGCAGCGGGATGTCCCTGGGGATGGCCCAGGATGCCCCCGGCAGGTGAAGGGGAAGGAGAAGGGGAAGGTGAAGAAAGTGAAGGTGAAGGTGAAGGTGAAGGTGAAGGTGAAGGTGAAGGGGAAGGGGAAGGGGAAGGGGAAGGTGAAGAAGGTGAAGGTGAAGGTGAAGAAGGTGAAGGGGAAGGGGAAGGTGAAGAAGGTGAAGAAGGTGAAGGGGAAGGGGAAGGGGAAGGGGAAGGTGAAGAAGGTGAAGGGGAAGGGGAAGGCGAAGCTGAAGAAGGTGAAGGGGAAGGTGAAGNAGAGGGGGAAGGGGAAGGGGAAGGTGAAGAAGGTGAAGAAGGTGAAGGGGAAGGTGAAGGTGGTGAAGGTGAAGGTGAGGGGCAGCAGCAGCGCTGCCAAAGCCGCTATCCAGGAGCCCGAGCTGCTGGAATCCAGGCTTTCCACCCCGCGGTGCTCGGGCTCTGCAGGCTGCCGCCGTGGTCACTAGATGTCCCCATGTGAATACAAATCTCACCTGCCACCCCCAAACCCAGCCCGACACCCCCGCACCCGGCTCTTCTCCTTGACACTGACAGTAATTAAAGATAACACCACTTAGCCTTCTGTCATTTGCACCGAATCAGCAAGGTTTGATTTGTTTAACCTCTGCAGCAAATAAAGTGGAATAAATAAATAAGCAGCTCGGTGGGGCGTGTGGCGCCTGGCAAGGCACCAGGAGGCTGCAGGAGCTGGAATCGCTCCTTGGATCCAGTTTGATGCTCCCCGTTCATCTCCTGCATCCTCTGGGCACCGCCGGGCCCGTGGGACTCCTTCCCCGTGCTGCCTTCTCATCCCTGTCCCTGTGTCCGGGAAGGAAATGGTGCTGGTTCCTCCCCAGAAGGAGCCAGGGCTGGGCTGGGCACTGGCAGGGGCTGCCCAGGGAGGTGCTGGAGTCCACATCCTTGAAGTGTTTAAGGAAAGCCTGGATGTGGCACTCAGTGCCCTGGTCTGGGTGACAAGGGGCTGTTGGGTCACAGGGTGGACTCGATGATCCCAAAGATCTTTATTGTCCCAGCTGATTTTGGGATTCTGTAAACCACGTCTCCCTGGGCCGTGCTCGTGCCGGCTGCATTAATTAACCCCGACGTGATCAGGGCTGGCTCATTGCTTGCCAGGCAGCTCCAGGTGAGGGGAATGACGGCCCAGAAGTGATGTGAATTCCCCAGGTTTAGGGGCTGCACTGGAGGTAGGGAACAGGATGGTCAGAGGGAGAGTGAGGCTGGGAGGGAGGGAAACTCAACTGCATGAACTGGCCACAGGTGCTGGATGGGAGAATTCCAGAGCTCAGGGGCCCAGCTTTGGCTGGATGGGAGATTCCCAGTGCTCAGGCATCCAACACTGGGAGTGAGGGCACTGGAAGTGTTCAGAGCTCAGCTGGAAACTGGACACAGCCTTGAGCAAAGTGCAGAACCAGAGAACTCCAGGGGTTCCTCCGTCCAGAGCAGCCTCTCTCCTCTCAGGCTTTGGGAGGGATCAGGAGCTGCAGTTTCCCCCTCATTTCCCTGAATTTGGTCCTTAAATTTGATGCCCTCATGGGCAGGGGGATGGGTGCACCCTGGATGCTGCCAGACAAAGTCTTTTCCCCAAAGGGACAACTCCTTCCCTCCTACTTTGGGGACAGCCAGGACATCTTGGTCTGTGGTGGGATGGTCCCCAGACAGGGATGGGGATGCAGGAGGCCAGGCTGTTCCTGGAGAAGCTGGAGGGGACCATCCTTGTGGCAGCCCTAAGCCATTCCCTGCTCTCCATGCTCCTCTGTCCAGCTCCTCTGTCCTTTTTTTTTTACCTGGCTGCTTATCTCAGACAATATTTCCAGGTCATTTCAGCTGCTTTATTTCCTTAAGAAGAGGCAAGTGGAGATTGTAACCAGAGCTGATCAATCCTTAGACTTTGACCTCACCATTTATCTGCTGGGGCTGATGCTCTGATGGCTCCAGGCTGTGCAGGGAAGGAGCTCAGCTTTCCTGGGAGATGGGCTCTTGTTTAGAGGCCGAGGGCGATCCCATGGGAGGTCTCCTCCATCCTGCTCCTGCTCCTGCCCTCCTTGGGGATGCTGATCTTTAGGCTCGGGGTTGATTCCCTCTCCAATGGCCTGATTTTGTCACAGCGGCACACAAGTTGTGCTTCTTCGTCCCTCCAAAGAGAGATCACAGAAGTGCTTGGGCTGTGTGACAAGGCTGATCCCATAATATGTCCAGCAACTGCACGACATCATTTCTCACATCACAGGAAAATGGCCCAAAGCCATCAGAACGGGAAAAAGAATCAAAGCTGCTCTAATAGCAGGCCATTATCTCATGACAAGGGTTCTGTTAACACACGAGCCCTTCTGATAGCTCAGAAATCTGAGACACCAAATGAGAGGTGCTGTCGCTAAGGAGAGCTCGTGTTCAGTGTCTCTGTCCAAGTGCACAATTGGGAGGTGCAGTTGGAGACACTGGTCCTGCAGGCTGAGAGGAATAGACTGAGAAATGCATGTGGAGAGCGGAAGCAGCATCAGATGTGGTGCAGTTGGGCTCATTTGGGATTCCAGGCAGACAGAGCAGGATTTCACTTGCCAATCAACATCTTATTTATTTTCTCAGAACACGAGATCTTCATTCTGTGGCCGTCTCCGCTCCGACATCTCTGGAGATTGCAAAATGAAGCAGTGTGGCTCTTTCTTCTGGGGCTTGTTTTGTTTTGCCCAGAGCAGCAGGAGAAGCAGGAACACGTGGATCCTGAGGAAGGAGCTCCTTGGCAGGGTGGGAGGAGAGCAGAGTCACCTCGGGGTCACCTCTGTGCCCGCTCAAACGCTGGGAGTACAGAGGTGAGGCTGCAGCTCAGCCCGAGCTCAGCTTCCCTGGGATCTTCTGCTTGATCCCGGGTGGAAATCCCTGCCCAAGGAGGACAAACACAGGCTGGGAAAGCAAATCCAGCTTTCCTGCCTTGCCTACTCTGCCCCACATACCGGGGGATCCCAGGGGGTCCATTCTGGTGGCTGCTGTGACCGGAGCAGTGACCCAGAGCTCCCACAGGGACCTGATCTCACCGGGAAAATCCCCTGGGACAGGCTGGGGCTCTGGAGCCGGAGCCTGGGGGGATGTTTAAAGCCCAAGTTCTGCCCAGCAAGGGCTGTGGTATCCAAGGGAATGTGATATCCAAGGCATTGGGGTACCCAAGGAACGTGGTACCCGAGGGAACAGGATATCCAAGGGACTGTGGTACCCAAAGGATGCCACCATCCAGCCCCCTGGAGCTGGAGTCCCTTCACTCCAGCATCACTTGGATGTCTTCACGGGGCATCCCCAAGGCCTTCCTGGATTCCTGGAGCTCCCAAAAGTCAGACCCAGTCCTGATGTGCTGCAAACATGAGGACAGGACAAGGGGAAACGGCCTCAAGTTGTGCCAGGGGAGGTTCAGGTTGGACAGCAGGAGGAATTTCTTCATGGCAAGGGGAGTTAATCATTGGAAGGGGCTGCCCAGGGAAGTGCTGGAATCACATCCCTGGAAGTGCCCAAAAAATGAGAGGATGTGGCACTTGGAGATATGGTTCAGTGGGATTCAGTCACAGTTTGGACTTGATGCTCTTGGAGGTCTTTTCCAACCTTAATGATTCTCCAATTCCATGATTTTCCCAACAGTTTGAGCACCCAGAGGCTTGGAATTGTTTCAGGGGAGAACAAACCAAACCATTTCTAACAAAACAACTGTTTGAGGTCGGCTCCTTTTTTGTTTTATTTTGGTTTTGTTTTTAAAGCTTTTCCACAACTCCCAGGGTGGGAGAGAGCATTCAAATCCTCATTTTCATTCTGCTCCAGACAGAAACCTTTTCCTGCAGTTGTTCCAGCAAAAAAGAATCTGATTTTTTTCCACCCACCCTCCCTGAATCAAATAAAGAAAAAAGGTCATTTAAATGAAAGCTGGTGCTCAGAAGGTTTAATACATTAAATTAGATGCAGTGAAATAAAACCACACTGGACCTGTTTCTTCAACGAA
Organism: Climacteris rufus; assembly: GCA_013398175.1. Lineage (NCBI taxonomy): Eukaryota > Metazoa > Chordata > Aves > Passeriformes > Climacteridae > Climacteris > Climacteris rufus. The sequence goes on from VZRZ01008027.1 coordinate 121,789, forward strand.
GGGTTTAGATAAAAGAGCTCCTTATTAGAAATGTTTTGCCACTGTTTTGCTCTGAAAATATTTGAACTCCAGGACAAAAGAAGCAAAAAAAACTTTCCAGAAAGAACCATCAGAAAATAACTCGGAATTCAAATTAATACAACATTATGGTTTGTTTGGGATTTGGGAACAGGAAAAATGTGGTTTGAAAACAAGATGGTTTTGCAGACAATACAGCAAATGCAAGACACTGGGGAGGAAGGCCACAGACAAAAATATTGGCACAGAAAATGTTTTTTGCTTAAAGCAAAAATCAGAATTCACAGATTTGGGAGAAAACAACCAGCACCATCTCCCTGTGTTGGAACAGCCAAGGGTTTTCCTTTTGGGGCTTTTGCCTTTGGTTTTCCAAAGTTCCTCCCCCTTAAAAAAGGTGCTAGAGACTAACAAAATAATCCCCTCCCCTGGAGCACTCCCAGCCAGAGGTTTTCCTGCCTCCGGTTCCTGGGGAAGGTGTGGTTTCCTGAGGAGCTCTGAGGGGCTGTGGGGCTCAGCCTTCCACAGCTCCTGACCATGCAAAGCTCCTCCAGACCCTCAGGGCAGCTCCTGCAAAGATCAGCACCAGGAATTTCTGCTCAGTTAAGTTCTTGTGTGGCAAGACCTGGGAAATGCTGATGGAATTGCTGATTTCTGTCACTTCTCCACGTTCCATCACCATTCCAGTGCAGTCCCAGACAGCTCCATCCCCACCAGCACCACTCTCCTTCCACACTGCTCTGCTGTAGTCCCAAAATACTGGAGATGCCAACCCCTGGCACCATCCCGTTCATGGAATCACACAATCCCAGGATCACTGAGGTTGGAAAAGCCCTCCAAGGTCATTGAGTCCAAGCTGTGCCCAATCCCCACCCTGTCCCCAGCCCAGAGCTCTCAGTGCCACATCCAGGCCTTCCTTGGGCACCTCCAGGGATGGGCACTCCAAAGCTCCCTGGGCAGTTCCAAGGCCTGAGCACCCTTTCCATGGAGAAATTCCTGCTGCTGTCCAAGCTGAGCCTCCCCTGGCCCAGCCTGAGGCCGTTCCCTCTGCTCCTGTCCCTGTTCCCTGGGAGCAGAGCCCGACCCCCCTGGCTGCCCCTCCTGGCAGGAGCTGTGCAGAGCCAGCAGGGCCCCCTGAGCCTCCTTTGCTCCAGGATAAAGGAGGATTGGAGGATGTTCCTTTTTAGCCAGGCAAGGGGCTGTCCAGGGAGGTTTGGAGTCCTCATCCCTGGAGGTGTCCAGGGAAGGCCTGGATGTGGCACTCAGCGCTCTGGGCTTGGGACAGGGTGGGGATGGGCACAGCTTGGACTCGATGATCCTGGAGGTTTTTTCCAACCTCAGTGATTCTGCAATTCTCAAGGCTGCTGTAACCTTGGGGGAGCAATGAAAACCAACTCACAGGAAGTTCTGAAGGAAAAAGATTCTCTCCCCTTTTACTGAGAGGGGGAAATCCAGCACAGACCTGTCCCAGCTCAAACCCCAGCTCCAACTCCTCTACAGAAGTTGCCTGGCAAAGCTTGAGTGGAACTGGCATGACCCAGAATTCCCATTCATCCTCCCTGCATGGGAGTCAGTCCCACCCAGAGCGGCTGCTTTTCCTTTCTCTCCTTTCACTCTTTTGTTTCATCTTTCTGGGAAAAAACCCAAGCTAAAATATGAGCCCCTTTTGAGCGTGGGGCAGAAGGGAAGGAATCTCATTGATGATCACAAGTGCTGATGAAGAGGAAGCACATCTGCAGAGGATACTTCCCAATGGATCATTGTCTGCTGGGTGTCGCCAGCCTATTTCCTCCCATCGGAATTCTGCTGGTGGAAGCACTCCCGGGGAGCGGCACAGCTCCACATCTGCACCCAGCCCCCGAGCTCCGGGCTCTGAATCCTGCCTTTCAAACGCCAGCAGTGAGAGAGGAGAGCGGGGGAGGGAAAATTGCTGCTTTTATTAATGCCATTCCCCTCCCGTCCGCAGCCGCTGCCATCCCCCGGCCGGGAGGAGCATCCCGGGTGCCGGGGCCGCGCTCGGACAGCGCCAGGGCTCCGGCAGCTCCGCTGCCCGCAGGGATGAGCCATCGCCCCGGCCGCAGGCTGTGCAGGATGCCCGGGCAGCTCCCAGCGTGTCTGGGAAGGACGGGGAAAGAGGAGCATTGAGCTCTTTAATCATCAGCGATTCCGAAGCCATCACCTCTCCCAGCAAAGCTGAGCTGCCCGAGGGCACAACGCAGCCCGGGGCAGAGCAGACTGGAAAAGAGGGAACTGTCAGGAAAAACAAGGGAAGAGCAAATCATCCAGGCAGGGGCAAGGTCAGGAATCAAAGATCTCCTAATGCTCCCTGGCAGGGCAGGAAAAGCAGCTTCAGTTCAATGCCAGTGGAATGGATAAAGTGAGGTTGTCTTGGCAGGGGGAATCACAAGAGCTGGGGCTCAGCTGGGTTTGCAGTGATGCCCTGAGCTCAGGGATCAGCCATTCCCAGGAATTCAGACCACCAGTAACTCCTCATGGAGTACAGCTGGGACCAGTAAGGACCAGTTCCAAAGGTTCTTGTCACAGTCAGTGCGGGTGGGAGCCCAGCAGCCACAGCTCTGCCCCAGGCTTGAGCCCTGGGCAGGAGAAGGTGACCAGGGCTGGTTTGGCACAATCCAAAATCTTGTCAGTGCCAAGGTGGAGCTGAGTTTGATGCAGGTGATCCCTGAGCCTGCAGACAGTGCTTGCTCCCAGCGACCCTGGGACACAGGGCAGTGTCCCTGCAACACCTCAGTGACCTCAGCTCTTTTCACAGGTGCCACAACTGCTCAGCACCAGCTGCTGCTCGCTCCCAGGCTCCCATCCCTCATCATTCCCACCCTTTTTTATTTTTTCCCTCTTTTTTATTTTTATTTTTTTTTTAGATTTCTTTGAGCCAGTAGGCTCAGCTGCAAAGCATCAGCTTCTCCCTGGCCTACCAGGGATAACATTTATCCTCTCAGAAATGAAGGAGCTGGGAGATGATCCAGGCATCAGAATGGAAATGTCTCCACTGCAAGGTGGCAGGTGGGGCAGGACACCCATGACAGGCACCGGGAGCACCCAGGGCTGGGACAAAGAGCAGGAGTGCACTGCCCTGCCCCTGCCTCCCCAAGGCTCCTCCTTGGGGGACACCAGTGCCTGGGAAGCAAGTTTAGAGTTCTTGTAAATTATGGCATTTTGCAGTGGAAATCCCTGTTGCTGGCTCCATATTGGGAAGTTAAACTGGGAAACAGATGGAGCTTCCATGGAGGGCACTGAGCAACAGTGGTGAGAAACTGCACCTGAGCTGCAGAACCCCAGAGGGCAGGTCCTGCCTGTCCCTGGAGGCTGGAGATGCTGCAAAGCCCCAGACCTGCACCAGGTACCACTCAAATCACTTGTAGGAGCTGATTCCTGTTGTGAAGGGTAAGAGAGAAACAGGGTCAGGAAAAAGGGGGATTGTGGAATTTTACAGGTAAAAAACTGCAGTGCAAAGGGCAGGGCTTACCCCACACCCCCACAGGGCTCTGTGGCACAGGATTCCCTCCAATAACCTGCAAGACCCTCCTCAGACTGAGGCACCACATCCACTCTATTACTGAGGACAAAGCCATCTGCAGCTGGACTCGAGGGTAAAAGGATTTGTGGAACTCTCTGGTGCCAGCCAGGACCTGGGATTTCCATCAGCATCAGCACAAGTGATGAACCTGCACCCCTGAGGGGATAAAACCCAGCACATCCCTAGATAAAAGTGCCCCCAATGTAAGGGATAATACAGTGAAGCTTTTAATCAATCCCATTAAGGAGAAGTGGAATCAAAATCCTGCCTGCACCTCTGCCAGGCTGCCTTACACAAACTAATTCCTCCTTGCAGCTTTTGCAGATACAGAGATTGCCTTGTGCTGAGGTGATATTGAATTGATTCAAAACAAATTTGAGGATGTTTCAGGCATTAAAGTTCCTCGGGAAGGTCAGTGGTTATGTGGTACAAGCATCTCCTTTTCAATCTCCCCTTTAGTTTCAATTTAGAGGAAGATGGAGTGCTCTGATTGCTGCCTTTGGAAGAAAGTGAAACAAATGTGGTGAGCACAGGCAGAAGGGCTGGAATTCATTGTAGCAGCTCCTCTGGCTGTGTCAGTATTTGGAGCTTGGATTTCTTGTCTAAAAGCACATTCTTGTCTGGGGTGAGCTTAAAGAAAATACAAACCCAAAGAAATGTTGCTGCACCTGATCCTCGACAGGGAACCTGCTGCCTGCTCCTCACCTCTGGGATCTTGTGAATTCCAGGGGGGAAGGAGAGGGGAGAGAAGGAAAGGGAGAGCCTGCAGGTAAGGGCTGAGACCCCATCCTCTTATGTGAGGTGTTGTAAAAAAGGTCCTACTCGGCCCCTTCTCTCGATCTGCTGGAAGGGAATGTGACAGGAAATGATCCACGGCAGGGACATTCGAGGGGAGCCCACACCAAGTCCTGGCAGAGGTTGGAATTCTCCTGGAGGATGCTGAGTGCTGCTGAGAGGGATGCACTGGAGGGGAGCACGCTGGTGATGCTCAGACCACGATGGTCTAAGAATTCCACAGGGACAAGGTTTGCTTGGAGAGGGAATAGCTTCTGTTAGAACAACTGATGTCACTGAGGGGAAGAATGAGCAGCTTGGAGCACCCAGCCGTGCAGAGCTGTGGGACAGAAATTGGGTGAAGGATGAGAAGACTCTGTGGAGGGAGAAGCTGATGCTGGCAGAGCTGATGCTCTCAGGCCATTTCCATTGCAACAGGCAGGGTGTAAAACCTCTGAATCACAGTGGGATGACTCACATCTCCCTTGTTCTCCTGGTTATGTAAATGATGACAGCAAGCTCGGGCCGGATGGAGCTGGATCCCTGCTCTCACTCCAGGCACATTTTTCCAGGACCACCACTATGGATTATTGGAGGTCAGAGATGCATCGGTGCACTGAGGCATCCTGGAGGTGGATTGACAGCATGAATCAGCCCAGATATCCTCAGGGTGAGAGCCACTGTTCTCTATTTATGAGGAAAGGGAAAATTCACTTCACAGAAAACAAGTTGGAGGCAGCTTTCCTTGCCGGAGCAGCTCCTGGAGGGAGGCAGTGCCACCCTCGCTGAGCCGCGGCCACATTTCAGTCATCGAATCACTAAGGTTGGAAAAGAGCCCTTCCAGGGATGGTGACTCCACCACTGCCCTGGGCAGCCTGTTCCAACGCTTAACCGTGGTTTCAGTGAAGGAATTTTCTGCAGTATCCAAGCTGAGCCTCCCCTGGCCCAGCCTGAGGCCGTTCCCTCTCCTCCTGTCCCTGTTCCCTGGGAGCAGAGCCCGACCCCCCTGGCTGCCCCTCCTGGCAGGAGCTGTGCAGAGCCAGCAGGGCCCCCTGAGCCTCCTTTGCTCCAGGCTGAGCCCCCCCAGCTCCCTCAGTCGAATTTGTGGCAATTTGTCCATAATTTCTCTCCCATAATCAGCATCGCACTAGGGGAAAGGACCACCAGCCCCGCTGCATCCCCTGCATCTCCAGGTGATCCCTCACTCCCTCCATCACTCCAGAAGCCACAAGGTCCTCTGGGAAACCCCAATAGCCTCTAATTTTTTAAATATTGAAAAATCCAACCTCCCTCTTTGCCCCGTTTTAAGGACGGTTCATCTGCATGTGACGCATTTCTTTCGCCGGTGGCTCGTTGGCTTCCCCTGTGGTCCCTTTGGTCTTTCCCTTCCCGACTTCTCCGGCTTGTTTGCAAACGGAATCGCTGCTTTTATGTCGGAGCAGGGCTAAAGACCTCTCCGAGCAGGGCAGCTTGGAAGTCTCGTTTGTCTGCGGGTTATTTTGCATTTCAATGCCAGCCCACGCTGTAAAACAGCACCATCGCTCTTTTATTCAGTGGCAGCCGTCAACTCAGCTTGATTGGTTTCAACGGCCTTTCCCCTTTTTTTTCTTCGTTTTCCTTTTTTAAAAAATTAATGTTATATAAAAGTTAACACGAAATTTTTTTACTTATTATTTGTCCTTTGATGAAAACAGATTAACTGAGATAAATTTTTACAGTAACTTTGCACAGAACAAAGCCCCCATTTCCGAGTGGATCCCTGCTCCTCTGACCACCCACGGCTGGGTTTAGGTGGGAGTGGAAATGCTTTGCCCTCTCTTCATTAGGACAAAAAAGAAGCACAAATTTGATGGAGATAGTTGAGACTTGAAAGCAGAGACAGACAATTCTCCTCACCTCACTTGTCTTTAGGGAAAGCCGGAGCCATGAATCAGATGGAAATGGCTTTAATCTTGTTACGGATTAATATCAGGAGTGAGAGGAACACGGACCTCCCCTGCCTCCTGCTGTGCTCATAATTTATCTGCAGCCAATTAACTCCTGCTGCTGCAGAATTAATAAACGATTCTATTATTGATGCCCAGAAGTGGGTATGGCACTCTCTGTCTTGGTGACACTGTTGGGAGAGGTTCTGTTTGTCACTGTGACAGCAGGGAGAGCCTTCCTGCCTTTCCTTCTGTGCGAGGTGACACTGTGGGAATCAGTTCTTCATCCTTACCCATCACTGACCCTGTGGCCACCCCCAGCTCCTTTCTCACAAAGCTGAAACCTCTCGATGTCCCTCAAAGCTCCAGAGCTGCCGTTCTGGCTGAGGTCAATTAATGAGGTCAAATGGGGAATTTGTCATGTTTGTTCATCACTAAGATGCACTTCAGGTATTAAAAAAAAATATTGGGAGTGCTTCAGTTCAGCATTGACTGATGTCCCTTGGACAGGAATCAGTGGGAGTGGGGCCACAGCCGAAATATCCCGCTAAAATTCCTTTGGGAGTCAGGGAAGGGAGACGGGGCTGGGAGGGACAAATCCTTCAACCAGGACAGACATGGATGTCCAGGAGAGACAAAATGCCCTGGGCAGCACTGACTGCACCAACCAGATCCACTTCAGATGAGGAGATGGAGATGGGAGGCAAGGGGGGCTCAGGCTGGAGAGCAGGAAAGGTTCTTCTTTCCGCAGAGGGTGCTGGGCACTGCCCAGGCTCCCCAGGGAATGGTCCCGGCCCCAAGGCTGCCAGAGCTCCAGGGGCGTTTGGACAGCGCTGCCAGGGATGCCCAGGGTGGGGTTGTTGGGGTGTCTGTGCAGGGACAGGGGCTGGGCTGGATGATCCCTGTGGGTCCCTCCCAGCTCAGGACATTTTCTGCCTCTCTGCAAACACCTCCTGCACAGAGCCCCTTGCTGTGCAACCCCTGCACTTCCAGAAGGTCGCCCACAGCGCCTTCTCCTGAGGTGGGTGAGGTGTGGGAGGGACACTCCATGAGCAGCCTCTCCTGCTGCCAAGCTTCCCAGCAGCCAGGTTTTGGCAAGGTGAGTCTCAGACCCAGGTCTGTTGCCTGTGGAAGGGCTCAGTGAGGTGGGGAGACACCTCTGACTGTGACCATGAGGTGCTTTGTGACCCCAGGATGCCTTTGATGAAATTCCATAGACATCTGTCTCCAAGGGGCATCTCCCTTCCCAACAGCCTGGGCACCCATCCTACCCAACCCCCAGAGAATCTGGCTCTCCCTTGTGAGTGCCACAGCTGGTTATGCCCCTTGTGCAATCCCAAAGGATTTTCAGTGCGGGAAATGTAAGTTATTTCCACCAAAAAAGCCCCTCTGCAGTGCCATAACTATCAGCAGCTTTTCTATTCCTCAGGTCTGCACATCCCCTGCTCTCCCAGGAAACTGTAAAGCAGTGCATGGTGTTGGACAAAGCCCTGGATCAACCAAGCAGATTGTTTAGAAATGTGGATTTGTTCAAACCTGATTTTTTTTTTTTTTGAGGGAATTCATCTTTTCTCTGCAGCAAAAATGTCCTGGACCTGCAGCACCTTTTTCATTTTGGCAGAAATGGTAAGCAGGGCCTGACCCTCCCACCTAATAAAGGACCTGTTTTCTGTTGGGCTGTTTCAAAGCTGTTTTCTCTTTGGCTGGGACTGAGGTCAAAAGGCCCCAGGCTCCCCAGGGCCTCCTCATTGCCTGCTCTGGGATCTGGACCTTCTGTGCTCCATGGAAATGCTCCTGCTGCCAGCCTGTCACCTGCTGGGCTGTGTGACCTTGCTGAGGCACTTCTGGGGCTTTCTCACTCCTGTCACTGAGCCTTGCAGCTCCTCTGAATGCCCAAAATGTCACTGCCTCTTCCCAGACACAACTCCCAACTTTTCTGGTCTCTCAGTGGGAAAAAATTAACCCTAACAAAGAAGTAACTCATTTGTGAGTCAACCAAAAACCTTCCCTGCACCCAAAATGTGAAATAAAGAACAAATGTTGAAACATTTGCTCAGTTTCTGCAGTGATCGAACCCTTCCCTGCTTTGCCGTGGGCTCAGTCCCTGGTTGGAGTAAAGTTTTATTTAAAAACTGGAAAGTCCATGTAAACCATGTTGAAGTGCTATTGTTTCCCAAGGCTTTTCTCTATGGTAACCTGGCAGGAGGTAATTATGGAGCCATGGCAACAGCAACACCACCCAGCGCATTCTCTGCTCTCCTCGGATGCTGGGCAAGCTCCCAGATGTGCAGAAGGATGCAGGCCTGCCCTCCGTGATGTGACAGGCAGGGGATGCTGCCCAACATCACCTGGGACTTGGTTTTCACACTCCTTGTTCCTTCTGCAGGCTGTGAGCAGCATCACTGCCGTGGTTTGAGGCTGGCCAGACGCCAGGCACGCACGAACTACACGCTTGCTCACCCTCCTCTGCTCCACAGCTGGGCAGAGGGGAGAAAATTTTATTGAAGAGTTCACAGAGTTTGAGATAAAGACCTGGAGAAAAAAGCTGTAATTACCCATCAAAGGCAAAACAGGCTCAGCTTGAGGATATTGAGTGGATTTATTGCTAACAAAATCAGAGGAGGATAATGAGAAGTAAAATGAGCCCTTAAAACACCTTCTTTCCCCCAGCCCCTCCCTCCTTCCCACTAACGGCGCAGGGAAAGGGGTGGGGGCTTTTTCTGGTCAGTTCATCACCCGATTTTTCTTCCTCTGCACTGGGGAGAAAGGACCCAGTTTTTCTTCCTGCAAGCACTGTGGCCTCAATCCCCTTTCAAAGCTGCTGCAACGTGACATGAATTTTTTCCCACCAGTTTCTCCACCACAAAGTGCAGTCCTTCCAAGGCCGGGCTGGTGCCACTCAGGATGGGGGGAAACAAGGCCTTTTATCCTGATGACTCCCACAGGCCCTGGGAGCAAAGCCTCTTTATCCATTGTTGGCCCCCACCAGACCACAGCCCCTCCTCTGGGCATCCACCCCTCCTGCTCCGGCATGGACTCCTTCCCCACGGCTGGGGGTGGATCTCTGCTCCTTCATGGACCCTCAGGGTGCAGGGGGACTCTGCATGAGCACAGTCCTTACCCCAGGCTGCAGGGATGTCTTGGCCTTGGTGTCTGAAGCATTTCCTCCCCCTTCTTCTTTTTCGCTGACCTTGGTGTCTCCATGTTGTTTCTCTCATATGTACTTACTCCTCCTCTTCATCTAACTGGAACTAAAGCTGTGCAGCCCTGCTTTGTTTTGATTTCTTCTTAAATCTGTTCTCACAGAGGCATCACCTCCATCTCTAATTGGCCCAGCCATGGCCAGCAGCACGTCCATCTTCAGAACCATCAGAGATCGGCTCTGCTGGATGTGGTGGAAGCTTCTGGCAGCTTCTCACAGAAGCCACCTCTGTGGCTCCCCCACTAACAAAAAACCGGGCCCTGTGAAACCAACACAATCACTGAGCCATGGAATGGGTTGGGATGGAAGGGACCTAAAAGCACATCCCATCCCACCCCCTGCATGGGCAGGGACACCTTGCACTGCCCAGGTGGCTCCAAGCCTTCCCATGCAGGAGGTTCTGCAGGAACACAAATGCTGGTGATCAGTGAGAGGCAGGGATGGAACCAATCAAAGCAGAGAGGCAGGGATGGCACAGCCCTTTGCGCCTGCACACAGAGTGGGGCTCGGGGTCTGGCTTCCAGCACTCATCTTTCCCTCATCTCCTGTTCTTAGGTTGCTCCCTGTGTCCCTTTGCCTCGTTTCCCACACCTGTAAAGAGGACAGGCAAGGGCAGGTGACACAAAGGCAGCGCTGTCACTGCCAGCAGGCACATCCAGCCTTGCAAAGGTGCTGCATCCCTCTCTGTGTTTAATTCAGTGCCCACCTCCCACCTCTGCAGTGAAAACCTCCTCATCTGGATGAGGACAGACTCCAGATGTTCTCAGCTCACTGGGGCCGTGCTCTGGTGTTTAGAGAAGCCAATTCTTGGTGGTGCCCCACGAGGTTCAAGGCACTGCATGTCCCATCCACCTTCCCAGAGCCACTCGTGTCTGTCCCAGACACCAGGAGAGCAGCAGGAGTTTCTGCTAAAGGGAGGAAGGATCTGGAGTGTGTTTAAGCCAAACCTCCCACTCAAACAAGGTATTGAGACACCAGCTCCCTGTTTTGGAGCTGTCTGTGAAGACACCAGAGCTGTAATTTCCCATAATGAACAGTAAGTACCTACTGGCTGATCTCTCTCTTCCCAGTGTTGTTTTCCATGCAATTCTGGCAGAGGCTGCAGGTGGGAGATAGGGAGCAAACTGAAATGTGCAGGAGGAAAGGAGGAGCGTGTGAGGAAATTCAGTGAGAGCAATCAGAAAATATGGTAAGGGATCAAGTTACCCATGACCACGGTCCCTTGGGGTGTCCCTCTCTCAGTGTGGGTCACACATGGCCACAGTCCCCCAGGGATGTCCCTGCCCTGTGTGTGTCACCCCCAGCCACAGCCCTGGCCTGGCCCTGTGTTTGCCCTGACCCAGAGCCCCCAGACCCTGACTGGAGGTTCCACGTCCCCAGAGGAGTCCTGGGAGGGCAGCAGGGACCTTCCCATCCCTCCTGCTGTCGCTCCAGTGCAGTGACAATGCACTGATTGCATTAAGCTCCTGTCAGCTCCTCATTAACTGCCTGATTGAAGCCTGTCACTGATGACGTTTTCTTAATTAAGACAGGCAGTGGGAGCCGGATGTGGAGGGGGAGGCTCAGGATTCCTGCTGGGCTGGGGGAGCCGAGGTGGATCCTGCACCCCTCTCTCCCCTCTGATTCTGACTTTGCAGAGAGTGTTAATTAAGAACTGTGTCAAAGATTCATCTGCTGAGGCTCCTTTCTTAATGAGCACACCCTGTTAGCAGTAAAACTGTAACACAAACGAGGTTTTCACGTCTTCCCATTTCCCTCTCCTACCCTTGCAGGAGCAATAACAGGAGATGAATGATCTGAGGGTGCTTCAGCTGAAGAAGAGCCAAATTTTGGGTTTCCCTGTCCCTTCCTGCATGGGTGTTACCAATGTCTGGATGAGGGAGATTCCATGGGCGCCACTGACCCTGGGAAGTGAAGGCTGTGCGTGCAGAGGGCTCCTGAGTGGAGTGGTTGGGGTGGCAGCGGGCACATGCTGGGCACGTAAACACGGGGAAAACCCTCTCCCAGAGGGGCCCCAAAACACCAACAGAGCAACAGCAAAGAATAAATACATTCAGTCAGACAGATGGATTTGTTGGGTCTGAAATCTGTGATTTCTGAACACTTCATTTCCAGGGGGCAGCACTCTGGGAATCAGGGCACAAAATTTGGGTGTTCTAACAGGAACTGGGGAGAAAAACACTGAGCTGTGCTTGGACAACGCTCTTGGGCACAGGGTGGAATTGTTGGGGTGTCTGTGCAGGACCAGGGGTTGGATCAATGATCCTTGGGGGTCACTTCCAGCTCGGGATATGCAGATATGCTGTGATCTCTGCCCCACTGTGCAGGGCCAGGAGTTGGATTCCATGATCCCTGTGGATCCTTTCCATCTCAGTGTAAAGCAAATTCACAGCGCCAGAGGTTTATGTCCAGAAAGGACACAGAGGAGTCCTGTAACTTTATTTGAACAAAGGGAGAGGCCATGAGCATTCCCCATGGGGGTCTCTCAAATTGTTGGGGGACACAGCCCCTTTTTATCCTAAGTTCCTGGCCACATCTCCCTCTTTCTTTTCCCCATTGCCTGAGGTGCTTGGAAGGTACAAACATCCCAAATCGCCTACCTCTAATATGCACCCCCCTTCTGTGATATAAGAGAAAGAAAGAAAACCAAAAAAATCACACTTCATAATTCTATGAAGTTTTTGTTCTTTTTCTCTAGGTTCAGGAATTTGACACGGCCATGGCTGGGCAACAGTCTGTGTTGATCAGTAACATTTTCTAGAATTAAGAGTTTCTTCTGTTACTTGCCGATCTCGAAGTGCCTGGCTCTGTGTACGAGCAGATTCACACGCTCTGTTTGTACAGGCACATCCAGGGTGTTGTGACATCCTGTGACACTGCCCCCCTGAGCAGGGCTGGGTGTGGCTGTCTGGGACCCCTGCGAGCTCCGAGTCCTTCCCTGGCTCAGCCCCCGGGAAGTGCCCAAACTCCGCTGCAGAAACCCTTTGCTGGCAGCTCCGGCTCATCCCAGGGATGCTGATTCACGGCCAGTGCCTCTGGCTGGGAATGATGGAGGGTGGCAATTTCGGAGTTCTCCAGAGAAACACAAAGCCCTGATATTATATTACAGCACAGAGATGCCCAAGCCTCTATTAACAGGCTCCTCTTCATTATTCCTTTGATTTGCATAGTGCTGTCTTAATGCAGCCTAAATGTAATTATTTCTCAGTGCTGTTTTGCCTGTATTAGTAAAAGCCAATGCCACAGGGCCTTGTTCAAAAACTGCCTGGATAAATATTGTTAAAAATAAATGCACAACATTAATTCTCCATCGTTCATGTCGCTGTTTATTTAATGCTCTAAAAAGCTAATTACCACTAATTTTATTCTACATCTTCTTCAGGTCTTCCAGTCTCGGCGCTGTAAGATAAAAGAATTAATTGTTAATTAGCATACCTTTTTGGGAGAACACTTTTTTCTTTATCAAAGATTACAAGAGGAGGAAGAGAGAGAGGGGGAAGGGGAGGAAATGAAGCTCTCAATATTTCTGCCAGCCACGGTGCCAAAATGGGCTTTTTCTGAACCATCAACACAAAGCTCTTATCTGGCCCTGGGGAGGAGAGGGACGAGCTCTGGGGTGTGAAGCCGATAAAAAGCATCACTGTTATGATGAGTTTTTCTTGCACTGGGTGTCTGAACACATTGTACCGACTGTCTGCAGCCGATGGAACGGGAAACGATGTTCCTGGGATTTCAGACATCCAGCCCCAAAAACAGGGTGTCCTTTGCTGTGGAACAGCCTGGAATGCAGCAGGAATGTTACCTGGGAATGTCAGGAAGGGGGGACTGCACCTGAAGGAGCCTCGGGGGGATGCCAAGCACTGCAGTGCCCATTCCAGGCATCCCAATGCCCAGGGGAAGCCAGAGGGACCTTCCTGCTGGGAAAAGGGCATGAGATGAGACATTGTCACCTCAAAAATCTAAATGCAATCAAACTCACAGGGTAGGATTGGATTTACAGCACTCTCCTAGAGGCCTGTGCCTGTTCCCTCACTCTGCTCTGACCCCCGACTCCCTCCAGTGCCCCCAGGCACTGCTGTGCCTCGGAGTCCTGGTGGATCCCACATGGAGAAGGCCAGGAAGAGGAAGAACGGCAGCGTGTGCCATATCATGGTGTTGTGGTGGCTCCAGAACTCTGGATTCTGGGATGGAGAGGGGGACAGAAATCCCTGCAGAGCCTGTTAGCACAGAGCACAGACTGGAGAGCCCCACTCAGGCTCTTCCCCCTGTGAGATATGCAGGGTCCTGCAACGGAGACGTTTCCATCTCCAGAGCCTTTTCTGAGGCCTCCCTGGTCCAGAACTGATGGGAATTCAAGGAATGGATAAACCAGGAGTGGTGGACTCCTGTGGGAAGCAGGGGTGCACCCACCAGCCTTCGTTTCTTCACTTGAAGCTGAGTTGGGAGAGGCTCAGGCTGGAGAGCAGGGAAAGGTTCTTCTTTCCCCAGAGGGTGCTGGGCACTGCCCAGGCTCCCCAGGGAATGGTCCCGGCCCCAAGGCTGCCAGAGCTCCAGGGGCGTTTGGACAGCGCTGCCAGGGATGCCCAGGGTGGGGTTGTTGGGGTGTCTGTGCGGGGACAGGGCTGGGCTGGATGATCCTGTGGATCCCTCCCAGTTCAGGATATTCTGTGATTCTAAGAGGAGCAATGCTGAGCTGGATTTAACGCTCATGGCAATTTCTTTGCCTTTGTGCCCAAGTTTCAGCCACCCCTTGGCACAATTCCTCCATTCCCATTCCTTTCCCACTGCACCAGGCACCCCTTGGAGCCTCCTCCTTTGGGTGTCGTGGTGGGAACACTCTGTTTGTTCCAGACTCACTGGCTTTGGGATGTATTTATAGTGCTTTTCTCTCCAGCTAATTGGAAATGTTAGGGAACTTTTAATTTGTAACAATGAAGTGAAACTCTTCCGCCTCCATATTTACATAAATTAGGGAGACTTTGCACACAAACGTTTCCTAGAAGAGAAGACAAAAATGAAACAATTTCAGGATGAGTTTCGTATTTGAAATATTCATGAAGTCAGGCATAAAAATATGGTGAGTGACTAGAGAGTGTTGTCAAAACAGAGAATTAAAGACAGAGGTGCGGGGACAGTTTATAAACACATCCTGGGTAAGGCTGGGAGAGCTGGGGGGGCTCACCTGGAGCAGAGAAGGCTCCAGGGAGAGCTCAGAGCCCCTGCCAGGGCCTAAAGGGGCTCCAGGAGAGCTGGAGAGGGACTGGGGACAAGGGCTGGAGGGACAGGACACAGGGAATGGCTCCCAGTGCCAGAGGGCAGGGTCAGATGGGATATTGGGCAGGAATTGTTCCCTGGGAGGGTGGGCAGGCCCTGGCACAGGGTGCCCAGAGAAGCTGTGGCTGCCCCTGGATCCCTGGCAGTGCCCAAGGCCAGGCTGGACGGGGCTGGGAGCACCTGGGACAGTGGGAGGTGTCCCTGCCAGGGCAGGGGTGGGAGTGGATGGGCTTTAGGGTCCCTTCCAGCCCAAACCATTCCATGACTGTTGCCCTTCCCACTCCTCTGGCGTGGACTCTGCCTGCCCTGGCTTTGTCCCAGCAGGAGGGGACAGTCCCTGCACGGTGTCCCTGCCACCAGCACCCGGAGCTGGGCTGTGCCTGCCCAGGTGCTCAGCCCCAGGCAGTGGCCAGGGCTGGAGGAGCCAGAGGATTTGGGGGTGGGAAAAGGGAATTTGTTCCGCGGCAGGAACCAGTGGATTCTGTTACTCCTCAGCAGGATGGGAGAGCCTGAAAAATTCAGTGCTCATGGCTTGTCCTGGCTTCATCTGTTCCCATCCCTGAACTATTAACTGCTCCCAGTAAATATTTAAATCTCAGCTGGTTTTGGCTATTTTTATGGTACCTGCAGTCAGAGCACAGCCAGGGTCAGTGATTCAGCTGCTGGCAGAATTCACACACAGCATTCTCCAGCATTATCCCATGAATCTCCTATTAACCTGAATTATTCCATTAATTCAATATTTATCTCTGCTGCTGTTAATGGAGTATTTGATTTAACAGTACATGAATATTGCATCCTGCAGAAGGCGAGGAAAAAAAGGTGGAATTAGAATTTAAAACCAGAACAGAGTAATTGCTAATCTAATACACTTGCAAAATTGTTAAACACAAATTGTGCCAGGCTTCCCCCCACCGTGGGGCTGACATTTCAATCCAGTTCAGCACAGATGGAGCAGTTTGTAATTTGTTCAGAGGGGCACATCCCACCAAGGCTGCTGGAACCCTGAGAAGTTCACATCTGCTCCACGTTTCGTGTGATTTGCTGCAGCTCCACCACAAAAATTCAAATCTGAGGGTAAAAATCTGTCTTGGAGGAGCAGTAACAGCTTGATTTAGTCTGGCTGCTTTGTCATTCACAGCCGTGGTGGCACCGTGAGGACACCGAGCTGCAGGAGAGGTCTGGGCCCCACATGAAGAACCCATATGGAGGAGCTGGGCTTGGAGAGTGACTCCATTCCCTTTTCAGATGTTCCTGTCTTCAGAATTGCTCAGAATTTCTTGCCTGCAGACCCTGTAAGTTCCCAGACACTGAAATGAAGCAGTGATGGTGACACAGGCTTGGAGAGAGGTCTGAGCTTTTGTGCAGCTCTGAATGGATACCTGACAGATGCTTGAGCATCATCTTCCAGATAATGCCACATTTGCAGTGGAAACTGCTAAAAATGGAGCTATTTACAAGGGATGGAGTAACAGGACAAGGGAGTTGTTTTGATGTGCCAGAGGGCAGGGTTAGATGGGATACTGGGAAGGAATTGTTCCCTGGGAGGGTGGGCAGGCCCTGGCACAGGGTGCCCAGAGAAGCTGTGGCTGCCCCTGGATCCCTGGCAGTGCCCAAGGCCAGGCTGGACGGGGCTGGGAGCACCTGGGACAGTGGAGGAGTCTGACATCAGCTCACCTCAAGGTTTCTACACTTTATAACCTGGTTAGATTTTTGGCATTGGGATGAAATATTTGCAGGAAAAAAAAAAAAAAAGGAAAAAAGAATTAAATGAGCTGGCAAAAGTAGAAACTGGCCAGAATTGCTGCCCCCCTGAACCCTTTGTTCCATGGCTTGGATCCAAACCCTGCAGAGCAGGGTTGTATAAGGTTGTATAAGCAAGGTTCCTTGTTGCCATCAGGGCCACCCCACCCTGAGCCCATTCCACCCTGTGAACCTGAAATCTTCCTGAAATCCCCCCTCCTGCACCAAGGACAAGCACTCGGCACAGGATGTGATGTCCTGTCCTGCCCCTCTTGCTCCATCCCTGAGGGGCTTGGACATCTCTGCTTCCTTCCCTTTGAAAAGCTCCTGCAGATTCCTCTTGGGTTTGGCACACGGTGTCTGCGGGCAATTCCTGCTGATCCCACACCTGGGAGAGGCGATGTGGAGCTCTGGCCGGGCTCTGTGGATGAAGGTGGTTGATCCACCCCTCATCACCCTGTCCCTGACTCAAGAACTTCTCCACACCCAGATCAGCAGAGAACACCTTAAACAGGTCAGTTTGGGGGAGGAGGGGACACCTCCCCCTCCCTGCTTTGTATGCAGGATTTACCCCAATTCCCCCTCTCCCGGGTGCTCAGTGTTAATTACACGGGTGATGAGGAGCCAGGCAGGGTGACGGCAGCATCAATCTCGCCCTTCTGGTACTTGCCAGAATATTCATGCAGAGTTTTTCTCTTGTTCCCGGAGCTGCTCGAGCATGTAATGATGAGAGGTTGCTGGTTTTTGTTGGTTTTTTGGTTTTTTTTTTTTTGTGGAAGTTCAGATTCTCATTCCAGGAGAGCCTCCTGCTCTGCTGTGCTGTTTCCAGAACCACATTCCTGCATCCCGGGGGAAGAAGGGGATGGTCCTGCACTTGCAGAATGCAGCGTGTCCAGGGGGAGGGGGCATTTCCAGGGAAACATTTCCATCTGGCTGCAGGAAGCAGCTCTGAGGGAATGTCTGATTCCCTGAAGCTAAAGGGAAACCTGCCCCAGTTCACTTCAATGCCATTTCCCTCTCTTTTCTCTTGTTTTGTTTTCATAATCCCCTAGAAATTCATTAATGAGGTCAAACTCAGGGTGAAGAGGACTTTTATGATATTTACTATTGTGGTGTTCCCATGATCCAGGAGATTGAGATAACTGGGATCTGCACTCAGCCCTTCACCCCTCAGTAAATGTGGTGGTTCCAGTGTTCCCATGGGAAACAATTCCTGGCCTTTACCCATCTCCTGTTCCCATCTCGAGAAGGAACCTCTGAGAGCGATTAATTGTTAATTCTTCTCTTGAGGTGTCAGCCAGGGAGAAAGGCAGGCCCTGGGAAGGTCCCTAGAGATGCAATGAATCCCAACCTCACCTGGAAAGCCAGAGACAATAACTGAGAGTTTGGCTCCTTGGTCAGCCCTGAGGAATCCTCCACTCACCTGAAGCACCTCCAGAATTTCAGGTTTGCTGCTCCTCTCCCTGGATGAGAAAAGCCCTGAGAACCACCCGTGAGGTCACAGAGCACTCTGGGTTTAAACTGATAGGAATCAGTTCAGCTGGGAGGTTTCTGTACCCCTTTGAACCTTTAGAAAAGTTAAATTTAGGTCAAAATCAAAGTAAAACCTCATTTCAAGCACACCAAGGCCAAGTGTTCATTTTGCCAGTGTAGAAAGGGACTTTTCACATTTTTTTTGTATTATTGTCTCTCTTTGTCTCTCTCTCTCTCCTTTTTGCTTGGANGTGAGAGTAGAAAGAGGCATTTTTCATTTTTTTTTGTATTATTGTCTCTCTTTGTCTCTCTCTCTCTCTCCTTTTTGCTTGGAAACCTTTGTCAGAATTGCTTCAGACTCATAAATAGTTATTTATAACCTGGCCAGGAAATAGAGCAGAGCTGCCCCTCATTTCCCATCTCCCCCCTGCTCAGGGGAAGGATTTGGAGCCACACAGAATTCTGTGCTTTGGAACAACAGCAGGATGGACAAAGGATGGCTTCAAAAGGGGGATTTTCCTCCCAATTTTCCCCTCTCAGGTGCTTTTAGCTCCTGACAAGCTGAAAGGCGATGACTGAGCCATGGCAGATGATTCCTGCCTGCCAATTTATTTACTCACCTGCTTTAAAAGAGCAGCAAGAGATGATCCCCCCCTTGCCCACCCCTCACTGCAGAGATAAATGCAACAGAGCATCGCCCATATTCCATTAGGAATTAATTCTGATGCATGGATATGCCAATGGTTATAATTAGCACAGTCATGGACAGGCCCTGCTCTTCATGGCTAATTTTTCATCGCCATTATTATTCACTTGTTGGTGGCAGTGACTGTTTTCCACCTCATAAAGTGACAAGAGCCACTTGTCAACACTGCTTAATGCATTGCAAGTGTTTTACATTAAAAAGGAGCACAACCCCCAGGTGAGCTGTAAACAAGGCGAAGGGAGCACAGTCTGGGTGGGATAAATGTGTACAAAGACTCTCCCGTGTGGATGTGGCCCCACAGGAGCCCATGGAGGGGTGATAAATCCACCTGTCAGGCCCAGGGACCAGGAACATCCTTCTCCTTCAAACAGCAGCATTCCAGAATTGTTGGTTTTGCACCAAAATGAGCAGCTGGATATTCCAGGGGCTCAGTGGGATCCGAGGGCTGTTCCACAGGGACAAAACCTCCCACAGGCAAACCCTGTCCAGATCTGCAGCTCCATCAGGATGGAGAATTATGGGATGGTTTAGGTTGGAAGGACCTTAAATCCCATCTCATCCCATCCCAGCCATGGGCAGGGACACCTCCCACTGTCCCAGGTGCTCCCAGCCCCGTCCAGCCTGGCCTTGGGCACTGCCAGGGATCCAGGGGCAGCCACAGCTTCTCTGGGCACCCTGTGCCAGGGCCTGCCCACCCTCCCAGGGAACAATTCCTGCCCAATATCCCATCTGACCCTGCCCTCTGGCACTGGGAAGCCATTCCCTGTGTCCTGTCCCTCCAGCCCTTGTCCCCAGCCCCTCTCTGTCTTTCCTGTCGGCTCCTGCAGGCACTGGAAGGCCATAATTAGGTCACCCCAAAGCTTCTCTTCCCCAGGCTAAACAATCCCAATTCTCCCAGTCTTTCCTCACAGGAGAGCTGCTCCTTCCCTTTAGTCAGATATTTCCTGGATTTCATGAGATTTCCTAGAATCTCATTAATTTTCAGAGCATAAAACAAAAAACCCCTCTAAAATATTTTTTTTTAAATTCTGGAATGATAGAAAGAAATTCCACAAAAATGTATCTCTCTCTATTTTTCCCACATAAAGCTTCTGATTTAATTAGTGGAGGCACCAGAGACTTTGAAATGCACTTTCTTCAAAACCCTTTTCCAGACACTCAGGGCTAGAAGTAAAAATAGATTTAAATTGGTCTTGGGGAACTGCTGTTTGCTTTAGAGGGACATTTGAAAAAAAATCTATCAATGAACTCTGCTGGTGGCCTTGTTCCAAGGCTTTGTTCACTCAGACATTCCCAGTTACTCCAGTTTCCAACATGGGGCAGCACAGTGGTGGTGGCTGCATCTGATGAGACACAAAAGAGTTCTGTTTGTTGTATTCTGTTCCTTTCCGTGCTGCTCTGTTTTACTGATGAATGGATCCGGTTGTCTCTGTTCAAATGGAACCCCAAGCTGGGAGGAAAAACCCCAAATAAATCAAGACAGTAAAAATCAAACCAAATTGGAAATAACGATGTGGACCCCAAAAAGGATCCAGGCAGGATTTTCACATTACTGATAAAAATACTTGTGGGTAAGGAGAAAATACGTTGATTTTATTAAAGGCCAGATGGTACTTTAGGAAAGACAGGGAGGTCCCTTCCCCTTCCCCTTCCCCTTCCCCTTCCCCTTCCCCTTCCC